>JAVLUX010000030.1:37894142-37896642 GCA_032164185.1 Moxostoma hubbsi | reverse complement strand
TGTGTATTTATGGGTTTATTGCCAGTGTAATTGATTTTGATATTTTGAGCATTGTTTGTTGATTAGCTGAATACTTTTGTGGATACTTAACTTTACCTGTTGTGTTTGATTGTACTTGCTGAGGAGAAAAAAGTGAGAAATGATGACATTGTTTGCATACCTGTTGAAGAACTATGAAAGAAAAGTGTATGTTATTTTAATGTTTAAAAACAGTAAATTGTTACATTATTTATACCACCAGAGAAAAAGCTTTGTGTGTGCGTTTTTTTCTATCTCTCCTTTTCTGGGCAGAAGTAAGCCAAATTTAGCAGTCACAACCTGTCCTGTCAGACCTATGTCACTATTAAGCTTAACACTGTCTTTTTGTCACGCAGTATCATTAAGATGCAGAAAAGAAAGAGGCAGGAGAAGATTGACACCTTTTTCTTCATGGGAAGAGAGGTCATGTGTGTGTGTTTGTGTCATGGGTGGTGCTTATTTCCGTCGCTACTCAGTTAGCTGGATTTGATTGTTGGCGATTTGGCATGATCTTGGATTGTTTGGTTCTTCGACGCTCATCCTGGACTTACTGTCATAGCAACAGGCACGCAACCTTGAACCTGCTCGCGAGCAGGCTTATTTCAGTTGGTTGTTGTTGTTGGTTGCATTTATATATATATATATATATTTCGTTCTTAATATATTGTTTGTATAATATATGTTGTTTGTATATCTGGAGTTTGTACCAAACATCATACCCCTGGGATTATTCATTCTGATTCTGATTCTTTAGCAAGTCTACTGTTGTGTATTTTCACTACTGAGTTTTGACTTATTTTTTATGTGTTCCGAGAGTTTTTGTACTTTTCTAGTATCACTCATTTAAATGGGAAGCTTTTTAATTCTTGTATGTTATACCTTTTGTACGCTTCTGTCATTGTATTCTTCGTTTGAATTGTTAATAAACAAACCACATCCATCCCCCGCACTTTTGAAAAGCTTCCTACACCCCTGCGTGTAGCGTCTCGGGTGTGTTGCTTTATATGTTTAGGTCACTGTGTCAAGTTAAATATAGTTTAATACTCAATCTTTAAACACATCTTGAGATCTCCTAGTTTAGATTTGTGCTCCATCAAGTGTTTTGAACGCAAGAATGTAACGCATGTTTGTGTTGTTCTGCTGAAGTGTTTCTTCACTGTATAAACTGTGTGTTGCTCATACAGCTGAAATTTCACTTACTGCCCCCTGGAGTAAACAGGTGGTACTGCAAGCATTTATCAGGAATCTTCCTTATTACGGTTCGAGGGCATTGCGATTAATTGCGTTCATTTTTAATTAATTTAAATCGACAGCCCTAGTTAGTATATACACTATGTGTGTGTGTGTGTGTGAGAGTGTGTGAGAGTGTGTGTGTCTGTGAGTGTGTGTGAGTGTGTGTGTATGTATGCATATGTGTGTATGTATGCATATGTGTGTGTGTGAGTGTGTGTGTCTGTGTGTCTGTGTGTGTGAGTGTGTGTGTGTCTGTGTGTGTGTGTCTGTGTCTGTGTGTGTGAGTGTGTGTGTGTATGTGTGTCTGTGTGTGTGTGAGAGTGTGTGTCTGTGTGTGTGAGAGAGTGTGTGTGTGTGTGTCTGTGTGTGAGTGTGTGTCTGTGTGTGTGTGAGTGTGTGAGTGTGTGTGTGTCTGTGTGTCTGTGTGTGAGAGTGTGTGTGTATGTGTGTCTGTGTGTGTGTGTGTGTGAGTGTGTGTCTGTGTGTGTGTGAGAGTGTGTGTGTATGTGTGTGTGTGTGTGTGAGTGTGTGTGTGAGTGTGTGAGAGTGTGTGTGTATGTGTGTCTGTGTGTGTGTGAGAGTGTGTGTCTGTGTGTGTGTGAGAGTGTGTGTGTATGTGTGTCTGTGTGTGTGAGTGTGTGTGAGTGTGTGTTCATACCTTCTGGTTATACACAGTGAAGTTGTCGTACAGTTTGATGATACACTCCGTCTTCTTCTGAAACTTCCTGTATGATTCTTCTGTCCACCACTGCTTCAGGTTACCATAGCGATCATACTGCCCTCCTATCGGCATTAGGAAAGACATCACATGACAACACGTGCCTTTGTTTTGTTTTTCTGGAACAGCTTATAAAAAGACAGACACAATTCTAACAATATGTCAGTGGATTGACATAATTGGAGCGTTTTAATGAACATTAATGAATAAAAACGATTAAAATATTACATAGTTTACCCTATACATTTAAACCAATTGTCCCATTGAAACACTTTAAGTGATATTATTGGTATTTTCTGGCCTTTCTTAATGATTGTTTTGTTAAAGGGACAGTTCACCCAAAAACGATACTCACCTTTCTGCTGTCTCAACCTGCAGAACACAACAACATTTTGAAGGAAATGTGTTTTTGTCCATACAATGCAAGTCAAAGTTGTTTTGGTCCATTTCTCACCCCAAATGGATTGTGAAGACGTAGATTAAACCGCTGGAGTCGTATGGATTACTTTTATGCTACCTTTATGTCCTTTG
>JAVLUX010000030.1:37879142-37886642 GCA_032164185.1 Moxostoma hubbsi | reverse complement strand
ACTCTATCTCCCACTTTCACACACACTCTCTCTCCCACTTTCACACAATCTCTCTCTCTCCCACTTTCACACAATCTCTCTCTCTCCCACTTTCACACACTCTCTCTCTCCCACTTTCACACACTCTCTCTCTCCCACTTTCACACACTCTCTCTCTCCCACTTTCACACAATCTCTCTCTCTCCCACTTTCACACACTCTCTCTCTCCCACTTTCACACACTCTCTCTCTCCCACTTTCACACACACTCTATCTCCCACTTTCACACAATCTCTCTCTCTCCCACTTTCACACACTCTCTCTCTCCCACTTTCACACAATCTCTCTCTCTCCCACTTTCACACAATCTCTCTCTCTCCCACTTTCACACACTCTCTCTCTCCCACTTTCACACACACTCTCTCTCCCACTTTCACACACACTCTCTCTCTCACTTTCACACACACTCTCTCTCTCTCTCCCACTTTCACACAATCTCTCTCTCTCCCACTTTCACACACTCTCTCTCTCCCACTTTCACACACTCTCTCTCTCCCACTTTCACACACTCTCTCTCTCCCACTTTCACACAATCTCTCTCTCTCCCACTTTCACACACTCTCTCTCTCCCACTTTCACACACTCTCTCTCTCCCACTTTCACACACACTCTATCTCCCACTTTCACACAATCTCTCTCTCTCCCACTTTCACACAATCTCTCTCTCTCCCACTTTCACACAATCTCTCTCTCTCCCACTTTCACACACTCTCTCTCTCCCACTTTCACACACACTCTCTCTCCCACTTTCACACACACTCTCTCTCTCACTTTCACACACACTCTCTCTCTCTCTCCCACTTTCACACAATCTCTCTCTCTCCCACTTTCACACACTCTCTCTCTCTCTCTCTCTCCCACTTTCACACAATCTCTCTCTCTCTCCCACTTTCACACAATCTCTCTCTCTCCCACTTTCACACACACTCTCTCTCTCTCTCTCCCCCACTTTCACACACTCTCTCTCTCTCCCACTTTAGAAACACAAAAAACACACTTGAACTTGTTTTTCCACACACCGCCGGGCTCTAGAGAGATGACATCATCCTGCTGCGGCATTATGGGATATTTAAGCCGTCACACGTGGACGTTAGCATTTTAATCACAACAGTTTGGCAGCACAGGCCACTTCTCTTGCCAACAAAGCACTTCTGATTCGATTGAAGGGGAGATGTGAGGGGACAAAGAGAGAAATAAAGGAGGGATGGAGAAAAGACAAAGAAAGAGAGGAGAACTGAATGAAGGGCTGAAGGAATTAACGTAGAGAGGAATAGAAAGACAGACAGAGAGACAAATAGACAGAGTAGCTACTGGTGTTGCTAGGGTGTTCTGTGTGGTTGCTAGGGTGTTCTGTGTGGTTGCTAGGGTGTTCTGGGTGGTTGCTAGGGTGTTCTGGGTGGTTGTTAGGGTGTTCTGTGTGGTTGCTAGGGTGTTCTGGGTGGTTGCCAGGGTGTTGCTAGACGGAAGCTAGGTGGAAAGATACTGCCTGACCTCATTGTCTCATGGATATTATAAGAGTTATTAACATGTCTTTTGTTCGTGATAAGTTTCTCTTGATTAATGCAGCTTTTGTTCATTAGCGTGTGTCTGTGCAGGTGTGGCGATATCGGATATTTAATTAACGAGCTTTACATAAACATATTCTAATGCTAAAAGTCAATCACTGGCAGGGGAATAGTAGTAAGCTCATTATGCTAATGTATTCTAATGAAACTCATTACGCATAAAAGTGACTCATTTATGGCGATCAACCTGAGAACACAATTCCTGCACAACACACACTTACTTTATATTTGTTATATATTTATTTAATTATTACTGTATCAGATGGTATCAAGTTTCAGATGTTCAAGAGAAAATAAAGACAGAGAGAGAAATCACTAAAATGATGTTCCTTACGGCATATTTAGTTTTATTTCATCTGGTAATTTTAATAATATCCGGGTGGCGTAGTGTCTCGCCTCAATCCGGGTGGCGTAGTGTCTCGCCTCAATCCGGGTGGCGTAGTGTCTCGCCTCAATCCGGGTGGCGTAGTGTCTCGCCTCAATCCGGGTGGCGTAGTGTCTCGCCTCAATCCGGGTGGCGTAGTGTCTCGCCTCAATCCGGGTGGCGTAGTGACTCGCCTCAATCCGGGTGGCGTAGTGTCTCGCCTCAATCCGGGTGGCGTAGAGTCTCGCCTCAATCCGGGGTGGCGTAGAGTCTCGCCTCAATCCGGGTGGCGTAGAGTCTCGCCTCAATCCGGGTGGCGTAGTGACTCGCCTCAATCCGGGTGGCGTAGTGACTCGCCTCAATCCGGGTGGCAGAACGACTCGCCTCAATCCGGGTGGCGTAGTGACTCGCCCCAATCCGGGTGGCGTAGAGTCTCGCCTCAATCCGGGTGGCTCAATCCGTGACTTGTTGAGTGCTTTACCCCGGAAATGCATCTATCATCCGACTACAAACTCATCAGATATTAAGTTCTTTGGATTGTGTGTGATATGTTGCATCGCTGTGCTGGACGTGTTTATAGTTAAAATGAATTGTTGCTTGAACGGTCTATTACGCCAGCGGAGGCTCCTTAAACTTGCTCTCGTGCAGTCTCATGAACGCACACAGGAGATCAACGTTCGGACAACATTTTCACTAAATAATACATTCGATTTCAGTTTGTTTCTCACAAAACCTTATTGTATGCTTTCATAACAATCATGAGTCTCATGAATAATTGATTAGACTTCTGAGTGCGTGTGTGTGTGTGTGTGTGTGTGTGTGAGTGTAGTGTGTGAGTAGTGTGTGAGTGTGTGTGTGTGTGAGTAGTGTGTGAGTGTGTGTGTGTGTGTGTGAGTGTAGTGTGTGAGTAGTGTGTGAGTGTGTGTGTGAGTAGTGTGTGAGTGAGTAGTGTGTGTGTGAGTGTGTGTGTGTGTGTGAGTAGTGTGTGAGTGTGTGTGTGTGAGTAAGTGAGTAGTGTGTGTGTGTGTGTGTGTGTGTGTGTGTGAGTAGTGTGTGAGTAGTGTGTGTGAGTAGTGTGTGAGTAGTGTGTGTGTGTGTGAGTAGTGTGTGAGTAGTGTGTGTGAGTGAGTGTGTGTGTGAGTAGTGTGTGAGTGTGTGTGTGTGTGAGAGTAGTGTGTGAGTGTGTGTGTGTGTGTGTGAGTGAGTAGTGTGTGTGTGAGTGTGTGTGTGTGTGTGAGTAGTGTGTGAGTGTGTGTGTGTGTGAGTAAGTGAGTAGTGTGTGTGTGTGTGAGTAGTGTGTGTGAGTAGTGTGTGAGTAGTGTGTGTGTGTGTGAGTAGTGTGTGTGAGTGAGTGTGTGTGTGAGTAGTGTGTGAGAGTAGTGTGTGTGTGTGTGAGTAGTGTGTGAGTAGTGTGTGTGTGTGTGAGTAGTGTGTGAGTAGTGTGTGTGTGTGTGAGTAGTGTGTGTGTGTGTGTGAGTAGTGTGTGAGTAGTGTGTGTGTGTGTGTGTGAGTAAGTGAGTAGTGTGTGTGTGTGTGTGTGAGTAGTGTGTGAGTAGTGTGTGTGTGTGAGTGAGTAGTGTGTGTGTGTGTGTGAGTAGTGTGTGAGTAGTGTGTGTGAGTGTGAGTGTGTGAGTAGTGTGTGAGTGTGTGAGTAGTGTGTGAGTGTGTGTGTGAGTAGTGTGTGTGTGTGAGTAGTGTGTGTGTGTGTGTGAGTTTGTGTGTGTGTGTGTAGTGTGTGTGTGAGACATCATAGTCTATTAAGATGAGATTTTCACCACGTCTCACCGTCAGCTGATAATTACAGCTATTAAATCGTCCTTTGGCACAGCAGCTCCTGAAACCTCCGTATTTGAAGCAAATTCAATCCTCACCCAACTAACTATTAACTTCTGCCTAACCTCAAAAAAACAAACATATAAGGCTTCACAACAGTCATGTGACATAGCGGAAGCATAATCCGATTTTCCTGCAGGAATAACAGTCTTCTGTAGCTCCGAACGTGATCAAAACTCATTTTAACGATATTTGGTGACATTACACACAAATAAATCATTCCTAAAGCTGCTGATAACTTTCTGATCTCTTCAGACGATCAGTACTCAGATAAACTGTAATGATGACATTATCAATATTTAATACTTTTGATTGAATTGCAAATAAAATCTTCAGATTCGTAATACAATATGAATGTCTTAGATCACATGTATTTTGGCTCATTGCATGTAAAGTTCTGTGACGTTTAGGGCTTTTTTCTTGCTGACTGTGATGCAGGTGAAGGGTGACCGATATGAACATTGAATAAGAGCGACTCTGAGCGATACGTTTAGCTTTAAGCACTGTTAGCAAAACAATATATACTTTATATTTTATCATCAGCACAAAAAAGAGCTACAGGCCACCAGTCCTTTGAATGCTGGTTCAACTCCGTACTACACAAAGAGAAAAAGCGAGACAAAAGGGGCAAAACGATTTGATGAGAATTAAGTTCTCAACCCGAGAAGCCTGCGGAGACGCCGCTATAACAGAGAACTCCAGGAGGCACAAACGAGAATAATGCGGCGAGAGCAAACACAGAGAACAAAGACAGAAAAGTCATTTCTCTTGCCTTGCGCCCATGGCGTCACAGATGAAAGCCGATTGGTGGGTAAGACACGCATCACCATGGTGATATTAATAACAATGATTATAAAGGAAAGGGTCATTGTGAGAATATTATGGGATATAATGTATTATTATGGAAAGACGAATAGAGCTGAAATCTCCTTCAATGTCACAAAACCAGTGTGAGAAAGACAGACAGTAATAGAGTGAGAAAGACAGACAGACAGACAGACAGACAGACAGTAATAGAGTGAGAAAGACAGACAGACTGACAGACAATAATAGAGTGAGAAAGACAGACATACAGACAGACAGTAATAGAGTGAGGAAGACAGACAGACAGACAGACAGTAATAGAGTGAGGAAGACAGACAGACAGTAATAGAGTGAGAAAGACAGACAGACTGACAGACAATAATAGAGTGAGAAAGACAGACATACAGACAGACAGTAATAGAGTGAGGAAGACAGACAGACAGTAATAGAGTGAGAAAGACAGACAGACTGACAGACAATAATAGAGTGAGAAAGACAGACATACAGACAGACAGTAATAGAGTGAGGAAGACAGACAGACAGTAATAGAGTGAGAAAGACAGACAGACTGACAGACAATAATAGAGTGAGAAAGACAGACAGACAGACAGACAGTAATAGAGTGAGAAAGACAAACAGACAGTAATAGAGTGAGAAAGACAGACAGACAGACAGACAGACAGTAATAGAGTGAGAAAGACAAACAGACAGTAATAGAGTGAGAAAGACAGACAGTAATAGAGTGAGAAAGACAAACAGACAGTAATAGAGTGAGAAAGACAGACAGACAGACAGACAGTAATAGAGTGAGAAAGACAGACAGTAATAGAGTGAGAAAGACAGACAGACAGACAGACAGTAATAGAGTGAGAAAGACAGACAGACAGTAATAGAGTGAGAAAGACAGACAGACAGACAGACAGTAATAGAGTGAGAAAGACAGACAGACAGTAATAGAGTGAGAAAGACAGACAGACTGACAGACAGTAATAGAGTGAGAAAGACAGACAGACTGACAGACAATAATAGAGTGAGAAAGACAGACAGACAGTAATAGAGTGAGAAAGACAGACAGACAGACAGTAAGAGTGAGAAAGACAGATAGACAGACAGACAGACAGTAAGAGTGAGAAAGACAGACAGACAGACAGACAGACAGACAGTAATAGACTGAGAAAGACAGATAGACAGACAGACAGACAGACAGTAAGAGTGAGAAAGACAGACAGACAGACAAACAGTAAGAGTGAGACAGACAGATAGAGAGGGACAGAAAGGCAAAAGAGAAGACAGTAATCAAATGAACTCGATTATACTGACACTAACTGGAGAACATACAAGCAGGCACTGAGCAACACGTACATGTGAGTTGAGTTGTACGCTTAAACATACTCTACGCAGATGTCAGTGCTTGATCAGTGCATTGCAAGTATCCGTTCTGGGCATCATGGGAACTGTGCATGGCTGGTTTGATCCTTAAATCACAGAACCTTTAAGGACTCGTGGAGAGGAGATCACATCAGGTAACCGCTGGTGTTCCTCAGGGTTCAGTGCTTGGACCCCTCCTGTTCTCGATCTACACAACCTCGCTCGGTTTAATCATGAAGGCACATGACTTTTCTTATTAGTGCTTCCCGGATGATACGCAGCCCTCCCATTATCTTTCTCTCGAGTTTTATTATTTATTCAGTTTTTTGTTTTAGTTATAATTTTAGTCTTGTCAAAAATGTCCTTTAAATTTTGCCATACTTACTTTTTGTCTGTTTTACTCTCTAGTCAGCAAGAATATTTTATTATTTTGACACTTTATTTGTGCGAAATGACAAAAACGTGTCAAACTGTAACAAATCAAACTAAAAAAACGTATAAACGTCTTCATTTAAACATGTATCAAACATAAAAAGGATACAGTTTCCTTTTGAATAGCTGAGCTCCTGAAACAATAGCCTAATGGTGCGTTCACATACAACGCGAAGCGAGCGTTTCGCTCGGCACGATTACATACAAAGTCAATGCAAAGATGTGAATAGACGTGGATAGACAAATTGAATGAAGCGAATAACGTGACTCGAACATGTGAAATCAACTTGAGCAAGAAATTAGCATGACATTTGTCGCGAAAGCCTATTAGCATTGAGACTGTAAATTAACCTTAACGGTATTCAAAGTGCACACTGTGACTCATTCACACACACACACACACTCAAACACACACACACACACACACACACACACACACACATTCACACCCACCCACACACACACACACACTCAAACACACACACATTCACACACACATACACTCAAACACACACACATTCACACACACACACACACTCAAACACACACACACACACACATACACTCAAACACACACACACACACACACACTCACACCCACACCCACACACACATTCACACACACACACACACACACTCAGTCTCACACACACACACACACACACACACACACTCAGTCTCACACACACACACACACACACACTCACTCACACTCACTCACACCCACACACTCACTCACACCCACACACATTCACACACACACACACACTCACCAATGATGGCAGAGCTGCATGCTAGCCGCTAGCCTGCCATTGGGAGCAACTTGGGGTTCAGTGTCTTGCCCAAGGACACTTCGGCATGTGGAGTCACGTGGGCTGGGAATCAAACCACCAACCCTGTGATTAGTGTCCGACCCGCTCTACCACCCGAGCCACAGCCGCCCCTAATCTACAACAAAAAATGGTTGTGGGCGTGTCGGTGTTGTATGACACAACGTCATACGTGTACAGAGACCAGAAGTGAGCGAGGAAGTTGGACTACCTGGTAAGTTCTGGAAATATGCGCATCTACGTGATTCCAACTATTGGTCGTACT
>JAVLUX010000030.1:37871642-37874142 GCA_032164185.1 Moxostoma hubbsi | reverse complement strand
GTGAGGTCACCGTGGGAGACGGGTGGAGTGACAGATGGCAGACAGACAGATGGAGAGAGAGAACAAAAGAGCACATGGAGCAAGAGAGAGAGACGTGAGATGAAAGAGAGACACCTTCACACTGTCCTCATCCTGACCCAGATACAGAGTTCTCTCCGGTAGAGTCAAACCCTCCTGATCGATCTACAATCACACACACACACACACACACAAACACACATTAGTTAGAGAACATGACACACACATATGCAGAAAACTCACACACTATCTCTCACCCGTATGGCGTTGCGTGACGAGTTTTTATCGTCTACGCTGACAGTGAGAGAGAAGAACACAGACGTGCTGTACACGCCCTGAGTCTTATACAGCAGCTCATTAAAATCCGGCCTCACGGGGGCGGAGCCACTGTCCCAGCCCGCCCCTCCGGGAGGAGCTCCAGACAGATCCCACCCACCGCAGCTTTCAATCACCTCCGTCATAGGCCCCGCCCCCAGATGGTCAATTTCCTGAATGTTGATACAGGAGCGATAAAATTCCTTCACCTGCGAAAGACAATAAGAGTTTTAATTATAAATATACATTCAAGGGAACTTTAAAAATCAATAAATGATCAATAAAAGATCTGTTTTTTTAAGATGCATTGGAAAGTTTCGCCACTTTTATTTCTAAATTGATCACTATAAATTGGCATTAAATCAATAATGTGTGAAAAATGTAAAAACAAAATGAGTGCTGCAGCAACTGTTCGTTATGATTGATGATAATCGATACTAAAATAATCAATAACAAATTATTTTATTATTGCTTTATTGAATGTATGTTGTGGTACGGAGATCCTCCATCAGTGGAGTGTCGACAATAGCAGGAAGCCTCCACACGCGCTACGTCTCGACGGTAACGCGCTCAACAATTCACGTGATAAGATGCGCGGATTGACGGTCTCAGACGCGGAGGCAACTGAGATTCGTCCTCCGCCACCCGGATTGAGGCGAGTCACGGTCTACATGGTCCAGTGGGATCATTGAAATGCAAATGCTATGATTTAATTAGCTAAATATAATTTTGCATATCAAGTCAACTTTTTTTTAATATAGAGTACGTTTAAAAACAACAGAAGTTCAGAGGTAAAGATGCTAACTATCACCCCTGGAGTTTGCTAGTTCGCGAGTTTGAATCTAGGGCATGCATTTTTGCTTAGCGCCATTAGCTTCATTAACGCCGCCCGCCAGGAATTCGTGTCTATTCACATCTTTGCATTGACATTGTATGTAATCACACTGTGTGAAACACTCGATTCGCGTTGTATGTGAACGCACCATTATAGCGCATTGGAAATTGCGCATTCAAAGTTGGGGAGAAAAAATAACAAAAAAAACAACAGAATATTACCCAAAGTGCTTTACAGATCAAACAAATAAATATGCAATGACAGAGTTGTGTGTATATATATATACAGTATATATAAATATAAAACATACATATAAAAAGTAAAAAATTACTTTAAATACAGCATCATATATTCCTATTCAAATCCCCTTTGATCTATAGCGGCAACGAGGGACCCCCAATTGAAGTAAGGGTGTAGAAGTTCACTGATATATATTAATAGTTCCTCGTAGACATAAATCGACCCTGAATTTCACAGGAAGCCAGTGTAGAGATGCTAAAACAGCAGAAATGTGTTCTCTCTTTCTTGACTCTGTTAAAAGCCTAGCTGCCGTGTTTTGAACTAGCTGCAGGCGGGACAACGCAGTTTGGGGGGAGACCACTGTACAATGAGTTACAATAGTCCAACCTTGATGTAATAAGTGAGTGGATCACAATGTCCAAGTCTTTATGGGAAAGAAAATGTTTTATTTTAGCGATAGATCTACTAGCGATAGCTACCCTTGACAACAGCACTGATCTGATTAGTGACAAGTAACGAGGAGTCTAAAATCACTCCAAGACTCCTCACGTGATCTTGTCCATTCGACGACGGAGGATCTTACTGGGTGACCAGGCCAGGTAAGGAGGACATGGAGGAACCTTAAATCAGAACTTCGGTTTTTCTTTCATTTAATTGTAAGAAATTGTTTGCCAGCCCATGTTTAATATCTTTAAAACAATACTCGGATTAACAGTTCTTGTCTATGCTCACTGGAAAATAAAATTGAGAATCATCAGCATAACAGTGATAAGAAATGCTGAAAATATACCTCTGAAAAATAGAGCTCAGAGGAAGCATATGGAGGGAAAATAACAAGGGCCCTAAAACTGACCCTTGTGGGACACCACATGATAATTGAGCTCACGAAGAGGAAAAATTCCCCTAAAGTTACAGAGAACGTTCTTTCTTTAGATAGGAGGCCAACCACTGGAGGGGCATTCCCTGGATGCCAACCCTACACCACGAGACGAGTGAGACGAATATGATTGTCGAATGTGTCAAACGTGGCACTGAGATCGAATAAAACTAAGACGACTGGTGAACCTGAATCCATGTGGAGAAAAATATCGT
>JAVLUX010000030.1:37861642-37864142 GCA_032164185.1 Moxostoma hubbsi | reverse complement strand
TCACATCAGCGCAGGTTGATAGTGATGTAATAAAGAGTGTGTGTGTGTGTGTGAGTGTGTGTGTGTGTGTGTGTGTGCGTGTGTGTGTGAGTGTGAGTGTGCGTGTGTGTGAGTGTGTGTGTGTGCGCATGTGTGTGTGAGTGTGTGTGTGTGTGTGTGTGTGTGTGAGTGTGAGTGTGCGCATGTGTGTGTGAGTGTGTGTGTGTGTGAGTGTGTGTGTGTGTGTGTGTGTGTGTGCGTGTGTGTGTGAGTGTGAGTGTGCGTGTGTGTGTGTGCGCATGTGTGTGTGAGTGTGTGTGTGTGAAAGTGTGTGTTTGTGTGCGCGTGTGTGTGCGCATATGTGTGAGTGTGTGTGTGTAAGTGTGTGTGAGCGCATGTGTGTGTGTGTGTGTGTGAGCGTATGTGTGTGTGTGTGTGTGTATATCTGTCACTCTTTCCAGTATGAGAATAATGAATTATAAATGAACAGATTTAAAAGGAAAAGCAGTTTGCCAAGGTGAGAATTTATCAGTAGCTCATAAAAGACAAAATGAGTAAAATATCTTATTTCTGGTTTCATTTATTCTGGCCTAATGAAAATCCCCGTCGTCCCACATCAATACAAAAACAACAACAAACACATCCGCTTATTTATCCTAACACTTACAACAACAAAAACTATGCCTGAAAACTTTTAGTTTAGTTTCCCATAATCCTCAGTGAAATATATATATATATATATAAAGCATTCTTGCATTACTGTGGCGATAACGGCGCATTCACAATAACAGCAATTAGCATCCACGACGGGAACGGAAGTGTAGCATGGGGGGGTGTGGCCATGTGTCTGTGTGCATGAGGGGCGTGGCCATGTGTCTCTGTGCATGGGGGCGTGGTCGTGTGTCTGTGTGCATGGGGGCGTGGCCGTGTGTCTGTGCGCATGGGGGCGTGGCCGTGTGTCTGTGCGCATGGGGGCGTGGCCGTGTGTCTGTGTGCATGGGGGCGTGGCCGTGTGTCTGTGCACAGGCGCGCAGTAAGGCTCGTCAGCTGGGTTGTGATTACACTAACACCTGTCTCTCATTAAAGTGATGGTGGAGGGAGACCTGATAAAGCTCGCCGTTTATTATTTAACAGTGCTTTCATTTCTCGCCGAGCTTTTTACGATATCGACGGTTACCGTCAACTGTGCATCTGAACCAGTAATTAAAGAGACTGACCTTGAACCGGTTTCATCATCTCCTGACTCCTGAGTTGATACTGGGAAATATCAGAACGCTAGATGGCGCCATCGACCAATCAGAATCGAGCATTCCAGAAAGCCGTGTAATAAAGCTTTCGTAATAGTGTGGGCGTGGCCTCAGTGACCACCAACAATTGCATCACTATCAGTGCAAACGGGGCTTAACAAACACGTTAGCGAGACGGCGACAGGATTACCTTCATCCGCTGTCATTCAGACTGCTAGATGTAAACAAACTGACAGCTTAATCAAACTGTCATCCTTTACTCAACCCCATGTTGTTCCAAACCCGTATGACTACGCTTTTATCTGCGGAGCACAACAGGAGAGAAATGAATGATCATTTAATCCAGTCGTGTTGTCTGAATTCAAGACACTTTAACGGTTTATAAAGCACCCAAAAGTGTCATAAAGGTCCAAACTGTTGCTGCTCCATGACAGTCGTTGAATTGAAAGCGAGAACTGACCGTAGAAGAATGGCAACACTGATGAATTACTTTCTCCAGAATCAAACCTGACCTTTTGCTTTTATAATGCACGGCAACAGCAATGTGATAACACACTTCTATAAAGGGCATTAGAATAACTGTGTAGATATAATTCAATCAATGTGTGTGTGTGTGTGTGTGTGTGTGTGTAGATATAATTCAATCAATGTGTGTGTGTGTGTGTGTGTGTGTGTGTGTGTGTAGATATAATTCAATCGATGTGTGTGTGTGTGTGTGTGTGTAGATATAATTCAATCGATGTGTGTGTGTGTGTGTGTGTGTGTGTAGATATAATTCAATCAATGTGTGTGTGTGTGTGTGTGTGTGTGTGTAGATATAATTCAATCAATGTGTGTGTGTGTGTGTGTGTGTGTGTAGATATAATTCAATCGATGTGTGTGTGTGTGTGTGTGTGTAGATATAATTCAATCAATGTGTGTGTGTGTGTGTGTGTGTGTGTGTGTAGATATAATTCAATCGATGTGTGTGTGTGTGTGTGTGTGTAGATATAATTCAATCGATGTGTGTGTGTGTGTGTGTGTGTAGATATAATTCAATCGATGTGTGAGTGTGTGTGTAGATATAATTCAATCGATGTGTGTGTGATGTGTGTGTGTGTGTGTGTAGATATAATTCAATCGATGTGTGTGTGTGTGTGTGTAGATATAATTCAATCGATGTGTGTGTGTGTGTGTGTGTGTAGATATAATTCAATCGATGTGTGTGTGTGTGTGTGTGTGTGTGTGTGTACATATAATTCAATCGATGTGTGTGTGTGTGTGTGTGTGTGTGT
>JAVLUX010000030.1:37851642-37854142 GCA_032164185.1 Moxostoma hubbsi | reverse complement strand
AATCATGCACTTGCCATTATATCAAACACAGTTGAAAGCTGAACATTGTTTGTGTTTGAGTTGTCACAGTATGCAATAGACCGGCATGTCTTAAGGTCAATATTAGGTCAAAAATGGCCAAAAAGAAACTTTCTCTAGAAACTCATCAGTCAATCATTGTTTTGAGGAATGAAGGCTATACAATGCTTGAAAAAACTGAAGATATCATACAGAGGTGTAACTACAGTCTTCAACTGGCAAAAGAGATGTGGAAGATGTGCAACTAAACAAGAAGATAAGTACATCAGAGTCTCTAGTTTGAGAAATAGACGCCTCACATGTCCTCCGCTGACAGCTTCATTGAATTCTACCTGCTCAACACCAGTTTCATGTACAACAGTAAAGAGAAGACTCAGGAGGCCTTATGGGAAGAACAGCAAAGAAAAAGACACTTTTGAAACAGAAAAACATAAAGAAAAGGTTCGAGTGGGCAAAGAAACACAGACACTGGACAACAGATAATTGGAAAAGAGTGTTACGGATCTGAACCCCATTGAGCTTTTGTGGGATCAGCTAGACTGTAAGGTGTGTGAGAAGTGCCCGACAAGACAGTCACATCTATGGCAAGTGCTACAGGAAGTGTGGGGTGAAAGGTCAAGTGCTACAGGAAATGTGGGGTGAAAGGTCAAGTGCTACAGGAAGTGTGGGGTGAAAGATCAAGCGCTACAGGAAGTGCGGGGTGAAAGATCAAGCGCTACAGGAAGTGCGGGGTGAAAGATCAAGCGCTACAGGAAGTGTGGGGTGAAAGATCAAGCGCTACAGGAAGTGTGGGGTGAAAGATCAAGCGCTACAGGAAGTGCGGGTGAAAGATTAAGCGCTACAGGAAGTGTGGGGTGAAAGATCAAATGCTACAGGAAGTGTGGGGTGAAAGATCAAATGCTACAGGAAGTGTGGGGTGAAAGGTCAAGTGCTACAGGAAGTGTGGGGTGAAAAATTAAGCGCTACAGGAAGTGTGGGGTGAAAGATCAAATGCTACAGGAAGTGTGGGGTGAAAGATCAAATGCTACAGGAAGTGTGGGGTGAAAGGTCAAGTGCTACAGGAAGTGTGGGGTGAAAAATTAAGCGCTACAGGAAGTGTGGGGTGAAAGATCAAATGCTACAGGAAGTGCAGGGTGAAAGGTCGAGTGCTACAGGAAGTGCGGGGTGAAAGATTAAGCGCTACAGGAAGTGTGGGGTGAAAGATCAAATGCTACAGGAAGTGCAGGGTGAAAGGTCGAGTGCTACAGGAAGTGCGGGGTGAAAGATCACCTGAGTATCTGGACAAACTGACCGCTAGAATAACAAGATCTGTAAATCTGTCATTGCTGCATGTGGAGGATTCTTTAATGAGAACTCTTTGAAGTAGTTTAAGAAGTTCTTAATTGTAATAGTCATTTAACACGTTATTAATGTCCTGAATATACGTTGTGATCAGTTGATTGTCACTTTGGTGAATAAAAGCACCAATTACTGTTTTGCACATATAAAATGTAGTCTTTTTCTCTTTATGAATAATGAACCAAAAATATTCATGACATCATCTTGTTCGCAAGGGCATATACAAATCGTTGCCCAATAGAATGCTCTCTAGAACATGAAAGCCCCTCCCCTAGTTATAAATAGAGACCAATGGTTCCCGCCCACTTTCCCAGCTGTTCCGAAAGTATCTTTCCCAGTATTTCTTTCCCGTAGTGATTTAATAAAATCCTTATTTAAAGAGTTCTGTGTCATGGACCAAATCGATCGTGGTGAATCACAACATGACAAATTTAGAATAAAAAAACTGAAAGTCAGACAGAAAGACAAAAGGTACAAGACTGTGCACTTAACGTGTTTAATGAGGCAATGAACTACAATCCCATGATGCATTGCAAATGATGTAATCAAATGATAAACAATGGAAAAATAAAAACTATTTATTGGAATAGTTATAATAATATATGGAAACACTATATATATAAATACACCCCCCCCCCCAATCTGTAATGGCCAATTCCCAATGCGCTCCAAGTCCTCGTGGTGGCGTAGTGACTCGCCTCAATCTGTGTGGCGGAGGACGAATCTCAGCTGCCTCTGCGTCTGATTCCGTCAATCCTCGCATCTTATCACGTGACTTGTTGAGCGCGTTACCGTGGAGACGTAGCGCGTGTGGAGGCTTCACACTATTCACCACGATCCACGCACAACTCACCACACGCCCCACCGAGAGCGAGAACCACATTATAGCGACCACGAGGAGGTTACCCCATGTGACACCACCCTCCCTAGCAACCGGGCCAATTTGGTTGCTAAGGAGACCTGACTGGAGTCACTCAGCAAACCGGAAACACTATATTTATATATATATATATATGAGAAGTTTGAGAGTGTAGAGAGAGTGATTGATTACATCATCCACCGTGCATCATGCGAGTGGGCGGAGCTTCCGAGCTCTTCTGATTCTCTGATTGGTGGATCTCTCTTCAGGATTATGGGTAGTGTA
>JAVLUX010000030.1:37839142-37844142 GCA_032164185.1 Moxostoma hubbsi | reverse complement strand
ACAGAGAGAGAGACAGGCACATAGAGAGAGACAGACAGAGATATACATGTATATGTACACAGAGAGAGAGACAGGTACAGAGAGAGAGACAGGCACAGAGAGAGAGAGAGACAGGTACAGAGGGAGAGAGACAGGAGAGCGTTTTCACAATGTGAATAACGTCTGCTCCACATTCCAGTTTATTCAGACGAAGACCCGCCCACTTACAAAGGAAGAGTGTGATTGACATGCACAACAACCAAGCTGAGCTTTATGTTGTTAATATGCAGTTTCACGCAGGTAATGTGAAATAGTTGATCCCACAATAACAGAAGAAAACCAATGATGGCTTGCCATGTCTGTGCAGGCAGTTAGCGGAAAATTGCTTGTCCAAAAGTAACAACTACCAATTACTTTACAGACAGAACTCATAAAATAAAGCGGAATATCCAGTTCAACTTCTGTGATCTGTCACAGTTTACTGCCGCAGCACTGTGATCCAGACGGCTCAAACTGTCAATTAAAATGTGGAAAGTGTGCTTGATTATACGGCAGTCCCGCGGTTATGACCCTCTTCTACATCATTGGTGAAATGCCGTTGCCATGGTCACTAGAAATAAACAGGTCAATGGCGTGATGCCCATTTGTATGGAATTATACAGAAATACAATAAAAATGCCACAATACAAGGATGTGAATTCACTCAAATAATATTTCCGCTTATTTTTTTAGATTTCTAAAAATTATTTCAATTTTATAGCAAAATTCCATTCAATTGAATTGTGTAATTTCTTCACAGAATTAAATAAATAAAACTATTTATTATGTTAAAAATGACTCAAATCAGTTTGATGGAATATTTTCTAAAATTGAAATGCGTCAATCGTAAATGACCAATTATATTTTGTTGTGATGAATGTGTTCAGTTTCTGAGGTCAATGACATTTTTAGATTATTTCTTGCGGTTCAAATAAAAAATAAAATTGTGTAATTGTCTGAAGAAAAAATAAATAAATAAAAGATAAAAAAAATGTAAATAAAATTTTTGAAAATAAAGTTGGCATGAGTAGTTTGGGTCCGGGTAACTTGTAGTGATTCACTTTTCATTTCAGAAAGAGAATTTAATTTTTTTTAATTAGTTATTTTGCACATTTTTTTAATAATCTAAAACAAAACATTGAGAAAACAAGTTATTCCCCCCAAAACAGACACATGTTTGATTTTCAACATGTTGCATTAATACATTTTTTGCTTTAAATATTGATAAACGCTTTGAATGTTGTATTTTTGTTTTACATTATTTAAAGTTATTAATAATAAATGATTAATTCTCTTTTTTAAAAAATGAGAACTGAATGCGGGGCGGACAGGGAAGTGAAATCAGCCCGGGATTAAAATAGAAACTGCCCCAAAGGTCCTTTTTGAAACTGGTGCCATTTTTTGGCCTGTTCTGCATATCGCGGCGCGTTTAGACCGGCCCACCGGGAAATGTCCCTGCCAGAAGGTAAATGGATGACCAGTTTGGAATAATCTTTCATTATTATTTCTTTAAAAAAAATGAGCCGTGAAAAAGTTGTTGTTATTAATATTTGGAGCGCTTTTGTCCACCAAACGAACGTTAGGTGTGTAACCAGCATGCGTGTAGTCATTTTGTTGTCATGTGACCAAAGACAAAACAGAGAAGATCCCTTTATATATTTTGTCATCTGTATGAAAAAGCCTGAAAAATCTTCTAAAAAAAGTTTTTATTTTCTCCCCAATTTGGCAGACCCAATTCCCAATTCCCAATGGTGCGTTCACACACCTCGCATCGCTCGCGCGAGTTTGACCGCTGGATTATAAATGTGTTTTACCCGCGAGTATTCCCGCTTCTCTTCCGGAGAAGGACAGGAGGCGGGGCTTCTACGATTTGGTTCATAGTAAAGTACGACCAATAGCTGGAATCACGTAGACACGCATATTTCCAGAACTTACCAGGTACCTCACTCACTTTCCTCCGAGCGATTTCCATCCGGTCTCTTTACACGTATGACGTCGTGTCATGTCACACCGCTACAACGATTTTATCATCCATTTTTCCAGATTTCTTCTGCTACTACGTCAGTACGTCAATGACATCCGGACAATCTCAATGCTGATTGGCTTTCGTGGCATGCGGATTTTAACCAAAACATTTAAATGAAGCGATTTCACGTGTTCGAGTCGCGCTATTCGCGCCGCCCTCTATTCGCATCTTTGCATTGACTTTGCATGTAATTGTGCCTTGCGAAACGCTCACTTCATGTTGTATGTGAATGCACCACGAGTCCTCGTCTGAGACCGTCAATCTTATCACGTGAATTGTTGAGCGTGTTACCGTGGAGACGTAGCGCATGTGGAGGCTTCACGCTATTCTCCGCGGCATCCACACACAACTCACCACACGCCCCACCAAGAGCGAGAACCACATTATAGTGACCACGAGGAGGTTACCCCATGTGACTCTACCCTCCCTAGCAACCGGGACAATTTGGATACCCCATGTGACTCTACCCTCCCTAGCAACCAGGCCAATTTGGATACCCCATGTGACTCTACCCTCCCTAGCAACCAGGCCAATTTGGATACCCCATGTGACTCTACCCTCCCTAGCAACCAGGCCAATTTGGATACCCCATGTGACTCTACCCTCCCTAGCAACCAGGCCAATTTGGATACCCCATGTGACTCTACCCTCCCTAGCAACCAGGCCAATTTGGATACCCCATGTGACTCTACCCTCCCTAGCAACCAGGCCAATTTGGATACCCCATGTGACTCTACCCTCCCTAGCAACCAGGCCAATTTGGTTACCCCATGTGACTCTACCCTCCCTAGCAACCAGGCCAATTTGGTTACCCCATGTGACTCTACCCTCCCTAGCAACCGGCCCAATTTGGTTACCCCATGTGACTCTACCCTCCCTAGCAACCGGGCCAATTTGGTTACCCCATGTGACTCTACCCTCCCTAGCAACCGGCCCAATTTGGTTACCCCATGTGACTCTACCCTCCCTAGCAACCGGGCCAATTTGGTTACCCCATGTGACTCTACCCTCCCTAGCAACCGGCCCAATTTGGTTACCCCATGTGACTCTACCCTCCCTAGCAACCGGGCCAATTTGGTTACCCCATGTGACTCTACCCTCCCTAGCAACCGGGACAATTTGGTTGCATAGCAGGTCTCCTTTTTTTTTCAAATTGTAAATTTGCATGCACTTAAAAAATGATTTAAACCCATTTTTAATTTTAAACCAAATTGAATGAATACAACTTTATTGTTAAATTTGAACTAAATTCAGTTTGATCCCGAACACGTTGATCATTACACAAGAAAACCAACACAATCAAGAGGAAATATGACGACAACCGAGTCTGTTTCACGTTCTTGCTCTCATGCAGGATATTTACTGCACAATTTGCCGTATATTGTCACTAAGACCGTTAGAAAGAGTGATTAGATCGATCAATACTATTGATTGTGTGTGTGCGGCGCGTTCATCTCGAGGGAGAGAGAAACTGGAAATACTTGTTGGGTGGATTGAAGCACTCTGGTCATGCTTCAGCTGTTTAAACAGCCCAATGGATCTCTTCCGTCCTGTACCGAGAGTAAAAGCCGTTAATAACGCGACCGTTCAGCAGAAAATAGCCGAGGAACAGAGCGGCGGTCACCTCACATCACCTGAGCGACCCCAAACTGAGACAAACTCCTTCAGACGCATGATGCAATGACCAATGAGGAACTTTTTCACTGGGTTTCCCTTTAAAGCGTCAGACCTTTTGGTTATAATTTCACATGACACACTGGAAGTGTTCACATTTATGATGTGATGGCAGAATTAATAAGGATATTTTATGACAGTAGTGTTACCGTTAGTAACGTTAATCGTGTTACAGTCACTATGAATGAAGCGCCTCCCGCTGTTGTTCACTTCAAACAGAATTCCCAAAGGAGTGTTACAAATGACGTTATTTCAACTTTATGCAAAAATAAATAAATAAATCATATTTTATAGCCGAATTCCTGGTGAAGAACTACACTACCCATAATCCTGAAGAGAGCTCCACCAATCAGAGAAGAGCTCTGCAGCTCCGCCCACTCCCATGATGCACTGTGAATTATACAATAGGGCACTTTGATGCCTTAAAATACTGTCTATGTAGGCAGCTCACTAGAGTTTGAGACGGAGCTAAGAGAGGGAGACGCATCAAACACACAAATTACAATCGGAGGAAATGTGACACACTGTCTTCATATTTGAAGTGTGTGAATATATTTCTATGCTTTAGAGAGTGCACACTCGCCGCCGTGTGTGTGAGTGTGTGTGTGTGTGTGTGTGTGTGTGTGTGTGTGTGTGTGTGTGTGTGTGTGAGTGTGACACTGATGTATTGGTCTATTACACTGCAGTGTCCATCGTAATAGGACAGGATGAATGTGTGACCCAGAGATAACTGCCCTGGACTCGTGTGTGTGTGTGTGTGTGTGTGAGTGTGTGTGTGTGTGTGTGTGTGTGTGTGTGTGTCTATAAGGAATATTCACAATCTCTCGACAGTAGAAGTTTGCACACAGTGTTGTTGTGTGTGTGTGTGTCTGTTCATCCATCACTGTCGTGACCGCATGAACATTAGATGAGTGAATCTCACAAAGAAATATCTGGGTCAGAATTTAACCACAAACAATTATTTTGAATAATGAAAATAAGGTTTTGTATTAAAATATAATGGTAAAACTTTACAACACGGGTGCATTAATAAGCATTAATTAATACTTAACTAATGCACAGATAATAATGAGTTAATGTATGACTCATGATTAACTAAGATTATTAACACACACACTCACACACACACACACACACACACACACACACACACATCACACTCACACACACACACTGATAAACACACTCACACTCACACACACACACACACTCACACACACACACACACACACACACTCACACACACACACTGATAAACACACTCACACACACACACACTCAC
>JAVLUX010000030.1:37829142-37834142 GCA_032164185.1 Moxostoma hubbsi | reverse complement strand
AGTTCATTTATCAGATCTATCCGAAAGAACTGACTCACTAAAATTAATTGGACTTCCCAAAACTAAATATAAGTGAATCGTTTATTTGAACAAGTTCAAGTGAATCAGTGAATCGTTTATTTGAACTAGTTCAAGTGAATCAGTGAATCGTTTATTTGAACTAGTTCAAGTAAATCAGTGAATCATTTATGTGAACTAGTTCAATTCATTTTAGTGAGTCAGTTCTTTTGGATAGTTCCGCTTAATGGAGCTCCCAACGCTAAATTTAAGTGAATCATTTATTTGAACTAGTTCAAGTGAATCAGTGAATCATTTATGTGAACTAGTTCATTTATCAGAACCATCTGAAAGAACTGACTCACTAAAATTAATTGGGAGTTCCCAGAACTAAATATAAATGATTTGTTTATTTTAACTAGTTCAAGTGAATCAGTGAATCATTTATGTGAACTAGTTCAAGTGAATAAGTGAATCATTTATGTCAACTAGTTCAATTCATTTTAGTGAGTCAGTTCTTTCGGATGGTTCCGCTTAATGGAGCTCCCAACGCTAAATATAAGTGAATCAGTGAATCGTTTATGTGAACTAGTTCAAGTGAATCAGTGAATCATTTATGTGAACTAGTTCAATTCATTTTAGTGAGTCAGTTCTTTCGGATGGTTCCGCTTAATGGAGCTCCCAACGCTAAATATAAGTGAATCAGTGAATCATTTATGTGAACTAGTTCATTTATCAGAACCATCTGAAAGAACTGACTCACTAAAATTAATTGGGAGTTCCCAGAACTAAATACAAATGATTCGTTTATTTTAACTAGTTCAAGTGAATCAGTGAATCATTTATGTGAACTAGTTCAAGTGAATCAGTGAATCGTTTATGTGAACTCAGTGAATCATTTATGTGAACTAGTTCAATTTATTTTAGTGAGTCAGTTCTTTCGGATGGTTCCGCTTAATGGAGATCCCAACACTAAATAAAGGTGAATCAGTGAATCATTTATATGAACTAGTTCATTTATCAGAGCTATCTGAAAGAACTGACTCACTAAAATGAATTGGACTTCCCAGAACTAAATACAAGTTGCCTTCTTGAGCATCAATGAATGTTTGCACCTGTTGTAATAGTTTTGAATGGTCTATAACAGCTTTTTAACCTTATTCAAAGTGCTTTACGCTGGATTATTACATTTAAACTGGTTTGAAAGTATAACATGTTTATACTTCACACGGAAAACATACATGTTGCTTCCTAAAGTTCATGTACCCTGAAATCAACCCCATTCTGTTGAATTACTGACACGCACCATCAGACATTTCTGCACCAGCATGAACATCTTTCCAGAGCTACGACCCGTTCAGAAGTTGCCGTTTCTGTGGTTGCAAAATGGCATTTTTACTCCACCGACCGTTAGGTTTAGTGTTGGGTTTGTGTTAATAAAACCTGCGTTACGGTTCATATTATTACATCATTTACAACTAAAAACAAATCGCTTTTGGCGCCACTCTGTGGACATTTCACCTGGAAACTGGCGCTCAAGCCAGCACGTCTGTTTAGCAACACTCGCAAGTGCAACGCTTTGAATTTCGTTAAGCACAGACCGATTTCAGCAGCAGAACTTTCGACCTTCTGTCGCCGAATTCACAGTGATCAGGACATTCATCCAGATATTCATCAACTTTCATGAACAATTCTGAAGACAAGCGTGAATTGAATTGATCAAATGTTCAAAATGTATTAAGAAAGTACATTGAGTCAGTTTTGGTTTAATGTTGACTTCAGTCTACAGTATAAATAAAAGATCCAGTCCCATGCGGAGTGTGCAAGTGCTTGTTTTTGCAGGTGTGTGTGTGTGTGTGTGTTTACCGCAGCAGGGGTTGAACTCTAAATGAACACGAGTTTTTTCCGCCTGACGAGTTTTGCGCACTTGTTCACGCTTCTCTCACAATGTGCTAATTACCCACAACAAACTGAAACAATTAAGATGTTCGTTCTGCCGCTCTCTCTCTCTCTTTTTTAGCACAGTGGTTCTTTCGCTCTGTTATGGAGCAGAAGTTATAATTTAGTGTGGAGCTGTTCCCACGGCGATGAGAACTGGACGCGCTCACCTGAGAAAAACAATCCCATCACAGAGCGACAGTAATTACAGAGACAGAAAGAAGAGGCGAAGAGAGAGACGACGAGGGGGTAGAAACATCAGGAGGGCAGAGAAACGAGAGAGAGAGAGAGAGAGAGAGAGAGACAGAGAGAGAGAGAGAGAGAGATTATTCATCTTTATTGTTATTTGTTACCATTTTATTATTATTATTTGTCTTGTCATCTGTTTTGTGTTTTAGTGCTTTGTCAATATTGTACGCGCACTCTCTCTCGCGCGCACGCACGCGCGCGCACACACACGCGCACTCTCACTCACTCGCATTCACGCGCGCATAAATATTTCACAGCAAAAATCAAAATAAATAAGAAATTAAACCTTGATTAAAGGAAATGGAGCCTATATTTCTATTTTATTTGTTTTTCTTTTGCATTGTGACACTGTCATGACAATCATTTCCCCCCAAATTTACATTACTGTTATGCAAAGAATAAAACAATATGCATATAGTTATATTTATTTATACAAGTGTGTTATTTAAATTGATAATCTATAGAAATATAAATACCCATATAATATACATAATGAATTTACACGTCATGGTAACTTTAATATTTGCTGCCTTAAATTTATGCTGATTTAAATCTATAAAAATAACAGAATTTCCATATTGTTTCCTTGAACAAAAATGGCTATTTCAGTAATAGTAAGAATAATTAGAATAACAAACTCAAATGTAAAATTCGAATGAATTATTGAAATGTGAATTTGTGGGAAAATTGCGCATGTCTTGTTATTTTGGGGTGTAAAGGGACTAGGACATGTATTTGTGAAATGCACCAAACAACAATTTTAATAATAGTTCAATAATAGTTTTGCTAACAGTTTTACAATAGTTTTAATAATAGTTTTACCAATAGTTCAATAATAGTTTTAATAACAGTTCAATGACAGTTTTAATAATAGTTCAATAATAATTTTACTAATAGTTTTGCAATAGTTAAATAAAAGTTTTATAATAGTTCAAATAATAGTTTTAATAATAGTTTTACAATAGTTCAATTATAGTTTAATTGTAGTTTTAATAATAGTTTTACAATAGTTCAATAATAGTTTTAATAATAGTTTTACAATAGTTCAATAATAGTTCAATTATAGTTTTAATAATAGTTTTACAATAGTTCAATAATAGTTCAATTATAGTTTTAATAATAGTTTTACAATAGTTCAATAATAGGTTTATTATAGTTAATAATAGTTTTAATAATAGTTCAATAATAGTTCAATTATAGTTTTAATAATAGTTTTACAATAGTTCAATAATAGGTTTATTATAGTTAATAATAGTTTTACAATAGTTCAATAATAGTTCAATTATAGTTTTAATAATAGTTTTACAATAGTTCAATAATAGTTCAATTATAGTTTTAATAATAGTTTTACAATAGTTCAATAATAGGTTTATTATAGTTAATAATAGTTTTACAATAGTTCAATAATAGTTCAATTATAGTTTTAATAATAGTTTTACAATAGTTCAATAATAGGTTTATTATAGTTAATAATAGTTTTAATAATAGTTCAATAATAGTTTTACAATAGTTCAATAATAGGTTTATTATAGTTAATAATAGTTTTAATAATAGTTCAATAATAGTTTAAATAATAGTAACAAAACCATAAAATACTGTGATGTGCCAGACAAACCACCTTTTAATCTAAACAAAGTGAACCAAAGCATTTAGTGAACAACAGTAAGCAAACATTGTTTATTCAATCATTAAACAATTACATTTTTTATATAATTCTTTTACAGTGCTTAAAATGATTTCATATTAAAACAATACAAACACAAAATGGAGTGTGCTGTCGTACGTGCATCTGGAGGTATATTATCAGGTTTGTAAGTTGTGTGTGTTTGTGTGTTTTTGTTAAGAACCCACAAACACACACACGACAAACACAAAAGCACTTTGGTTTCATGATCAACAAAACGTCGATCTCGTTGACAAACCGTATAAAAATGGCAGCGGTTATGCTGAAGGCAACAGAGTCTTTACTGTAAAAACAACATCCATTATTGCTTTAAGTAAACAAACACACTTGCACATCTTTGATGTTCTGGTGCGAAAACGAAAAATACTTCTGGAGTGGCTAAAACTGTCATAGAATATTCTCAAATAGTCCATGTTGACATCATTAGGAACAATATTTAGGAATAGTACCAAGATTTGCAAGCTCAACATGGCAAACATTCATGTGCAGGATTCCTGCTTTTGTCAAGTTACAATCTGAAAAAGGGAAAATTAAGGAATCGAGAAAGAAGAACTGGAATGTCAAATCTGAAACTAGGCAAACATGTTTTTCGCGTGGAAATCTCTCTCTCTCTTTTCTAAAGTAACCAAGTGAAGTGCTTAAACCAGTCACACAAATAAATTTGAGCAATAATAATAATAATAATAATAAAGTGTTTCGTACCTCCCTCTCTTCGAAATGTCAGGAATCGTTTATCGTACGCGTGACGTCAAAACTAGAGGAACAAAGGTTCAAAGGTCAGTGGTAATAACTGGCGTGACCCCGTGAATCAAGAGGGTGGGGCCTAAGTCACGCGAGAGCAGTTCTAGCTGACGCAGGTAGTCATGGTAACGACTTGTGTCCGCAGGTGGGCGGGGCAAGTACAGGAAGCGTACGGCAGGCGATATGAGCGGCTGGTCCAGAATGAGTTTATTAACAGCCTGCAAATACTCGTCTGACACTCGCGAGGTGTTGCTTTGGAAACTATTCGCGAACACCTTGTCAGCCTCGACTCCGCCCACCTCGTCCACTGGCTCCTCCATTTCCGAGTGCGTCTGACGCTGCCAGTGAAGGGCGACTTCGGAATCCCAGGGCACCGTAAAGATGTCCGCCT
>JAVLUX010000030.1:37796642-37824142 GCA_032164185.1 Moxostoma hubbsi | reverse complement strand
TTTTTCAGTACGTTTCTGATTATTTTCAGCCGGAGTGTTGCGCCAAAATGTTAAATTATTGTAGCATCGCTGCCTCTGAACAAAATCAAGCAACAAGTGAACTGTGAGAATCAGCTGCAGTCTGGACCAGACCTCATCCCGAGTGCTGGAAGCATGACTATGTTTACACCCCGTACGAGTGAAAGCACCTACAAATAAAACGCAGTTCTTGCATTTCACTGCCTTTCTTCCCTTCTCCACTTTCTCTTCACATTTTGATTGATGAGTGTCTGTCAGATTGTTCTCGGTCTCATCCTTCCAGTTTTACTCTCGGTTTCATCTCATTAATTCTGAACACACACAGTCTTTCAGACTCCAGCGTCTCGTGCATTCACTCAGACAGGAGCGCAGCCAAAACACAAAAGCACACGACGTGAGTTCAGTCCAAACTCAAAGATCACCTTTAATCCTTCAGCAACTCAAGCACGGAAATACAGTAATGTACGGAGCTCGTCTAGAGGGCTCCGGTGTCGGTGTTTCATTTGGGAATCCATCTATATTATTTCACTGTTGGCATCTCTAACATCAGAGAGACTCGTCTGATTACATCAAACCCAGACAACACAAGAAGAGACGTTCAGCAAAACCAGATGTGGACTTGAAGCTACAATATTGGGATGGTTTCTCTCACGACATTCAATCAATACTTGTACTGATATTTTTTATTTATGTGTGCATCATATCATTTTCTACGGTTCAATTAATAAAGGAACAGCTTGTCTAAATAAGCAAAAACTCAGACTGAATTTGCAGATAAAACTCGATAAAAAACTGATTTTTGATGAAAATACAAAAAAAATACTTATGGTCTTAGATACAAATTACACCTTTTCTTTTTTAATTTGTTTGGATTTCATGTTAAATGTTATGATCAAATTGTGTTTATATTTTAATTTGATTAAAGCTGTACAGTATGCATTTGATTAATGTCTTTCAATTTCACGCATCCAGTTGAATAAAGATCTTGTTTAAGCAGGACTTTTATTTTGAAAGACCTTTGAAGTTCTTCCTGTTTTTGAAGGGTTCCGTTTTCAAACTTCCTGCGACTCGCGAGCTGAAATCTTGAGCTGCAACGGTGAAAACGTTCATTTGAGAGTTCTCAGTCGATTATACACGAAGCACACTGATCTGTGGCTCTGCAGATGGACACTATTTAATATGGTACCAAAATTAACAAGATGATATCGTATTGTTTTAAATGTTTTGGTATCACGATATTTCGTTAATAATGGTATACCGCGCAACTCTATAAGATTTACACATTTCAGTTTCAAAATTAAATTCCCTCAAATCGAAATCTTTAACAAATAAAAAATAAATAATTATATATATATGAGTGTGTGTGTGTGTGAGTGTATATATATATATATATATATATATATATATATGAGTGTGTGTGTATATATATATATATATATATATATATATATATATATATAAAAAATACTTAATTTTAAAAAAATTGTGCAATTCAGTTTGAACTGTAATTCAACATGCATGAATCTTAATTGGCCAAAATATTTTTTTGAGAACACAGACCAACCCTGACCCCTAAAAGAATACCGAAATAAACATTATTTACTTATATGAACCCATTTTTTATTTATTTTTTTAACTTAGTGAACTTATGTGGATAATTTTGCACGCAAAGTATAGATAAATGACGTGCACACACTTTCAGAATCAAACAACAGTGTCAAAAGTCGAAACAAATAAGCATGGCTCATTTTTGCCTGATTTTAAGACGGCAAGCAGTAAAATGCCCTTCCAACACACACACACACACACGCACGCACACGCACATGCACACTCTCTCATGTGTTGTTGATAAAGTCTGAATTGTTTAAGCTAAATTAGCTATGCTAATCACACGCGTCTCTCTGGAGATGTAAACACTAAATGGCTTTCAATCTAACATGCCTCTGCAGACACAACAAGCTAACAGGATAAACACAACAGCAGGGAAGCCCCGCCTCCAAAACACTTAGCCAATCAGCGGAGGAGAAGTGTTGGAGAGCAGTGAGCTGCACTGATTGACCTTTAACCTGGAGTCAGTCAGCAGCACACTGTTAATATCAAGACAAAACCTGGTTAACAGCTCGGTTACTGCGGTACTTCAGTATGTAAAACAGGGTGTTTTGCATTATGCACATCATGTGTTCCTTCATACATAAATACCATGTGTAATTGTGTAATAAATCAACTTGAATTAATATCAATCTCTTCTTGACACATTTTTTAACAGATGTTTTTACACAAAATTGGATTAAATATAGTTTGAAATAAAAGGTGATTTAAATGAGAGATCGAGAGACCAGAGGTTCTTCAGTCTGAAGTTATTTTAAATGTTAGAAGTACATTTATATTACATGCAAATACAGAGCAGTGCAACCTGTCAAACTCAAAACATTCATCAATCCGGTCGAATGCATTGCAAGACACCGACTGAACGGGAGGAGAACAGTTACACACTTTATGAGGAAGTTGAAAAACTATTGATGGACAGATAAACACAGAGACAGAAAAACAGACAGACAGATCACCTGAAATTTGGGGCGGACGCCCACTCCAACGCCAGACAGGCCAAATCTACAGCTGCGTACACCAGCAGGAAGAATATGGTCACGATACTCGCAATAGTGTTCAATTTACCAGAGAATAAAACCAGCTAGAGAGAGAGAGAGAGAGAGATAGAGAGAGAGATAGAGAGAGATAACCCATCAACATTAGTAAAGTCCACAGTTTAAACTCACACACTCACACACTCACACTCACTCACTCACACACTCACACACTCACACACTCACTCACTCACTCACTCACACACTCACACACTCACACACTCACACACTCACACACTCACACACTCACTCACACACTTCTGCACCAAACCCTAGTGAGCTGCCTTGTTGTCTACAGTCTATTAAGGCACACTAGGTTTTGGAACAGCGCCAGTATTTCACTATATTTGACCTCTCTCAGAGTCTCTAAGAGCAGCGTGTGTGTGTGTGTGTGTGTGTGTGTGTGTGTGTGTGTGTGTGTGTGTGTGTGTGTGTGTGTGTGTGTGTGCTTTTGCTCTAACTCACAGCGTGTGTTTTTAAGATATTGGCTGTGCATTATCCCTCATATTTAGTGTTCGGTGTTTTAACAGCATCATTTATAACTGGAAGACTCATTTAAGTGTTGGAGATAAATTGTGCATTTACGAGGCGGCGCTGCGGGTGCATTTCCATCTGAACTCCGGCGAGAGGAAGTCACGGTCAAACTCCAGAATCGGATCCAGGATTTGGACGTCGAGAACACATCTGGAGACATTGCACGCAGTCAGCATGTGTTTATAAGACACACGCTCGATGCATTAGGAAAAATGTAACCTTGTTCCTTTACAAACCACGTCTGTCAAGCTCCAAAAAGGACATAAAGCCTCCATATCAAAGAACCGTATGTATGTGATGTGTGCTATATTCCACGTCATCTGAAGATATAAAACCGTTATGTGAGGAAAATAAGCAGTTATTCACTAATAATCTTCCCCTCCGCTGCAGCTTGAAATCTTCAGAAACCCGCGTTTAGTTTCAATAATGGCATGAGGGCACGACACACCTGGTCTGAGGTCATTGATGCCCAAACGGCTTCAGTTCATGTTTGCCAGAAGCATATGCAACTCAAAGCTATCGTATAACCTCAAAGTATCGTGTAAATGAGTCCACATAACATGTGATTATACAGTATTCCAAGTCTTCTAAGACACTAGTGCACATTTATGGTGTTTTTGTATTTTTAGCAGCTTGGCAGATGTGCTCACTAAGAACTGTCACTGTATGGAAAGAGCTGCATGAACATTCCTCAGCATTTCTCCTTTTATGATTCATTAAAAAAGGTCAAACAGGTCTGGAATGACAATAAGGGTGAGTAAATAATGACAGAATTTGTATTTTTTGAGTGGACTATTCCTTTAAAGTGCAGAGTCACTGTTAGTTTATAAACTTGTCTGGAGTGGGAGGGGCTATGATATATGGAAGTGGGAGGGGCATCTTAAATATGAGGTTCTAAAGTGGGAGGGGCATCCTAAGCATGAGGATCTAAAGTGGAAGGGGTATTCTAAATATGGAGGTCTGAAGTGGGAGGGGCTTTCCTATATGTGGAAGTGGGAGGGGTATCTTAAATATGGAGATCAGAAGTGGGAGGGGCTATCATATATATGGAAGTTGGAGGGGCACCTTAAATAAGGAGGTCTGGAGTGGGAGGGGCTATCATATATATGGAAGTGGGAGGGGCATCTTAAATATGGGGCTCTAAAGTGGGAGGGGCATCTTAAACATGACAATCTAAAGTGGGAGTGGTATCTTAATTATGGAGGTCTGGAGTGGGAGGGGCATCCTAATTATGGAGGTCTGATGTGGGAGGGGCATCCTAAATATGGAGGTCTGATGTGGGAGGGGCATCCTAATTATAAAAGAATCCTTAAATATGGGATTCCAATCTGTGACTACACTGGTCCCTATCACAGAGGGATCTTGCTATATAAAAAAGGGGAGGTTCTAAAAGTGGGAGGAGCATTCTAAACATTGGGTGGGGCCATTCTAATTGTAAGAGGGGGAGTTATAAAGTGGAAAGGCCATTTTACAGTGGGAGTGGACATGGAAGGGCATCCCAAATATGAGACAATAATTCTGAATAGTGAAAGAGCAAATCATTGATCATTATCATAATTATCATTAATGAATTTAAACACACACCTGTACGAGAAACCAAGAGATCAGGACAGACACCCAGGGGTTACCACTGCCAGAAGTGTGTTTAGCCGGAGACAGAGCCCGACCTGAGACAGAGAGACAGACAGAGAGACAGACACATCAAGTCAATAACACTCCTAATATTTGCACTTAAAGCAAGAGAAGCATCACACTATCAGCAGCTGAGACTCGATCATCCAGATATTTATCCTGCAAACATCCACCCATCATATACCACAAACACACAAAACAACACATATTAAACACACTGTAAATGTGCTCCACCAATTATGTTTAAATCACCAAGTGAGACATTACATGCAAATGAGGCTCATTAGGGGGGTGTGTCAAATTCACAAAGGTCGCTTCGAGTTATGAACCACAATCAACAAGAATGTGCATGTAGTGACTAGCGTAATGCCTGAAAATGTTTACGAGCGTTTTGCGTTTACTCACCAAACAAGTCGTCTCGTGCCAGAGCGTAGAGGATGCGGGACGCTCCAATCAGATTACTCATAGAGGCGGACAACGTGGAGCAATACACACCGATTGTTACGAAGGGATGCCATACGTTAATGTCTCTAAGAAAACTATAATCTTTCTGCAAAAGAAGTCTAGAGGAAGAGAGAGAGAGAGACAGACAGAGTGTTATTATCCAGGATCAAGCATTGTATGCCCAGCAGCCCAGCTTACTTTTCTATGCTAAAAAATACATGGGTCATCCCGTGACAACTCAACCCAGAGGTCCCCAACTCAACATGTCATTTATTGTAATTTTTTGTACTGGTAAAATAAAAACATAAGTGAAGATGAAAGCCAAAATATTAAATGCAATGGATCAATATTTACCATGTAATCAAAAGTTGAAATGGCAATTTTCGCCTATGATTTGAGCAAAACTACAGGTCAAAAAAATGATCTTAGAACGGTGCCAGTATCATGATTTTAATTTTACACAGAGATAAGGAAGTCTATTACTAAAAACAGATGACTTCAGAAGCTCTTGTTGCATTATACGCCAATGGTGTCAGTCCAAAAATGGGAAAAAACACTTTTTTGTGCTGTTTTTCCAAAGTTGGAGTGACTATAACTCCAGAAATGTTACAGACATCTTAATATCATTTTAATTTCTGGTTTAGAACAAACTTTCCTTTTTGTATCTTCATTTTTAAGGCCCTATATGGTTCAATCCCAGAGCTATGGGGCTCTCAATGTGGCTCCATGGGAAAATGGTTAAATATTAGACATGGTCGAAAACCACATGTGGGTTGCATGGCATGAAACTAGTTTTTCACATCCAACAAAACCAAGTACATAATGTTGAAACTAGAAACTAACCATTTTTTATTTCACATGAAAGCAGCCGGGGACGTTTCTGAAGTTTGGTTGATCTGACAGAATAACCCATATAACCGTTATACGTTTCACCTGATCCCTCAATGTGCAGATATCCACAGGAAATGTGTTTGTACAGTAGGAAATATGCTTGCAATGGAAGTCTAATGGGCAAGTGTACTGGATGGTTAAAAAGCAAAAATGTGAAGCTTTTATTGTTAAAGCACTTACATGAAATCTACGGTATAAATGTGTGTTATTTGAGCAGTACGGGGTCAAAGTTGTCCTTTAAGAGTTGAACTACTTTTCGGATTTCAAGTGATTTTCTTCCATTAGTCTCCTGCGAACACGTGTAATGGGATAAACGGGGTACAATGTGCTAAAAATGAGTTTTTTGCTGGTTTTAGCTGGTTTAGCCTGGTCTCCCAGGCTGATTTAAGCAAATATTTGTGTTAAATGATTTGTCATGGTGCTGCCCCATTCACACTTGCCCCATACACTTTTATTGTTCCAAGCGAATCACCGTAAACATTTGAAAATGAATATTTTTTAGATATACTTACGCATTTACTCTTAAATATTCCTTTCAAATATAGAACATTCTGGCCTAATGTGCCTCTTACAAAAAGCTAACAGCAGTAAATCTAATATTTAATAGTAATAATAAAAGAAATCACACAGAAAATTGTTTTTAAATATGAGTCAGACATAGATGTTCTTTTTCCCTCTCGGTCCCTTTAGTTGAAACTCCTCTCACGCTTCCTTTCAGCCTGAGTGATTTTAATAGCATCATCGTGGCTCTATTAAGTATTATACAGACCAATCAGAGATCTGAACACAATTATTTCACTTAAAGAGCGCCTGTCTGTCTGTCTGTCTGTCTGTCTCTCTCGCTTCTGTAGTTTGTGTGAGAGAGACAGAAAGTACAAAATAGAAAACATCAATCGTCCGTCCATGTTAGCGTCCATTCTTGTGTGTGAGTTTAGCAGACGCAGCAGTCAGTATTTTAAATTGGGTATTAATTTAGGTGGCAGGAGCCGAATTAATCTAAATACTGACATCTGCAAACAAACAGAGCTATTAGAAGAGCAATGCGAGAGAGAGAGAGAGAGAGAGAGAGAGAGAGAGAGACGAAACAGGGCAAGTTGAAAATGACGTATCTGTCTCTCTAAGTATCGATCAAAGCCATTTGGATCGGGCTCCTGGTTAAATGGTGTGTGTGCTGTGAGAATGAAATCATTTCGGAGGAAAGAAAAAGAGACCCGACTAATAAACCAGTTTAACATATGGACAGGTGGGCCTCAATCATTTCTTTATAAGTACATATAACTTGTTTCAAAGCATTGGCAGTGTCTGAATTAAGGGCCGTTTACACTGATGGCGATTTGCAGCTACTGGAAGTCTAGTGGTGCAGTAACGTTTTGATAATTGATAAATCTATTGAATACTTCCTTGTTTAATCTGTTATTTTAGAGCAGATGTGTCTGAATAAAGGGATGTTCAAATTAACAATCTGGGGCTAAAAGTTATGTCTGTTTGATAATCGATTAATCGGTCAAGTATTTCTTCGATTAATCGGATATTTCCCAGCAGAAGTCACTGCTGAATTAAGAGAAGTCAACACTGATATTGATTTGCATTGACAGTGACTTCTGCTGGGAAATATCCGATTAATCGAAGAAATACTTGACGGGTTCCAACTAACAACTATTTAGATGATCGATTAATCGGTCAAGTATTTCTTCGATTAATCGGATATTTCCCAGCAGAAGTCACTGTCAATGCAAATCAATATCAATATGAACTTCCCTTAATTCAGCAAAGTAGTCAGAAGTCTTGCGATCCAACTAACAACTATTTGGATAATCAATTAATCTGTCGTCTATTTCTTCCATTATTCGCGTAATCAGACATTTCGTGGCAGTAAAGGACTGTTCAGACTGAACTCGTTCTTGTGTTAAAGGAACAGAATACAGATGTCTTGTGACGAGTTTTAAAAGTAATTTTTTACTTGACACGGCATCTCAAATGCAGTACTCGTGCACGATGTGATGAAAAAGCAGTGCAACGATCAAAGATGTCTATTATATTTTTGTATTCCTTTTGTAGACATGCGCTTGACAGACAGACATAAAAAAATATGTTCTTTTATACTGACAGCAATTTACAGCGACAAAGCGACTAAAAGTCTATGGATGCAACTAGCAACTATTTTACTGATTAATTTGTCGATTATGTCTCAAATTAATCTGCATCCCCTCAAATGCACGGATATAATAACTATCTGCATTCTAGGCGTGTCTGACACGTTGCTAATCGCTCATCTTGTTCAGGATATAATGCATTGAGCATTGCTAGAATTTATGAATAAACACTTCCCCTTCAGAATGCACATTTCTAGCTGAGAAAAACATAACACCATGTGAAATTCATGTTATTTCCGCCTTCAAAACACCGCTTTTGTGATAACGTTTTTAAACAGGTATGACCAGTTGTGCATCCACCAATCACATAAATGCATCGAGCAGTAGCAACACCCACTACAATCAACGATACAGCCACTCGTTGACCTCGAGAGATAAAATGAGGGTGAATGGGGTAGAAAGGGTTGAGAAACGGCTCTTGAGTTAAGTGCTCCTCTGAGACGAGTTGAGCAGGATCATTAAATGAGATCAATAACTAACAAGCCCCGCTCACATCTTTCCATCCATCTCTCTCACCTCACGGTCTCTATCACTCCATCTAACACACCGCTGTATCCCCACTCTGTTTCTCATCCCTCTATCTGTTCCTAGAGATAAACACCTTTTTAAAACTGAGACAGGGTTTGATGTTTTAAAGGGATCAGATAGTGAAAAACATTATACAGCATGTATCTGTACTATACAGACATACTGTAAAATCCAGAACTCAAGAGTTCATCTCCCGTCCAAAAACAGAGCATTAAATCAAGCTGAACAGCAAAAACGTGTCTCTGTAAACGTCCACAAATTACTGGCATCAGATCAGACAGGTTAATGCATCATGACTGATGACGGTTCAGTGTTCTTAAACTCCTCCCGTCACAGTGAGGTAATAAGGAGGAAGTAGGAAATACCCCATTATTCCTAACAGCAGAACTAATGATAAAATGTGGTAAAGTGTGTCAAAGCTTGTTCTGTTTCTGGCTGTCTTGCACATACCGCTCTGCAGATCCTCACTCAAAAAAACTATTTATGATGACGGATATGCCAAAATAAATTGAAGTTAATTCAACAAGATAGTGGTGATGAGTTTGATTCATTTCAGTGACCATTTCTTCAAGTTACACATTTGTGCCTGAAGATGGCGCCAAATGACCGTCTTTTAAGTGACTGCACTGAACCAAGAGCAGTCATTCATGATCAGAACAAGTCTAATTACCCTTATTATCAATATAAGAAACTTCAGCACTGCAGAGTGTTTAAGCATCATCAGTGTTTCCACATAAACGTCAACAAAGCACATCTATCATACTGTGAACTGCTGAGGACTTTTTTGTCAAGCTATTAAAAAAAAAAGAGACAAAAATACCAGCCTAAAAAAATTATATGAATTTAAATTATGTTTGCATGTCATTGTAATATGTGGTCATGACTCACTTTTATTCATAAAAAAATCCGGTCATTTTTCTTGTTGAACGCGAGCAGAATGAACAACATGCAGTTTTTCCACTCATTCAGCTGGTCAGCAGATCCTCATTCATGGTGACCAGTTAATTCATGTCATATGTCAGCAAGTGCACCAGTACATTGGATTCGGTCACAAAGTGACTGACAGGTTCAGTGAAGTAGGGTATTCACTCAATGATATGCTCCTTCACAGCCCGTTCTCAAAAGCTTTTGGCTTGTGATTTAGTCAGTCTCTAAAGTAAGAGAAATGTAATTTGCATGTCTACAAATGTACAAGGACACTTAAAACAAGCCAGTTATGCCCTCCGTAACTCCATCAGTGCAGCCAAACGCCAGTACAGGCACAAAATTGAAGAACAGTTCAACACCACTGACTCTAGAAGTATGTGGCAGGGAATTAACATCATCACGGACTATAAACAGAATAAGAACTCCGCCATGAACACCGTTGCCTCTCTCCCGGACGAGCTTAATACATTTTATGCTCGTTTCGAGGACAACAACACCGCCCTCACGGAGAGAGCACTCGCGGCCGATACTACAGAGGCTGGTTCACTCTCCGTCTCTGTTGCGGATGTAACCCGATCCTTTCGACGGGTGAACATTCGCAAAGCCACGGGTCCAGACGGCATTCCGGGCCGCGTCATCAGAGCATGCGCGAACCAACTGGCAGGTGTTTTTACGGACATTTTCAACCTGTCCCTCTCCCTGTCTGTAGTCCCCACATGCTTCAAAACACCAACTATTGTGCCTGTACCGAAGCAAGCCAAAATCACCTGCTTAAATGACTGGCGTCCTGTTGCCCTCACCCCCATCATCAGCAAATGCTTCGAGAGGTTGATCAGAGATCACATCTGCTCTGTTCTGCCCACCTCTCTGGACCCATTACAGTTTGCCTACCGCAACAACCACTCCACTGATGATGCCATTGCATCTACAATACACACTGCTCTTTCCCACCTGGAAAAAAAGGAACACATATGTGAGAATGCTGTTTGTAGACTACAGCTCAGCATTCAACACCATAGTGCCCTCCAAGCTTGATGTGAAACTCCGGGCTCTGGGCTTAAACAGCTCGCTGTGCAGCTGGATCCTGGATTTCCTGTCAGGCAGACGTCAGGTGGTTAGAATGGGCAGCAACATCTCCTCATCACTGACCCTCAACACTGGAGCCCCGCAGGGCTGTGTTCTCAGCCCACTCCTGTATTCCCTTTACACACATGACTGTGTGGCGACACATAGCTCCAATGCCATCATTAAGTTTGCTGACGATACGACGGTTGTAGGTCTGATCACTGACAATGATGAAACAGCCTACAGAGAGGAGGTGCACACTCTGACACGCTGGTGTCAGGAGCACAACCTCTTCCTCAACGTCAGTAAAACCAAGGAGCTTGTGGTGGACTTCAGGAAGAAAGACAGAGAACACAGCCCCATCACCATTAATGGAGCACCGGTGGAGAGAGTCAGCAGCTTCAAGTTCCTCGGTGTCCACATTACTGAGGAACTCACATGGTCCGTCCACACTGAGGCCGTTGTGAAGAAGGCTCACCAGCGCCTCTTCTTCCTGAGACGGCTGAGGAAGTTTGGAATGAACCACCACATCCTCACACGGTTCTACACCAGCACTGTTGAGAGCATTCTGACTGGCTGCATCACCGCCTGGTACGGCAATAGCACCGCCCACAACCGCAAAGACCTGCAAAGGGTGGTGCGAACTGCCAGAAACATCATCGGAGGTGAGCTTCCCTCCCTCCAGGATATATATAACAGATGGTGTGTGAATAAAGCTCGGAGGATCATCGGAGACTCCAGCCACCCGAGTCATGGGCTGCTCTCACTGCTTCCATCAGGCAGGCGGTATCGCAGCATCAGGACCCGCACCACCCGACTACATGACAGCTTCTTCCCACAAGCAATAAGACTTTTGAACACATGATCTCTCACGATCTACAATCAGCACTGCACTTTATTAATCCTCATTTGTCAATATATTCTCGCTCCCATTCAGTTAATGTGTATATATATACATATATATTTATACCATTACATAGTGTATGTGTATTCTACATTGTGTATTGTGTACATTTGATATGTTAATTGTTGTGTAGGTATGTGTACATTTGTTATGTAAATTGTTTTGTGTATATATGTTGTTATTGTAAAGTGGTTTATGTCTCGTCACTGTCATTACTGCTATGTTGATCGGAACTGCACACAAGAATTTCACCTGCTGTTGCACTTGTGTACACAGTAGTGTGACAATAAAGTGATTTGATTTGATTTGAATTTGAAGTTTAACCACATTACCATTTTTACCACTAATGTCAAGACTTATCTTCTTATATTTTGTCTAATGCTTGGCTTAACTTTTACCAAGACAGAGAAAAAGTTGTTAATAATAATAATAATAATAATAATAATAATAATATCTTTTACTGTAAACACGAATGGAAATGTTGTGCTTTTGTGCAATGTAATTTTTACTGTACGTCTTTGGTCATTTTTGCACATTCATAAATTGGGGTTACGTGCATAGATCTAAACTTGTCTTTCTCTCCTTGTTGAACACGATTGACTCACATGCCGAACTTAACTATTGAACGAGAAGATGCATGTCATTTGTTAAGCAGATACTTGTTTATAAACTAGGTGACTGAGCAAGTCGTTCATTTAATTCATGTCCAAGTTTGCCAGTTCATTCATGAAGTACATGTCACATCTCGTTCAGACTCAAATGACCGAATCGACAAGTTCAGTGGTGTATTTGTTCAGAGGGTCGAACAACTGAATATGCTCCATCAAAGCCACACTCGAATGCTATTGGCATTCTACACAATTCCATGTGAAGAACTACACTACCTATAATCCTGAAGAAAGATCCACCAATCAGAGAAGAGCTCTGCAGCTCCGCCTACTCCCATGATGCAATCGAGTCGCTCTCCCTACACTCTCTTAACTACTTAAAATATATTTGTATATATCTGAACATTGTGCAAAAAACTTAAGATATATAGCTTCTATACTTATAACCAATCAATAGTTCACCCAACATGCATCACTGATGTGTAAACGTGGAAGGTCATGTGTCGATGTTTTGGGTTTCTGATGCCAAAAATTTGTGGAAGTTCAGAGTGAGTCAATTCTGTGACTTGGCTTCAATAAACGGAGGAAGTTTTAAGTTCTGCAAGATCAAGTAAAATTGTATTTCTCATGATATGAGCCCAAAATATTTCTTAGAATTTTTCTCACTATAATGCACCACTTTATTCCATATAAAATAAGCCATTAAATGTTCATGTGAGTGTGAGTGTGTTGCAATATTACACTGCCACCTGCAGGTCAACTAGTGTACTGCATCAATCTCTGCTGACAGAAAACATGGTTTATTCTCTCTTTATTAAGTCAATTAATCTTTAATGTACCACCCCCCCCCCCTCAGTTGTCATGGCAACGGGCAGCGGATCTCCACGGCGATCAGAGTTTGGTATTTTGAGATGACAGTGACGAGACACAGATTGATGGCTTTAATAATAACATGTAATATGGATTTTGAATCTCTCACATTCAAAGTGACATAATTGAATTACCCAATAAACGCAGACCCTGAAACCATCGCAAACCGTTTCTCTTCCTGTAACTCAGGAACAATTCTGCTTTTCATATTGAATTGATCCAAAAGATAGTTTAAGTTGCTTCAAGATTCTCATAACACCTGCTAACTCCAAAAAACATTCAGCATTTTTAAAGACTATTTCAAGCTTTACAGTGAATAAAGCCGGAGTCTGATAAAGACTCAAAGCCATGTATACACGGTGTAGTTTTGGGAGTGAAACGGCATTTATTTGCAAGTGTGAATCCTCTGAATTATTGTTCTAAATGATCATTTTCTCTGCTGAACGAGTAATGGATACAGTGACACAGTGATAAATTAAAGCCATGGTTTGGTGTCTCCCGACTGTAAACAAGAAACATGGAAGCCAATTGTTTGACAAAACTAACATTTGGAAATATACAGACATGTTATCATTAGCAATTCTGCAGTAAACCGCTGATGACAGATGCATTGTTTATGCTGGTTTCAAACAGTGCTCGCGCTCTCTGTCTCTCTCTCTCTCTCTCTCTCTCTCTCTCTCTCTCTGTCTCTCTCTCTCTATTACAGTACTGCATCAACAACTAGCGGTTCAGTTTGTTTGCGGATATTTAAAAAGCTTTATTTTGCTCGCAAAACTGACAAAACAAAAATGTTAAATGACAAAGTGTAGCTTAGAAAAAAGATAATTTTCTTACCAGAAAATAAGACAACTCCTCAACTCATTTAAACAGTATTTTTTAAGTCTTGTTTTCAGAGAAATCTAACTAAATTAAGTGCGGTTTATGTTTAAAAACTTGTTTTAATTTGTTAATGGGTTAAGTAAAATAAACTTGTTTCCCCCAGTCAAAGGCAGGGTTATTTCTTGTTATAAGGATAAACGTTACAAAATTTTGAAAGTAGATTTCTCTAAAAACAAGAAAAAATATCTCATGTAAATTTATCATGCTCTAAGAAACTTTATATTTTTACTGCAAAACACTACAAAAATACTCAGTAAAAATTGCATTTATTAATTTCTATTTTTTTGCAGTGAAAAAAAGTGTTCATGTATCAACGTGCCTTTTCAGTTCATGAAATGTGGAAAAAACTAAAAGTTGCATGGGTCACATTGATATGATATGGAGTCAGAAAAAGGTTCATGTTTATCGTTTATGGTGAAATGAATGTGACACTATTTACCACAAGGACAGAATAAGAACTGCATACAAAGAAGTGACTCAATTACTGAAAACAGTGGAGAGTGTCTAGATAATGTACAATCTGAATCTCATGTGCTATTTAACAGAGGAACCGTTCAGTCCACAAACCTCCAGTGTGACGCGCGCGCGCGCACACACACACACACACACACACACACACACACACACACACTTTCCTCATGCAGGTCATGTGAGGTGCACATGATCCTTCTCATGAGGGTAGTAGAATTATGAGCACACACACATTTTCTCAGCTATTTAAATGGGGACATACCATTGACTACTATTGTTTTAACATAAAGCTAACTTTAATTAGCCGACTTAAACTAACCCTAAGCCACAACCTAAACCTAACATTAACAGAAAACTTTCTGCATCATTACAATTTAAAAAACATTATTATTTCATTTATGTATGAGACATTTTCCAAAAAATGAGGACATCCCAAAATGTCCACAAAGGGAGTTTTTGTACATATTTGGATCACTTTTGGATACAAACTTGCCCACAAATGATGGTGAAATACAAGCACAAGCACACACACACACACTATTACTCAATCTAGCTTTCAGATCTGCTGAAGTCTTTGTAATCCACTTCAGTTCTGTGCTAAAAAAAACTCCTAATGTTTCAACAGATACACTTTCATTATCACACATACTTGATATTCAGTCTCTTCTTCATTATTTTCTTTGTGTAGTGGGTGTGTGTGTATGTATATGTAGTGTGTGTGTGTGTGTGTGTTACCGGTCACAGGTGCAAGAGATGAGAACACTAAGGAGGTTATAGATGATGAAGGTAAAGATGACGGCCGTGATGGTGCCACGAGGAATCGAGTAACTGGGGCTCTTCAGATCACCTGATAGACACACACAAACGTTATTAGGTTTTTCCTTAAAAGTCCAGTACTAAACACACACACACACACACACACACACACACACACACTCTAACACAACCAGAGTTATGCATCACTAACAAAAGTCAGATATATCTTAAAATAAACTCATGTAAACAATAAAAACCTTCAGAAAAATAATAAATACTGTTGAACTCTAGTAAACTGCAATAAACACTGGTAAACTGCATAAAAAGTGCAGTAAACACTTACAAACTCTAGTAAACTGCAGTAAACACTGGTAAACTGCAGTTAACACTTATAAACTCTAGTAAACTGCAGTAAACACTGGTAAACTGCAGTAAACACTGGTAAACTGCATTAAAAAGTGCAGTAAACACTTACAAACTCTAGTAAACTGCAGTAAACACTGGTAAACTGCAGTTAAAAGTGCAGTTAACACTTACAAACTCTAGTAAACTGCAGTAAACACTGGTAAACTGCAGTTAAAAGTGCAGTTAACACTTAAACTCTAGTAAACTGCAGTAAACACTGGTAAACTGCATTAAACACTTATAAACTAGTAAACTGCAGTAAACACTGGTAAACTGCATTAAAAAGTGCAGTAAACACTTACAAACTCTAGTAAACTGCAGTAAACACTGGTAAACTGCAGTAAACACTGGTAAACTGCATTAAAAAGTGCAGTAAACACTTATAAACTCTAGTAAACTGCAGTAAACACTGGTAAACTGCAGTTAAAAGTGCAGTTAACACTTACAAACTCTAGTAAACTGCAGTAAACACTGGTAAACTGCAGTTAACACTTATAAACTCTAGTAAACTGCAGTAAACACTGGTAAACTGCAGTTAAAAGTGCAGTTAACACTTACAAACTCTAGTAAACTGCAGTAAACACTGGTAAACTGCAGTTAAAAGTGCAGTTAACACTTAAACTCTAGTAAACTGCAGTAAACACTGGTAAACTGCATTAAACACTTATAAACTAGTAAACTGCAGTAAACACTGGTAAACTGCATTAAAAAGTGCAGTAAACACTTACAAACTCTAGTAAACTGCAGTAAACACTGGTAAACTGCAGTAAACACTGGTAAACTGCATTAAAAAGTGCAGTAAACACTTACAAACTAGTAAACTGCAGTAAACACTGGTAAACTGCAGTAAAAAGTGCAGTTAACACTTATAAACTCTAGTAAACTGCAGTAAACACTGGTAAACTGCAGTAAAAAGTGCAGTTAACACTTATAACTGCTAGTAAACTGCAGTAAACACTGGTAAACTGCTGTAAACACTGGTAAACTGCAGTAAAAAGTGCAGTTAACACTTATAAACTCTAGTAAACTGCAGTTAACACTGGTAAACTGCAGTAAACTGGTAAACTGCAGTTAAAAGTGCAGTTAACACTTATAAACTGGTAAACTGCAGTAAACACTGATAAACTGTAGTAAACACTGGTAAACTGCAGTTAAAAGTGCAGTTAACACTTATAAACTAGAAAACTGCAGTAAACACTGGTAAACTGCAGTTAACACTGGTAAACTAGTAAACTGCAGTAAACACTGGTAAACTGCAGTTAAAAGTGCAGTTAACACTTATAAACTCTGGTAAACTGCAGTAAACACTGGTAAACTGCATTAAAAAGTGCAGTAAACACTTAAAAACTAGTAAACTGCAGTAAACACTGGTAAACTGCAGTAAAAAGTGCAGTTAACACTTATAAACTCTAGTAAACTGCAGTAAACACTGGTAAACTGCAGTAAAAAGTGCAGTTAACACTTATAACTGCTAGTAAACTGCAGTAAACACTGGTAAACTGCTGTAAACACTGGTAAACTGCAGTAAAAAGTGCAGTTAACACTTATAAACTCTAGTAAACTGCAGTTAACACTGGTAAACTGCAGTAAACTGGTAAACTGCAGTTAAAAGTGCAGTTAACACTTATAAACTGGTAAACTGCAGTAAACACTGATAAACTGTAGTAAACACTGGTAAACTGCAGTTAAAAGTGCAGTTAACACTTATAAACTAGAAAACTGCAGTAAACACTGGTAAACTGCAGTTAACACTGGTAAACTAGTAAACTGCAGTAAACACTGGTAAACTGCAGTTAAAAGTGCAGTTAACACTTATAAACACTAGTAAACTGCAGTAAACACTTATAAACTCTAGTAAACTGCAGTAAACACTTATAAACTCTAGTAAACTGCAGTAAACACTGGTAAACTGCAGTTAAAAGTGCAGTTAACACTTATAAACACTAGTAAACTGCAGTAAACACTTATAAACTCTAGTAAACTGCAGTAAACACTTATAAACTCTAGTAAACTGCAGTAAACACTGGTAAACTGCAGTAAACACTTATAAACACTAGTAAACTGCAGTAAACACTTATAAACACTAGTAAACTGCAGTAAACACTTATAAACTCTGGTAAACTGCAGTAAACACTGGTAAACTGCAGTAAACACTTATAAACACTAGTAAACTGCAGTAAACACTGGTAAACTGCAGTAAACACTGGTAAACACTAGTAAACTGCAGTAAACACTGGTAAACTGCAGTAAACACTGGTAAACTGCAGTAAACACTGGTAAACTGCAGTTAAAAGTGCAGTTAACACTTATAAACTCTGGTAAACTGCAGTAAACACTGATAAACTGTAGTAAACACTGGTAAACTGCAGTTAAAAGTGCAGTTAACACTTATAAACTAGTAAACTGCAGTAAACACTGGTAAACTGCAGTTAACACTGGTAAATTAGTAAACTGCAGTAAACACTGGTAAACTGCAGTTAAAAGTGCAGTTAACACTTATAAACACTAGTAAACTGCAGTAAACACTTATAAACTCTAGTAAACTGCAGTAAACACTTATAAACTCTAGTAAACTGCAGTAAACACTTATAAACTCTAGTAAACTGCAGTAAACACTGGTAAACTGCAGTTAAAAGTGCAGTTAACACTTATAAACACTAGTAAACTGCAGTAAACACTTATAAACTCTAGTAAACTGCAGTAAACACTGGTAAACTGCAGTAAACACTTATAAACACTAGTAAACTGCAGTAAACACTTATAAACTCTGGTAAACTGCAGTAAACACTGGTAAACTGCAGTAAACACTTATAAACACTAGTAAACTGCAGTAAACACTGGTAAACTGCAGTAAACACTGGTAAACACTAGTAAACTGCAGTAAACACTGGTAAACTGCAGTAAACACTGGTAAACTGCAGTAAAAAGTGCAGTTAACACTTATAAACTCTAGTAAACTGCAGTTAACACTGGTAAACTGCAGTAAACTGGTAAACTGCAGTTAAAAGTGCAGTTAACACTTATAAACACTAGTAAACTGCAGTAAACACTTATAAACTCTAGTAAACTGCAGTAAACACTTATAAACTCTAGTAAACTGCAGTAAACACTGGTAAACTGCAGTTAAAAGTGCAGTTAACACTTATAAACACTAGTAAACTGCAGTAAACACTTATAAACTCTAGTAAACTGCAGTAAACACTTATAAACTCTAGTAAACTGCAGTAAACACTGGTAAACTGCAGTAAACACTTATAAACACTAGTAAACTGCAGTAAACACTTATAAACTCTGGTAAACTGCAGTAAACACTGGTAAACTGCAGTAAACACTGGTAAACTGCAGTAAACACTTATAAACACTGGTAAACTGCAGTAAACACTGGTAAACTGCAGTAAACACTGGTAAACACTAGTAAACTGCAGTAAACACTGGTAAACTGCAGTAAACACTGGTAAACTGCAGTTAAAAGTGCAGTTAACACTTATAAACTCTGGTAAACTGCAGTAAACACTGATAAACTGTAGTAAACACTGATAAACTGCAGTTAAAAGTGCAGTTAACACTTATAAACTAGTAAACTGCAGTAAACACTGGTAAACTGCAGTTAACACTGGTAAATTAGTAAACTGCAGTAAACACTGGTAAACTGCAGTTAAAAGTGCAGTTAACACTTATAAACACTAGTAAACTGCAGTAAACACTTATAAACTCTAGTAAACTGCAGTAAACACTTATAAACTCTAGTAAACTGCAGTAAACACTGGTAAACTGCAGTTAAAAGTGCAGTTAACACTTATAAACACTAGTAAACTGCAGTAAACACTTATAAACTCTAGTAAACTGCAGTAAACACTGGTAAACTGCAGTAAACACTTATAAACACTAGTAAACTGCAGTAAACACTTATAAACTCTGGTAAACTGCAGTAAACACTGGTAAACTGCAGTAAACACTTATAAACACTAGTAAACTGCAGTAAACACTGGTAAACTGCAGTAAACACTGGTAAACACTAGTAAACTGCAGTAAACACTGGTAAACTGCAGTAAACACTGGTAAACTGCAGTAAAAAGTGCAGTTAACACTTATAAACTCTAGTAAACTGCAGTTAACACTGGTAAACTGCAGTAAACTGGTAAACTGCAGTTAAAAGTGCAGTTAACACTTATAAACTCTGGTAAACTGCAGTAAACACTGGTAAACTGCATTAAAAAGTGCAGTAAACACTTAAAAACTAGTAAACTGCAGTAAACACTGGTAAACTGCAGTAAAAAGTGCAGTTAACACTTATAAACTCTAGTAAACTGCAGTAAACACTGGTAAACTGCAGTAAAAAGTGCAGTTAACACTTATAACTGCTAGTAAACTGCAGTAAACACTGGTAAACTGCTGTAAACACTGGTAAACTGCAGTAAAAAGTGCAGTTAACACTTATAAACTCTAGTAAACTGCAGTTAACACTGGTAAACTGCAGTAAACTGGTAAACTGCAGTTAAAAGTGCAGTTAACACTTATAAACTGGTAAACTGCAGTAAACACTGATAAACTGTAGTAAACACTGGTAAACTGCAGTTAAAAGTGCAGTTAACACTTATAAACTAGAAAACTGCAGTAAACACTGGTAAACTGCAGTTAACACTGGTAAACTAGTAAACTGCAGTAAACACTGGTAAACTGCAGTTAAAAGTGCAGTTAACACTTATAAACACTAGTAAACTGCAGTAAACACTTATAAACTCTAGTAAACTGCAGTAAACACTTATAAACTCTAGTAAACTGCAGTAAACACTGGTAAACTGCAGTTAAAAGTGCAGTTAACACTTATAAACACTAGTAAACTGCAGTAAACACTTATAAACTCTAGTAAACTGCAGTAAACACTTATAAACTCTGGTAAACTGCAGTAAACACTGGTAAACTGCAGTAAACACTTATAAACACTAGTAAACTGCAGTAAACACTGGTAAACTGCAGTAAACACTGGTAAACACTAGTAAACTGCAGTAAACACTGGTAAACTGCAGTAAACACTGGTAAACTGCAGTAAAAAGTGCAGTTAACACTTATAAACTCTAGTAAACTGCAGTTAACACTGGTAAACTGCAGTAAACTGGTAAACTGCAGTTAAAAGTGCAGTTAACACTTATAAACTCTGGTAAACTGCAGTAAACACTGGTAAACTGCAGTTAAAAGTGCAGTTAACACTTATAAACTCTGGTAAACTGTAGTAAACACTGGTAAACTGCAGTTAAAAGTGCAGTTAACACTTATAAACTCTGGTAAACTGCAGTAAACACTGGTAAACTGTAGTAAACACTGGTAAACTGCAGTTAAAAGTGCAGTTAACACTTATAAACACTAGTAAACACTTATAAACTCTAGTAAACTGCAGTAAACACTGGTAAACTGCAGTTAAAACACTTATAAACTCTAGTAAACTGCAGTTAACACTTATAAACTCTAGTAAACTGCAGTTAACACTTATAAACTCTAGTAAACTGCAGTTAATACTGGTAAACTGCAGTTAATACTGGTAAACTGCAGTTAATACTGGTAAACTCTAGTAAACTGTAGTAAACACTGGTAAACTGTAGTAAACACTGGTAGTAAAAACTGCAGTTAAAAGAGCAGTTAACACTTACACGCTACTAAACAACTAAACTAAGAAATACTGGTAAACTTAAGCACACTTCAGTAAATACTAGTAATTTCCAGAAAAGTCTAGTTAACACTAGTAAACTAATAAACACTGGTGACTTTCAGTAATCACAATTAAACTACAAAAAAATCCAGTTAACATGAATAAACTCTTGTAAACACTGGTAAACTAGGTCCAGTAAACACTGGTAAATCCTAGCAAACATTAGTAAACTAGTTAAATCTAGTAAAAACTAGTCGTAAACTCAGCACGCACCAGACATGTTGGATCCTGCCATGATTCCAGTACATCCGTTAAACATCACTGCAAAGACGGTGGCAAATGACATCATCACTCCTGTAGTGTAGTCCACTGTGTAGTTAGCTACACACACACACACACACACACACACACACACACACACACACACACACACACACACACACACACACACACACTATATATGACTGAAAAACTCAAGATCAATGAATCATTCAGAATAATGTTTTCACACTTTTCAGAGAATCATGAGACTACTTGATGGCTACACTGCTTTAGAAACAGCACAGCTGTTGTCGTGACATCTTTCTAAATCGATTTACACTTGGGAGTGTGAAACAGCTGATCTACAATCAGTCTATCTATGAGTGATAAGCAAGTCTGGACACAACCTGCAGGGAGTTTAACATAGTGAAAGTGTTTAATGGAAAGCATTGGCACTACGTTTGGTAAGTTACTCCCCCCACATGGTTAATGTGTATTTTATGCATGTGACAATCAGCTTGGTTAATCATAAAGCTGGTTACTTGATCTCAACTGAACTCTTCAATTCCTTCAGCCAGGAAATGGGCTTTTATCTCTGTACAGAAGTGATTAAATTCCCATTTCTCTGAATCAAAACTGAAACTGTTTGTTTTTAACACCCTCTCACCTTGTAGGTTTCCCGTCAGCGTGTCGAGTTTAAAGCCAGTGAAGTTGGCGCTCGTTGGGCCAATGGAGGAGTTCGAGGAGCCGGGCAGAGGGATGGTTTGAGGCCTCACGGCAAAGAAACTGATGAAGATGGTGCCCAAAACCACCATGACGACAAGGAAAATGAGGAAGGTGGCTTTAGCGTAGATATGAGCGCCGACCAAACATACCACCAAACAGAGCAGCAAAAGCACCGTGCCGTAAAGCAAAGACCACCAGTATCCCATCGGCAACACCGCGTACCCCGAGACAGACGCTGATGACCCTCCTGAAAGAGACATTTATAGGTGCAATTTACACCAGGAGTTGGCGCAATTAAAGCACCATTACATTCAACTATGACACCAGAGAAACATGAACATTTTCAGAAGATTTTTTATTATTGTTGTTCTTCCGTATACTTTTGAAATTGGCCCCATTGACTTCCATTGTAAGTGCCTCGCTGTAACCCCCCATTTCACAAATGAGCGCCACCTACTGGTAGTGATGTAGAAATATAAACATGAAATTATATCATACAGCACTTAAACAGGCATGTCATATATCAAATGAAAGCTCTTAATCTCAGTAATACGACTGTGTAGTTTACTGTCTTGTCTTCACGCCACAGTTTGAACGTTTCTCAAAAGAATCACAAAGTGGAATATGATCTCCGCAAGATAATTAATGTCTGCCCTTATCACTGCTTCTGTAAGCACCGGACACCCACACACTCTATATCAGCTCTTACTTCAGGTTGTTTTCTTTAAAATGAGACATTGTTGACTCGTCTGTGAGCTTGTTTGGGTAAATTATCCAATGTTATGTCTAAAAAGTCCAGAACAAAATATGCATTCCAGTAGAAACGTATGATTAAGAAATCATCGGCAAAATGTGTTTTCAAATGTGAGACCTCATCGCAAAGCTGAGGATCTCGGCTTTCCAACGACACCAAGGTTGAGCTTCTAGACCACTTGGATTTTGAGATATTCGACGAAACATTGAGGAAGGTCTGTGCGCTCTAAATACACACTTGAGTGCACGTGCGAGTGCTCGGCTGCGTTAGAGCGCCACCTACATTTCAGATCTGTATAATGTAATAGAACGTGAAAGAGGAAACATTTATTTACCTAGTACTTGCTGCCATCTAGTGGCATAAAATAAGACTTTTTGCAGGGAGATCGAGCAAACAGAATCAGAACTACATGCTTACAAATTTAGAAAAAAAAAATCAATAAAACATTTAAACATTTTATTCAGCGTAAGGCTTTGGGGTAAGGGTTGGGGTAACGTTAACAGTGTAACTACAAATGTAATTAAATGCAGGTACTTTAAATGTAATTACAATGCAACAACATGCATGTACATAAGTACATTGTATCAAATGGTTAAGTGCATAGTACTTAAAGCAACCTAATATAAAGCGGGTCCCATTTATTTCCCGCTAGCCCACAGTATGCATGTAAAGTGAGCGGAGTGGAAAATTGCAGGTGGCAATCCTGAAAATACACCAGAGTTGAATAGGATCAGTATGAAGTGAGCCAGTACACCAGGACAGTTTGCAGTGTCATGATATTGCCCATGCATATGTAATTTCCCTCTCTCACTCTTATCTCTAGGTGTGCAATGTTTGCCTTTCCATTCATATGGTTAGTAATTAATAGTCGTTACATACAGTCACGCACACACAAACGGTACCTTCAGGAATTCCAAAGGTTGCGAGAGCCGCCTCTACGACTCCCAGCACATAGAGGGCGCTACCGCACACATTAGCAAAGAAGAACATGATGCCGATACTTCCTCCAATCTCTGGACCCAGAGCACGACTAATCATATCTGTACACACCCAGCTAAGGAAACGAAAAAAGGAAGTGTTTATGGCAGACATAAAGTCATTTATGAAATGTGTGAACAGACAAGTGTGTGTGTGTGTGTGTGTGTGTGTTTTTATGTGTGTGTGGTGTGCAAATATATATTGTGCATGGATCATGTATTTGAGAGCACCAAAAACTATATGCACACTTAAATGTTGTTAACAATTTAAAATAACGTTTAATTCGTTAACATAAGTAAATGCATGAAGTATCATGAACTAACAATAAACAATATATTTTTTAAAGCATTTATAAAACTATTAAATTGTTCATTGTTAATTTGTGTTAGTTAATAGTGCATTAACAATTGTTTATAACTTATTTTAAAAACATAATAAATGCTGTAAAGTTATTGTTAGTTCATGTTAGTTAATAGTGTATTAACAATTGTTTATAACTTATATTTTAAAAACGTAATAAACACTGTAAAGATATTGTTCGTTGTTAGTTAGTGTATTAACAATTGTTTATAACTTTTATATTAAAAACGTAATAAACACTGTAAAGGTATTGTTCATTGTTAGTTAATAGTGTATTAACAATTGTTTATAACTTATATTTTAAAAACGTAATAAACACTGTAAAGGTATTGTTCGTTGTTAGTTAATAGTGTATTAACAATTGTTTATAACTTTTATATTAAAAACGTAATAAACACTGTAAAGGTATTGTTCATTGTTAGTTAATAGTGTATTAACAATTGTTTATAACTTATTTTAAAACGTAATAATAACTGTAAAGATATTGTTCATTGTTAGTTAGTGTATTAACAATTGTTTATAACTTTTATTTTAAAAACGTAATAAACACTGTAAAGATATTGTTCATTGTTAGTTAATAGTGTATTAACAATTGTTTATAACTTATATTTTAAAAACGTAATAAACACTGTAAAGATATTGTTCATTGTTAGTTAATAGTGTATTAACAATTGTTTATAACTTATATTTTAAAAACGTAATAAACACTGTAAAGGTATTGTTCGTTGTTAGTTAGTGTATTAACAATTGTTTATAACTTTTATATTAAAAACGTAATAAACACCGTAAAGGTATTGTTCATTGTTAGTTAATAGTGTATTAACAATTGTTTATAACTTATTTTAAAACATAATCACTGTAAAGATATTGTTCGTTGTTAGTTAGTGTATTAACAATTGTTTATAACTTTTATATTAAAAACGTAATAATCACTGTAAAGGTATTGTTTATTGTTAGTTAATAGTGTATTAACAATTGTTTATAACTTATTTTAAAACGTAATAATCACTGTAAAGGTATTGTTCGTTGTTAGTTAGTGTATTAACAATTGTTTATAACTTTTATATTAAAAACGTAATAAACACTGTAAAGATATTGTTCGTTGTTAGTTAGTGTATTAACAATTGTTTATAACTTTTATTTTAAAAACGTAATAAACACTGTAAAGATATTGTTCATTGTTAGTTAATAGTGTATTAACAATTGTTTATAACTTATATTTTAAAAACGTAATAAACACTAAAGATATTGTTCATTGTTAGTTAATAGTGTATTAACAATTGTTTATAACTTTTATATTAAAAACGTAATAAACACTGTAAAGATATTGTTCATTGTTAGTTAATAGTGTACTAACAATTGTTTATAACTTATATTTTAAAAACGTAATAAACACTGTAAAGATATTGTTCATTGTTAGTTAATAGTGTACTAACAATTGTTTATAACTTTTATTTTAAAAACGTAATAAACACTGTAAAGATATTGTTCGTTGTTAGTGTATTAACAATTGTTTATAACTTTTATATTAAAAACGTAATAAACACTGTAAAGGTATTGTTCATTGTTAGTTAATAGTGTACTAACAATTGTTTATAACTTATATTTTAAAAACGTAATAATCACTGTAAAGATATTGTTCGTTGTTAGTGTATTAACAATTGTTTATAACTTTTATATTAAAAACGTAATAAACACTGTAAAGGTATTGTTCATTGTTAGTTAATAGTGTACTAACAATTGTTTATAACTTATATTTTAAAAACGTAATAAACACTGTAAAGATATTGTTCGTTGTTAGTGTATTAACAATTGTTTATAACTTTTATATTAAAAACGTAATAAACACTGTAAAGATATTGTTCATTGTTAGTTAATAGTGTACTAACAATTGTTTATAACTTATATTTTAAAAACGTAATAAACACTGTAAAGATATTGTTCATTGTTAGTTAATAGTGTATTAACAATTGTTTATAACTTTTATTTTAAAAACGTAATAAACACTGTAAAGATATTGTTCATTGTTAGTTCATGTTTATGAATGTTGTTAACTAATGTAAACGAATGGAACATTACTGTAAAGTGTAACTAAAATGTCTAAATGCATTAGAAAACAAAATGTGACGTGCCGTATCACAATAAGTCATAAGTCGAAACTGGCTTCTATTTTATGTAAAATTTTGATAAAAAAAAATTGATTTTCAGATCCTAATTTTGACTATAATGCATAAAATTAAAAATGTGATTCTGGGTCAGTGTGACTCAAAATGATAACACAAATATTAAAGTAAGAAAGATACAAGCACTATTTAAGCACAGATTTCACTGGAAAAAGCTTGTTTGGTTTGGTAAGAGATGTAGTCTGTAAAATAAAGGCAATTTGTGTTTTGAGAATGTTTCGATATTTGTACTGCAAAGGTGGCAAAAATACTTCAGATGAGTATTAAACTCTCTCATTACACACAAAGCATATTGTGTGTGTACAGAGTGATTGAATTAAGGATACAGTACGCTCCTCCTGCGTCAAGCGCTCCGTTTGTAGAGATCGCACACACAGACAGAACCGTCATACTGATGATGAAGTACGCCACCAGGAGCATCAATATCGTCTGATAGAGACCACATTGACCCACAACGAAACCTGCAACACACACACACACACACACAGCAGCTGAATGTGGTTGTCAGTCCGGTTGAGTTCTGCTATCACACTCCACATTCAGAACAATACTCACCCTCATGTTGTTCCAAACCTGTATGACACTAAAGATGTTTAGCACAATGTTTTGTGAATAGCATCTTTTTTCCATACAATGAAAGTGAATGGTGACTGAGAATGGTATTCTGCCTAACCCCTCCTTTTGTGTTCCACAGATGAAAGTCATACGGGTTTGGAACGACATGAGGGTGGGTAAATGATGGCAGAATTCGTTAAAACTGTCCTGACAGCAGATTCAACAGTGAATGGATAAATTGTGTCGTTGTCTCTCACTCGTGCAGTTCATTCACAGATCAGCTGTTCTAGATCACATGATGCAGGTTTAACG
>JAVLUX010000030.1:37381642-37789142 GCA_032164185.1 Moxostoma hubbsi | reverse complement strand
ACACCATCTTTATTCTATTTTATTAAACTAATTCCATTTAATTGAATTCTGTTTTTTAATATGTTTGTTTTGAGACCGTCAATCCGCGCATCTGATCACGTGACTCGTTGTGCATGACACCGCGGAGACTCACAGCATGTGGAGACTCATGCTACTCTCCACGATCCACACACAACTCACCACACGCCCCATTGAGAGAACCACTAATCACCACCATGAGGAGGTTACCCCATGTGACTCTACCCTCCCTAGCAACCGGCCAATTTGGTTACCCCATGTGACTCTACCCTCCCTAGCAACTGGGCCAATTTGGTTACCCCATGTGACTCTACCCTCCCCAGCAACCGGGTCAATTTGGTTGCTAAGGAGACCTGACTGGAGTCACTCACCACATGCCCCATTGAGAGCGAGAACCACTAATCACCACCACGAGGAGGTTACCCTATATACCCTGTATAACCTTTATACAGTAGTATGCAGTACTGTAGTGTGCAGTACTGTAGTACTGTAGTGGTACTGTAGTACTGTAGTGTGCAGTACTGTAGTGTGCAGTACTGTAGTACTGTAGTGTGCAGTACTGTAGTGTGCAGTACTGTAGTGTGCAGTACTGTAGTACTGTAGTGTGCAGTACTGAAGTATGCAGTACCGTAGTATGCCGTACATAGTGTGCAGTACTGTAGTGTGCAGTACTGAAGTATGCCGTACTGTAGTATGCAGTACTGTAGTATGCAGTACTGTAGTATGTCGTACTGTAGTGTGCAGTACTGTAGTATGCAGTACTGTAGTATGCTGTACTGTAGTATGTAGTATGCAGTACTGTAGTATGCCGTACTGTAGTATGCAGTAGTGTACTATGTAGTATGCCGCACTGTAGTATGCCGTACTGTAGTATGCCGTACTGTAGTATGTAGTATGCCGCACTGTAGTATGCCGTACTGTAGTATGCCGTACTGTAATATGCAGTATGCAGTACTGTAGTATGTAGTATGCCGTACTGTAGTATGGAGTACTGTAGTATGCCGTACTGTAGTATGTAGTATGCAGTACTGTAGTATGCAGTACTATAGTATGCCGTACTGTAGTATGCAGTACTGTAGTATGCCGTACTGTAGTATGCAGTACTGTAGTATGTAGTATGCAGTACTATAGTATGCCGTACTGTAGTATGCAGTACTGTAGTATGCCGTACTGTAGTATGTAGTATGCAGTACTGTAGTATGTAGTATGCAGTACTATAGTATGCCGTACTGTAGTATGCAGTACTGTAGTATGCCGTACTGTAGTATGCAGTACTGTAGTATGCCGTACTGTAGTATGCAGTACTGTAGTATGTAGTATGCAGTACTGTAGTATGCCGTACTGTAGTATGCAGTACTGTAGTATGCCGTACTGTAGTATGCCGTACTGTAGTATGTAGTATGCAGTACTATAGTATGCAGTACTGTAGTATGCAGTACTGTAGTATGCCGTACTGTAGTATGTAGTATGCAGTACTGTAGTATGCAGTACTATAGTATGCAGTACTGTAGAATGCAGTACTGTAGTATGCAGTACTGTAGTATGCAGTATGCAGTACTGTAGCATTCAGTACTGTAGTATGTAGTACTATAGTTTTCATCACTGAAGTATGCAGTATGTAGTATGCAGTACTGTAGTATGCAGTATGTAGTATGCAGTATGTAGTATGCAGTATGAGTATTGTGCATCTGTATCTCTAGTCTCATTCCTTGAAATCAAAAGGGAAGATATTTTACAGAAAAACTGGATTAAAATGCAAAATAACATCAGATGTTTTTATTTCAGTGATGATAACTGGATGCCCCTCACTGAATTAAACATGTAACAGATTATGAGGTCACAATGTAGCATCCTTCTGTTTGAAATGTTACTGTGCAGTGTGTGCTTCAATCGCAGCCTCTCTCTCTCTCTCTCTCTCTCTCTCTCTCTCTCTCTCGCTCTCTCTGTCTGTATTTGTATATGGGGTGCAGGGCTGGTCACCATGGCAACCACAAGCATTGGAAAGGCTTATAAAGGAAGTCTCTCTCTCTCTCTCTCTCTTCATTCCCTCTATCTCTCTTTATTTCTCTGTCTGTCTCTAATGTTTCTGTGGTTGTTGACTGTATTATATCTGCTGACGAGCGAGATGAAGGATTTCAGGAGGAGAGAGAGACAGAGAGAGAGATCTGTGTCGTCTGTGCTCATCCAGCGAGGGATTCTGTGTTCTTCTGATTAGGGAATGTGATGCCACTGGAGGTGATGGATCGTTCAGACTGAGGATATTTTCATGGATCATCGGTGAATTATGACACACGGACATCATTTGGAAAATGTACCTGAGGACGAGCACACAGAAGAGGAGACACATTCGACCATCTGTCCGTTATGTCGTCGTTGTTTTGACATTCCCCTGATGTTGCCGTGTTCTCACACACTGTGTGCTCGCTGTCTGACTGGAGGGGCGCGGCTCGACCGCTGTAAGGGCGGAGTTAGGGGCGTGTCATCTGCCACACATCCAATCTGCGCTGTGCTCTGTCCCAACTGTCGCCACAGCGTTGAGCTGCCCTGTTTTGATTGGTCATCTGCTACGACCTGCCTGCCCTTTGACCCCACGGTGACCTTTGACCCTAAAGTGAGGGGGGAGATCGAGGAGCGGACATGGCAGACAGGTGAGCGCAGGACTGTATACTGCATATATAAAACAGTATGTGATTAATTACACACAGTCATACCTCAGATGTAAATCTTGAAGACACTGTGTTTTTAAAAGCACAGGTTGCAGATTTCTTCATAAGAACTTTCCTGTTCTCTTGTCTGTACTTTAGATGGCAGTGTGGATCTTTCTGAAGAAGAAATGGAACAATCCGTGTCAGGTAGGGCAGAATGGAACATATATCACACACTGAACACTGCCTACTTTAAAACAACACACAATGAACGTGTCTAATAACGTGTGTGTGTGTGTGTGTGTGTGTGAGAGTGTGTGTGTGTGTGTGTGTGTGTGAGAGTGTGTGTGTGTGTGAGTGTGTATTGTGTGTGTGTGTGTGAGAGTGTGTGTGTGTGTGAGAGAGTGTGTGTGTGTGTGTGTGAGTGTTTATTGTGTGTGTGTGTTTGTGTGTGTGTGAGTGTTTATTGTGTGTGTGAGTGTGTGTGTGTGTGTGAGAGAGAGTGTGTGTGAGTGTGTGTGTGTGTGTATGTGTGTGTGTGTGTGTGAGTGTGTATTGTGTGTGTGTGTGTGCGCGCAAGGGAGGGAGGGAGTGAGTGAGTGAGAGTGTGTGTGTGTGCATGTGTGTGTGTACACTGTATTATCACATGACTCACTGTGTTGCATGTTTAATTTGGTGAATGTCATCCAGTTATCATCTTGTAAATAGTTATTATGAAGTTATTTTGCATTTTATATCTAGTTTTGTCTCTAAACTTCTCATGGCCTGATCAAACAGTGAGTCGAGCAAGAGAGGTTAAAATCACAATTGCTTTGACTTCTGCTTCATTCATCACACTGAACACAATGCAAATGTAGTGTGTTATCCAGGTATTCCATGCATGCTTAAATCACCTACTGTGCACAGTATACACACTACTGCTTTTCAGAAATAGTATATAGTATGCCACAAACCCTGTGAACATACTCCTCTCTGTAGGTCTGATCTTTAGCCTCGATTCGTCCTGCTCTGATTCAGTGCTTCACTTGTCAAACTCTGCCCTCACCATAACCTTCAAAGGTCACACATGCCTCCCGAGTGACCCCAGTGATCAGGAACAGGGTTGTGTCTTCTGTCCGCTTCCTCAAGCGTGTGGGAGTGTCTCCGTCTCCAGAGGACAGTTCTACTGGGAGGTTGACGTCTGCAACAGCACCCTCTATAGAATAGGTGAGAGAACAGCAGCTGCTATCGCCCCCTTGTGTACGGATGTTACCGCCACAGTAACACAAGAACACATGCTGAATACACACAACAGGACATGTTGCCCAAACATTCAGGTCTGTATTTATATACTTCATATGCAAACTTACAGCTTGAAGCTTCACCCCACAGAGTTCAAGATTGATCCGAATCATGTGAAATTCATTTAGAGACATTTTAAACTTGTACTGCCATTAAACTCTGTAACGTTTCGTTCCCAGGTGTGATCTCACCATCTGATGGTCGAGGCTGGTGGATTGAGAAGCGTGGCTCGGCATTTCACACTGTTTTTGACGGGCGGTATGAGCTCCTCCCCTCTGTGCCCCCTCATCTGAAGACAGTGGGCGTGTTTCTGAATGTGGGCGGGGCTTCGATCACCTTCCACAATCCTGTTACTCAAGAGTTTCTTGCTGCCATCCCCTCCCACTTCACCGTTCCTCTCCGGCCTGCGCTGCAATTGGGCCAGGGTCGCCTCAAGCTCCGCCCCGGCCTGCCGCCGCCCAATCACGTCTTTCTCAGCCATAACTCCACCTATCGGGGCCCGGGAGGGGCGGGAAGAGGCCACTGGAGGCAGGATGTGTCGTTTGGTTCTGTGAGAACTGTGATCCAGAAGTTTGAAGAGATGTCGGTCGAGTCGGACTCCGATTCAGGACTCATGTCCAATGTCAGCTCCAGTTCGACTCTCGGCTCGCTGTCAGAGCGCAACACCAGTACAGAGCGGCTCTGTTCCAAAACCTAGTGAGCTTCCAGAGTTAGGATAGCACACTAAGGGAAGACAAAATGGGTCCAATTTGGTCATGTGTAACATGGGGGCTAAGGCGGGCATTCCCCATGACCTGACCAATAGCGAAATGATCAATGGGCACTCCACCCCCCAGGATGATGGCAAGCCTTGTTCCCAAATCTTTTGCAGATGACTCAAAAATGGTGTGTCCGATCACACTCTACAAAACTGTATTTTGGTGAAAATATTAGTTTTATTTAAACTGATATATAAAAAAACTGCTTTAAACCAAATTCATATTTATTGTAGGACTCCAACCACCCTACAATAGATATTTAAGAATTGACATTCCAAATAAATGCCAGATCACTTATTACCATAATACTCGTAGTATTTTTGCTGCTATAAACATGTAAGAAAGAAAAGCCACAAGTGTCACAGTTTCTCCTAGGCAGCAGTGAGATTAACCCTTGAATGCAAAGGTGTTTCGCCAAACATGATTATATACCATGGGTGTTTAGCAGCCTGGCACGTGTATCTATCACATCTACACAATGCCTGTAAAGAACATGGGGTGTTCGCAAGTCTCAACAAGTCATGTGATAAAATGCACGGATTGACAGTCTCAGACGTGGAGGCAAATGAGATTCGTCCTCTGCCACCCGGATTGAGGCGAGTCTCTACGCCACCATGAGTACTTAGAGCACATTGGGAATTGGGTTTTGGGAATTGGGTATTGGGAATAGGGAATAGGGAATTTGGTATTGGGTATTGGGAATTGGGTATTGTGAATAGGGAATTGCGTATTGGGAATAGGGAATAGGGAATTGGGTATTGGGAATAGGGAATTGGGTATTGGGAATTGCGTATTGGGAATAGGGAATTGGGTATTGGGAATAGGGAATTAGGTATTGGGAATTGGGTATTGGGAATTGGGAATAGGGAATTGGGTATTGGGAATAGGGAATTGGGAACTGGGAATCCCCCCTGTAAGGAAGCAACGGACGTCAAAATATTTGTCCAAAGATGGCCACCACTGATCAATCAAACTAATCAAAAGTATTCCGGAGACGACTAATAAGGGATCCTCTTTCTCTCTCACACACATTCACTCATTTCTTGTTTGTGTCTTGGCCGGCACAGTAATTTTATTCATCAGACCACCCAGACGGAGCAGCAAACCGCACGTCTTGCACACGATCTCCTTAAAAACCGATCACTCTAAGCGGCCCGAGATGATATTTGTATGCGACTAAACGAGTGCATTAATGCGCCGTTGGAAAACAAGCATGGAAGTAATTTAGCTTGTAAACAAAAACATGTTTATGTGTGTATGTTGCAGAAAATGGTAAACAGTTGATGCTGAATTCTCTTGTGAGATTACTGGGATTTTATTCCCAGTAAGCAGGAGACTTCCATTGAATGTCATTGCTGTCTAGAGGAAACAATGGAGATATTAAAGAGGTCACACTTGTGATTTGTTCTCCGGGCTCCTGTGGAGTTTCACAGAGGTGAGAAAGCACAACTCCAACCTTCTGTTGGCGCCTGTGTTTGTTGAAGCAAACAGTCTGCTTCCCTTCCAGAGCTAATATGCATGAGGACGTTCATTTGCATTTGAAATGAGTAATTCAGAGACCTGTTGACTTCATGTGTATCTCATTATTATTCCATTATGGACGTGCATTCATGCCGTGACACCCTTGAGATCAGCATATCAGTATGTTCCCGGTTTCTCCAAGAGCAAAACAAATAAATCGTTTTCAAAAGGTTTTACGTGTGCAGAACTCTGATTCATGCTGCCTAATGAGTGAAGTCACCAGTGTGTTTTTTTTATTTCTACACTTAGTAATGAACGCTCGAGCGCCTGACGCCGTCAGTGTGTGTGTCTGATGATCGCTGGACTTGATAAACACTTTTGGCACCCGTGCACTGGGACAGGATGTGTGTATTTACTGTTTCCCGACAGTTTTCAAACAATAATCAGCTGCCATCAGGAGCGTGATGTGAATCATCGATCGGCTGTTGATGTGAAACTCATGTAGTCTTCAGAGGTTTCATGAGTCTGAATGAGAAAGATTAGAAAAGTATTGCAACAGTCATTTTATTGAATATATAAATATATTTGTATTGTCTGACAACAGGATGTCCTCAAGTAGAAAAACCGAGTCATTAATAAAGTTGTAAAATAAAGTAAAGATATTTCAGGGGGTATTTTCAGTCTGTGGTGATTACTGTGTGTCCTCATATGGAAATCAAGATACACTTGAATATAATGCCAATGTAGACTTATATTAAACATGGATGATTATGTACCATGTTACTTTAATGTATCTTATATATTTATCTTATATGCACACACACACACACAAGCACAAACACACACAAGCACAAACACACACTCACACACACACATAAACATGCATCATATATAAACATGCATCATATATAAACATGCATCATATATAAACATGCATCATATAAACATGCATCATATAAAAACATGCATCATATAAACATGCATCATATATAAACATGCATCATATATAAACATGCATCATATAAACATGCATCATATATAAACATGCATCATATAAACATGCATCATATATAAACATGCATCATATATAAACATGCATCATATTTAAACATGCATCATATATAAACATGCATCATATAAACATGCATCATATATAAACATGCATCATATTTAAACATGCATCATATATAAACATGCATCATATATAAACATGCATCATATATAAACATGCATCATATAAACATGCATCATATATAAACATGCATCATATATAAACATGCATCATATATAAACATGCATCATATATGAACATGCATCATATATGAACATACATCATATATAAACATGCATCATATAAACATGCATCATATATAAACATGCATCATATATAAACATGCATCATATAAACATGCATCATATAAACATGCATCATATATGAACATGCATCATATATGAACATACATCATATATAAACATGCATCATATAAACATGCATCATATAAACATGCATCATATATAAACATGCATCATATAAACATGCATCATATAAACATGCATCATATATAAACATGCATCATATATAAACATGCATCATATATAAACATGCATCATATAAACATGCATCATATAAACATGCATCATATAAACATGCATCATATAAACATGCATCATATAAACATGCATCATATATAAACATGCATCATATAAACATGCATCATATATAAACATGCATCATATATAAACATGCATCATATATAAACATGCATCATATATTAACATGCATCATATATAAACATGCATCATATAAACATGCATCATATATTAACATGCATCATATATTAACATGCATCATATATAAACATACATCATACATTTTTTTCATATATTGCCAAATATTGAATTCCTGCAGCATGGCGAGGTCCAAAAACATGGTATTATTATAGTTTTTCCATGCATGGCACATTTCTATGGTAACACAACACCAAAACTACATATGCAAATGTTATGGTACTTAAATAGTAACTTACAGAAGAATAATTAAAATAATTCTCTTGTATTACCATTCAAATCATGATGATAGTGGGAAGTTTGATTACCACTTGCATACTTTGTTGTTTAAATGGAAAGTGCTTCACAGGAAACCCATCATGGTAATGTTAAAAACAACAGTGTGGTGATGGGCAAAACTCCGGTATTATCATCGTCACATAAATGTATATTTATAATCCGTGCGCGTGCATTATTGTTCAACAACCCCACACATGCCTGTAACACACAAGCGTCAACACGCTCTTATTAGTTGAATCAGCAGGAAGTGTTTTATCAGAGTTCACCCGCCCCGCCCCTCTCATCACAACACATGAATATCTTCAGTTATCACCTCATGATGAAATGCAAACAGCTCATGATCGATTGATGATCGATTCTCATTCTCAGCGGATGCGCGAGGGCAGGTGTGAAAAGCACCATCAGCGTGAAAATAACACACCTTACACACCTTACACACCTCGTGTGTACCCGTCAACTCATTCCGGAACCGCTAATACACACAGAGCATGTGCGGTGTATATTGTGCTGTTCAGTCTCACGGGCCGGTTAACGGAGATCATTGCACTAAAGGACCACGAGAAACTTACAGCGAGACCTTTCATTTACAAAGTTACATTTACTGTAACTTATATATTAATACATCATACATACAAATAATCATCAATTAAACTACAAGAAACTACATTTGAACATTTTTATATAATAATATTTTATATATTTAATACGTTATCATTTATTATAGTTTAATACAGATACAATAGAAATAACAATATACTAATTATAAATAAATTGTACATAATAATTTCCTACATGTGCAAGTTTAAAAATAATAAATGATATCTTAAATAATACTATTTTATATCATTAATATGCTAATATGTATTATAGTTGAATAGAATTATAATAGAAATAAAACAATATACATAATTATGATAATGATAAGTTCAGTGTTTATAATAATTTCCTACATCAGCGAGTTTTAAAATAATACATTATATCTTAAATAATCATATTTTATATAATTAGTATGTTATAATTTATTAGAGTTAAATAGAATTATAATAGACATAAAACTATTTTACATTATGTAATTATAAATAAATTGAATATAGGCCTAAGAATTATTATAATTATACATGATAGTTATTTCTATCTATTTATTTCTATTATAATTCTATTCAACTATAATAAATTATAATGTATTAATTATATAAAATATTATTATTAAATATATAATGCATCATTTAAAAACTTGCACATGTTGGAAATTATTATAAACAATTTATTTATCATAATTATGTAGAACTGTTTTTATTTCTATTATAATTCTATTCAACTATAATTTGCCAAATTAATAAACATAAAAGTAAATAATTTCCTACATGTGCAAGTTTTTAAATAATGTATTACGTATGAAATAATAATATTGATATTACAGAATTAATATTTATTCTAATAACAAATAGCTAAATAAATATAAATAATATATATTTTAAATTGTGAATTACAGTGTATTATACAAGAAATAAAGTAGGCTATAATTTATATGCTATATTCTATAATTTATTAGAGTTAAATAGAATTATAATAGAAATACAAACTATTTTGCATAATTATGTAATTATAAATAAATTGCATATAGGCATAAGAATGATCATAACTAAGCATTATTTATTTCTATTATAATTCTATTTAACTATAATACATTGTAGTGCATTATGATATAATTTATCATTTTAAAAACTTGCACATTTAGAAAATTAATATATACAATTTATTTATCATAATTATTTATAATTGTTTTTATTTCTATTATAATTCAATTCAACTATAATAAATAACACATGAATTATAAAAAATATTATTATTTAATATATAATGCATAATTTACAAACTTGCACGTGTAGGAAATTATTATAAACAATTTATTAGAGTTAAATAGAATTATAATAGAAATAAAAACAATTGTGCATAATTATGTAATTACAAAATAATTTGCATATAGGCTTATTTATTTCTATTATAATTCTATTTAACTCTAATAAATGTACTAGATTTTACTAAAAAAAATCTAGACTTTTACAAGTTCTTCACTGGTTCGTTGGTTCAGCAAGTGTTTGTCTGTATATAGAAGTCTTGTGTTGTGTTTCTTTGGAGAACAGAACAGATTTATTTTAAGAGGTTCTTCGTGTCCATGTTCTTTAAAGCACCAGAAGGTGACAGAGATTCTTAAAAAAATTCAAATAGGAAAGTAAAACTGGTTCTTTAATGATATCAGTCATGCAAAACCCATAATCGGAGCCTGAAACTCAGATTGACTTTTAGTTTTTATTATTATTATTTTTATTATTATTATTTTTATTATTAGGGGCTCTTTATAATATTGAGGGTTCTAACGGGAACTCTAAAGTTTAAAAGTGATGAGAGGAAAAGATGTCAGATTGTTGTAAAGTTTGAAGAACAGAATTGGTTTGTAAATGTGTATTAAAGGTTGATGATCGCAGGTGGAGAGTTTCGGGGGCATCTGAGGTACCGTCCCGCCCCTTCACGAGCGCAGTATAAATCCGAGAGCCGCTCGCGCTGACGGGCCACACACACACGCACAGCTCGCGCTCTGACGCAACTCAACACGCTGAAGACAGGAGAGACATCTAAGCTCAGTCTCGCATTGAGTTTCAACGAGAAGAACTCCATCATCGAGTTATTTCCATTTGTTTGTGATTATTTCTTGATCTGGTGGTGAAGAAGGATTGCGCGTGCTGATGGAGGCGCTGCGGCTGCTCTGCATTCTCGGTTGCGCTTCGGTCGCAATGGCTCAGGGTTTGAGGCTCAAGACACCAGCGCTGCCCATCCAACCCGAGAGAGAACTCCTGCTATCTAAAGGCTTATCCGGTAAGTGTGACCCTCTTAAACATAAAGCATGAGCCAAGAACACTCACTGTACAACACATGTACGGGCACGCGCATGATTATCTGCAGGTCCCAGTCAGGATCTTGTTCATCTTAGAAGGTCTATATGGACATCTCAAGATGTTTGAGTTCTCAGTTTCAGCAAAGCAACCCTCTTCTTATCAAGAACCATTTTGAATAGAAACACTTTATAATAATGGTTCCAAATAGAACCAAAAAGCTTCTACGGTCCGTTTTCATTAGAACACCATTAAAACTGCCACAGATATTTGAATGAGTTCTAAATGGAACCATTTAGAACCATGTTTTAATGTTTAAATACAGACCATATATTCAAGTTAAGGCTACATGCAATTAGAAATACAAGTAAATTTAACTCACTCTTTGTACATTTTATTCAAGCAATGTTGCACTGAATTACGCCATGCTATTAAAAGTGTGCTAGCATTTAAATGCTTTTCAGCATACAATGACATGTACCGCATGCCACACAGAAGCTTTATGCATGCTTTATATGGCCTTGCATACATACAGCAAGAATCTAGATCCACAGCTGTGCACGCAGACCTCAGCGCTTGAAAAGAAACATGCAACTTAACAACAAAACAAACAAAAACAGTGTAAATCCTCATGCAAACAGAGTGCATGCTGGGAACATAAGTCAAATGTACTTATCAAATGAGCAAATAAATATGACAAGGTTTTCTGCTTCAGGACTGAAACATGATACACGAGTTTTCATTTGTGCATGTCACACGTAAACAAACTTATTCAGTGTAGAAAGTTCTTGATCGTTTTTTTTTAATCAATGGTTCTTGATAAGATTATTGGCATAAACTCAGAACTATTAAAGATGCTTTATCTAGAAAGTTATTAGAAATGAGATCGCTTCTCAAAAGTACTTTCATACTGATATCAGCGCTTGCCCTAGAGACTTTGATGTCCTTTCTAAGCTTGTGATTGGCCTGAACGTGCTCATATTACCGTTTGTGTGTGTCTGTGAGTGTGTGTTTAGTTTAACAATAAATTGTTTAATCGTCTCGCTCTATAAAAGGAGGCAGTAAACTGCAACCGACGAGAACTGAATCCGTTCCAGATGCCATAAACGTTTTAACGCCAGATTTACTGAAATCTCTCATTCTCTCATCAAAACAAAGCAAAAGAAATGTTTTGGTTCCCAGCGCTGCTGTCTGATGTGGGTTTATGATTTCATTAGGAGAGATGAACTCATACGTGCTGCTTGTCAGTGTTTCAGAACAGTCATGTTCCTGAATGTCTGGCCACGAAACAAGCATTTATACACATTCCGGACCACAGAATTAAAGTGCGCACACACACACACACACACGCACACACGCACACACACACTCTCTCAAACACACACACAAACACACACACTCTCTCAAACACAAACACACAAACACACTCTCTCAAACACACACACTCTCTCAAACACACACACACAGACATACACACACACACACACACTCAAACACACACACACACACTCAATCAAACACACACACACACACACACACACACTCTCAAACACTCACACACACAATCACATTCAAACACACAAACACACACACACAAACACACACACACACACACACACTCAAACACACGCACTCAAACACACGCACTCACACACACACACACACACACACACTCAAACACACACACACACACACACACACACACACTATAAAGGTCTGCATGTACAAGTAAATGTTGATCACGTCGGATGTGTTTATTTTCTTAAAGGTTGCTCCTTCGGTGGACGCTTTTATTCCCTGGAGGACACGTGGCACCCGGATCTTGGAGAACCATTTGGCATTATGCACTGTGTTATGTGTCACTGCGAACCGGTAAGGTGTCTCACACATACACACACACACACACACACACACCAGTTGTGCGTTCACAGGATTTTTAAGCATCTTTCTCTTTAAGCAGCAGAGAAGTCACCGTGGAAAGGTGTTCGGGAAGGTGAGCTGTCGGAATATGAAACAGGACTGTCCCGAACCGACCTGCGATGACCCCGTCCTGCACCCGGGACAATGCTGTAAAACATGTCCAAAAGGTAAAGCACGCACACACAACACACATACACACAGAGTCACACACACACACTACACACACACACACACACACACACACACACAACACACAGACTGCTCACACACACCCTCACTCACACACTAACACACACACACACACACACACATACACACTCTCACACACTAACACACACACACACCCACACTACACACAGACTCCCCACACACACACTACACACACACCACTACACACTCACACCACACACTCACACACACCACATGTGTGTGTGTGTGTGTGTTTTTCTATGCCTGGTGAGACTTAACAAATGGAAACACAGTCCAGTGTTTTGGAATGTCACACCGTTACATGGGAAAACAGTGCGCTTGTGTGTGAGAGAATGATGGAAACTTTTGGCCGCCACTATTTCTGATGGATGGATGGATGTATCGGTCATGTTTGAGCAGAACTATCACTAGAACATGTTCAGATAGTAGAACATCGACTATATTATACACTCTACGAGGCTTTTTCAGCATATACGCCAAATCTTTTCATAGTGTGTATGTGCTTTATAACATCATTCTGAGATGGTGGTTTCCATGGTTACAGGTGACTCAGAGAGGAAGGAGGTGGAGTCTCTGTTCGACTTCTTCCAGGAGAAAGAGGATGATATGCAGAAGTCTTATAACGACAGATCGTACGTCAGCTCTGAAGACACCAGAGACAGCAGGACAGGTGAGACACTTTCTGTCTCTATAGATAGTGCAGGTGCACAAACACCTTTGTGATGGGCTTTAGTCAGGGCTGATGTCATATTTAATGGCCATGAATGTAAGATGATGTCATCAGTATTTTTGAACAGCAGATTCAGTGAACAGCAATTGAACATGATGTCTGCCCTGACTGAGGTTCATTTAGGGGACATCAAGCCTGAAGAAATGGACTAATTTGTTTTCTCTGCTTCTCTAGATTTTGTGGCATTGTTGATGGATTCAAAGGACTCTTGGCTGCCGAGATCAAATGGCGTGGCACGAGCACATTTCACTCTCACTCAAACGAGCCTGGTGTTCTCGATTACATACCAGAGGTGAGACACACACACACACACACGTGATGTCAATGGCTCACACTCATCTCTCTCATTCCATAATTTCACATATTTGTCTGTTTCAGGATGAACAGACCAAGTGTCATCACGTTCCTCGACTCCGATGGAAACACAGTGTTTGAGTTCAGAGTTCCATGGACAGAGACAGACATGGTAAGCACATCTGTCTGTCTATCTATCTGTCTGTCTGTGTCTATCTGTCTATCTATCTATCTGTCTGTCTATCAGTCTGTCTGTCTATCTACAGTTGAAGTCAGTTTACATACACTTAGGTTGTCATTAAAACTAATTTTTTACTACTTCACAGATTTAATATTAGCAAACTTTAGTTTTGGCAAGTCGTTTAAGACATCTGCTTTGTGCATGACACAAGTAATTTTTCTTTTTGAAAAATTTAAAAATTGTTTACAGACCGATTGGGTCACTTTTAATGGACTATATCACAATTTCAGTGTGTCAGAAGTTTACATACACCAAGTTAATTGTGCCTTTAAGCAGCTTTGAAACTTCCAGAAAATGATGTCAAGCCTTTAGACAGTTAGACAATTAGCTTCTGATTGGTTAATTGGAGTCCATTGGAGGTGTACCTGTGGATATATTTTAATACCCACCTTCAAACTCTGTGCCTTTTTGCTTGACATCATGGGAAAATCAAAAGAAATCAGACAAGACCTCAGAAAACAATTGTGAACCTCCACAAGTCTGGTTCATCCTAGGGAACAATTTCCTAATGCCTGAAGGTGCCACATTCATCTGTACAAACAATAGTACACAAGTATAAACATCATGTGACCACACAGTTATCATACTGCTTAGGAAGGAAACACCATCATGTGACCACACAGTCGTCATACCGCTCAGGAAGGAGACGCCATCATGTGACCACACAGTTATCATACTGCTTAGGAAGGAAACACCATCATGTGACCACACAGTCATCACACCGCTCAGGAAGGAGACGCCATCATGTGACCACACAGACATCATACCGCTCAGGAAGGAGACGCCATCATGTGACCACACAGCCATCATACCGCTCAGGAAGGAGACGCCATCATGTGACCACACAGCCATCATACCGCTCAGGAAGGAAACACCATCATGTAACCACACAGACATCATACCGCTCAGGAAGGAGACGCCATCATGTGACCACACAGCCATCATACCGCTCAGGAAGGAGACGCCATCATGTGACCACACAGCCATCATACCGCTCAGGCAGGAGACGCCATCATGTGACCACACAGCCATCATACCGCTCAGGCAGGAGACACCATCATGTGACCACACAGCCATCATACTGCTCAGGAAGGAGACGGCATCATGTGACCACACAGTCATCATACCGCTCAGGAAGGAGACGCCATCATGTGACCACACAGACATCATACCGCTCAGGAAGGAGACGCATTCTGTCTCCTAGATATGAACATAGTTTGTGTGAAAAGTGCAAATCAATCCCAGAACAACAGCAAAGGACCTTGTGAAGATGCTGGAGGAAACAGGTAGACGAGTATCTAGATCCACAGCAAAACAAGTCCTATATGGACATCAGCTGAAAGGCTGCTCAGTAAGGAAGAAGCCGCTGCTCGAAAACCACCATATGAAAGCCAGACTACAGTTTGCAAGTGCACATGGGACAAAGATCTTGGAGATATGTCTTCTAGTCTGATGAAACAATAATGGAACTGTTTTGGATGGATAATGACCATCGTTATGTTTGGAGGAAAAAGGGTGAGGCTTGCAAGCCAAAGAATACCATCCCAACCGGGAAGCACAGGGGTGCAGCATCATGTTGTGGGGGTGTTTGCTGCAGGAGGGACGGGTGCACTTCACAAAATAGATGACATCATGAGGAAGGAACATTATGTGGATATATTGAAGCAACATCTCAAGACATCAGCCAGGAAGTTAAAAGCTCAGTCGCAAATGGCTCTTCCACATGGACAATGACCCCAAGCACACCTCCAGTTGTGGAGTCAAGGTCAAGGTATTGGAGTGGCATCACAAAGTCCTGACCTCAATCTGAAAGAAAATATGTGGGCAGAGCTGAAAAAGCTTGTGCGAGCACGGAGGCCTCCAAACCGGACTCAGTTATGCCAGTTCTGTCTGGAGGAATGGGACAACATTCCAGCAACTCATTGTGAGAAGCTTCTGGAAGGATCCCAAAACATTTGACCGAAGTTAAACCATTTAAAGGCAATGCTGCCAAATACTAACAAAGTGTGTGTGAACTTCTGACTTCAGCTGTATCTCTGTCTATACAATACATTTTTGCTGGTACGTCTTGTGTAAGTTTGTATGTGTGTGTTTGCAGATTTGTGGAATTTGGAAGAACCTTCCGAAGTCTCACATCCGTCAGCTGGAGGCGGAGCAGCTCCATGTTTCTATGACAACCACTGACACCAGGAACGAAGAGATACAGGGCAAAATCATCAAACACAGAGCGCTGTTTGCAGGTGTGTGTGTGTGTGCCATCAAAACTAAATGAACAGTTCAGGTTATTTGTTTTATTTCATTCTCAGTTCATTAGATGTTAATATTATATCCTGCTGTTTGCTGGACAGAAACGTTCAGTGCGATTCTGACGTCTGAAGAGGTGCATTCTGGGATGGGTGGAATCGCCATGTTGACTCTCAGTGACACCGAAAACAATCTACATTTCATCCTGATACTGCAGGGACTCATTCCACACACAGAGAAAGGTGAGCGCACACGCACACGCACACACACACACACGCATGATGGGAATCATTTTGAACATGACATGACACATATAACAGCAGATGCGGCAGTGAAGCACACATGCTGTCTGGTCACCGTAGATCAATATTGTGACCGAGTTCATTTCTAGATATTATCAGAAGTTTGTCTGTGCATTTGGATATTTGATACAAGTTAAGCTTTTATTTATGTTTGCAGTCAAACCTGACCATGCTGTTACAAACAGAAGATTGAGTAAACATCTGATTACAAATCATTATTCATAACAATACAGTAAACGTAGAAAAAGATTTTGTGTGTGTTTGAGAGAGAGAGACTGTGAGTGAGTGTGTGTTCAGATGGCAAGTGTTTTGGAAAAGTCACTAAATTTTACTGCTCCGACGAAGAGGATAAAAAAAAAGGTGACCACGGTGTTACAAAGAGAAGATTGGAGTAAACATTTTATTACAATATATATATAATTTGTCAAAAATGACAGAAGTCAGTAGAATAATGAATAATTTGAAAGACCGTCACTGTCAAATGAACTGAAATTTCTGGCTCTGTTTTTAAAAATCTTTTTGGTGATTAGAAGAATAATATTCCCACAGAAGCACAAACCAGCAGAGAATAAACGATTGAAACTGAATAATAATTGATAATGATCAAAACTTGTGTTTTTTAGCCTCTGTAAAGGTGCCGGTGAGAGTGAAATTGATGTACCGACAACACCTGCTGAGAGAAATACAAACCAATATCTCTGCAGACGTGAGTTCACACGCACACACACACACTCCACTCCACTCCCACACACACACTCCACTCCACTCACACACACACACACACACACACACACTCCACTCACTCACACACACACACTCCACTCCACTCTCACACACACACACACACACACACACACACACACACACACACACTCCACTCACTCACACACACACACACACACTCCACTCACTCACTCACACACACACCACTCACACACACACACACACCACTCTCACACACACACACACACACACACACACACTCCACTCGCATACTCCACACACACACACACACACACTCCACTCGCATACTCCACACACACACTCCACTCGCATACTCCACCACACACACACACACACACACACACACACACACACACACACACACACACACACACACACACACACACACACACACTCCACTCACATACTCCACTCACACTCCACTCACACTCCACTCACATACATACTCCACACACACACACACACACACACACTCCTCTCACACACACACACACACTCACATACTACACACACACACTCCACTCACACACACACACACACACACACACACACACACACACTCCACTCACATACATATCCACTCACATACTCCACACACACACTCCACTCACACACTCCACACACACACTCCACACACACTCCACACACACACTCCACACACATACTCCACTCACACACTCCACTCACACACACACACACACTCCACACACATACTCCACACACATACTCCACACACACACACTCCACTCACACACACTCCACTCACACCACACACATACTCCACTCACACACACTCCACTCACACACACTCCACTCACACACACTCCACACACACACACTCCACACACACACACACACACTCCACTCACATACTCCACACACACACACACACACACACACTCCACTCACATACTCCACACACACACACACACACACACACTCCACTCACATACTCCACACACACACACACACACACACACACACACACACTCCACTCACATACTCCACACACACACACACTCCACTCACATACTCCACACACACACACACACACACACACACACACACATACTCCACACACATTCACACACACACACACATACTCCACTCACATACTCCACTCACATACTCCACTCACATACTCCACACACACATTCACACACACACATTCACACACACACATACTCCACTCACATACTCCACTCACATACTCCACTCACATACTCCACTCACATACTCCACACATTCACACACACATACTCCACTCACACACATACTCCACTCACACACACACTCCACACACACACATACTCCACACACACACTCCACACACACACATACTCCACACACACACATACTCCACTCACACACACACTCCACTCACACACACTCCACTCACACACACTCCACTCACACACACTCCACTCACACACTCCACACACACACACACACTCCACTCACATACTCCACACACACACACACACACACACACTCCACTCACATACTCCACACACACACACACACTCCACTCACATACTCCACACACACACACACACACACACTCCACTCACATACTCCACACACACACTCACTCCACTCACATACTCCACACACACACACACACACTCCACACACACACATACTCCACACACATACTCCACACACATTCACACACACACACATACTCCACTCACATACTCCACACACACATACTCCACACACATTCACACACACACATACTCCACACATTCACACACACTCCACTCACACACTCCACTCACACACTCCACTCACTCCACACACACACACACTCCACACACACACACACTCCACACACACACACACACACACACACTCCACTCACATACTCCACACACACACACTCCACTCACACACACACTCTCACACACACATACTCCACTCACATACTCCACACACACACACTCCACTCACACACACACTCTCACACACACATACTCCACTCACATACTCCACACACACTCCACTCACACACACACACACACACACACACACTCACACACACACACTCACATCCTCCACACACACACACACACTCACACACACACACTCACATCCTCCACACACACACACACACACACACACTCCACACACACACACTCCACTCACATACTCCACACACACACACTCCACTCACATACTCCACACACACACACTCCACTCACATACTCCACACACACACACACACTCCACACACACACACACACACACACACACTCCACTCACACACACACACACACACACTCCACTCACACACTCCACTCACACACACACTCCACTCACACACTCCACACACATTCACACACACTCCACTCACATACTCCACTCACACACACACTCTCACACACACACACACACACACACACACTCCACTCACATACTCCACACACACACACACACACACACTCCACTCACACACTCCACACACACACACACACTCCACTCACACACACACACACACACACACACACACACACACACACACACACACACTCCACTCACACACACATACTCCACTCACACACACACACACACACACACACACACACACACACACACGTTCCCTGTCAATCAATCTTTATTCTCCAAATATTTGCTCCTTACTTTGTTGTGAAAATGTGTGTTTTGTGTTTCTTCAGTGTGTATATTTACTCTAGCTGTGTGTTTTGTGTCTAGTAAAATGTTTCCCGGGTGATTCTAGACATTTCCAAAGCGATTATAACTTTAAAAACATGCATTCTCACCCCCTCTCTCCCCCTCTCTCTCTCTCTCTCTCTCTCCCTCCCTCCCTCTCTCTCTCTCTCTCTCTCTCGGTGTGTGTGTGCAGGACTCGGACTTTGCTGAAGTTCTGTTGGATCTCAACAGTCGGGAACTCTTCTGGTTGTCTCGAGGGCAGCTGCAGATCACCGTGGAAACGGAAGGTCAAAACCCCCATCAGATCTCGGGATACATTTCTGGGAAAAGATCATGTGACAGTGAGTGCAGCCGATCAACTACAACCATGTTATAAATCTAAGACGAGGTCTTGAAATACATCACAATCGGTCTGTCTGCCGCGACTGCCGTTTTATCCCGAGATTTACTGTGTACGAGTTACATTACTGTTGTGCTGAGAGAGGTCAAAGGTCAAATATTCTAGGATCCGTTTGGGACTCTAGATTAAACGAGAATTTCTGTCTGCGTGAGGCCTCTTGTGTCCACAGCAACACACACACACACACACACACACACACACACACACACACACACACACACACAGGCGGGCGCTGCCAAGGTCTCACTGCGCTGGCGTTCTTCTGTCTGATTCCAGCTGCAGAATTATAACAGTTTGACGTGATGTGTGAAGAATTCAAACCCAAACGAACCGGATCAGTTCATGCTCTGTTTACTTCTTTCTTTCTTCTATTTTCTCTCGCCTCATTCTCTGGGCATGACATCATTCTAGCCGTGACCTTTGACCCTTCATGTGGCTTTAACGGTTTGAGTCTCTCTGGACTTGATTGAGTTCGCCCGAGAGTATTTTTTTACAGTTTTATTTCAAAAGTTATTCAGTAAATGAGTGAATATTGAAAGGATGTGACCGTTAAACTCTTTCGCTCTCTTCATCAGCTGTTCAGAGTGTGATGTCCAGCAGCTCGGCGTTGGTTCCCGGAAAAACAGGTGGCGTCGGGTCGGCCGTTTTCACATTACATCCCAACGGCTCTTTGGATTACCAGGTAATGAACTGTTCAACCATTTATTGCTTTAACAGAATAGATTTATAATACAGTGGTGTGAAAAACTATTTGCCCCTTCCTGATTTCTTCTGTTTTTGTGTATTTTTCATAATAAATGTTCAAACAAATGCAACCTGAGTAAACAAAAAATACAGTTTTAATAATATATATATTTATTGAAGCAAAAGTTATCCAACACCTATATCACCCATGTGAAATACTAACTGCCCCCTTAAATGTAATACCTGGTTGTGCCACCTTTAGCAGCAACAGCTGCAACCAAACGCGTCTGATAACTGAGATCAGTCTTTCACAACGCTGTGGGGGAAGTTTGCCCATTTAAAATCCTGTCACAGCATCTCAATTGGGTTCAAGTCAGGACTTTGACTTGGCCACTCCAAAACTTTAATTTAGCTCCTTTTGAGTCATTCAGAGGTGGACTTACTCCTGTGCTTTGGATGATTGTCTTGCTGCATAATCCAGCTGCGCTTGAGCTTCAACTCACGGACTAATGACGGGACATTCTCCTTTAGGATTTTCTGGTCAAGAGCAGAATTCATGGTTCCTCAATAAGCAGCAAAGCATCCCGACACCATCACACGACCACCACCATGCTTGACTGTAGATATGATGCTCTGTCTTCCCGTCTTCCAAACAGTTGCACTTTCGGCTCATCAGTCCACAGAACTTCCTCCCAAAAGCTTTGAAGGTCATCAAAGTGTGTTTTGGAAAATTTCAGATGAGCCCTATTGTTCCTCTGGGTTAGCAGTGGTTTTCTCCTCGCCACTCTTCCACGGATGGCATTTGTGCCCCGTGTCTTTAGTGGAGTCATGAACAGTGACCTTCATTGATGCGAGAGACGCCTACAGATCCTTGGATGTTGTCCTTTTTGTGACATCCTGGATGAGTCGTCGCTGTGCTCTTGGAGGACATTTGGAAGGTCGGCCACTTCCGGGAGGGTTCACTACTGTGCCAAGTTCTCCATTTGGAGATGATGACTCTCACTGGGGTTCTTTGGAGTCCCAGAGCCTTTGAAATAGACTGGTGTATTTCAATCATCTTTTTCATAATCATTTCTGGAATTTGTTTCGACCTTGGCGTAGTGTGCTACAGGGTGAGACCTTTTAGCCACCTTCATGCTGCTGAAAAGCTATATTTAGGTGTTGATTTGATTGAAAGGGGCTGGCAGTAATCAGGTCTGGGTGTGTCCAGTCCAGCTGAACCCCAATATAGATGCAGATTCATAGATTTGAGGATTTAGTAACTAAGGGGGGCAAATACTTTTCCACACAGGCCCAGTTGGTATTGGATAACATTTTTGCTTCAATAAATAACATTATCATTTAAAAAACAGTATTTTGTGTTTACTCCGATTGACTTTGTTTTAATTGTTGAAACAATTTAGTATGAGACACAAAAACAGGCGAAATCAGAATGGGGGCACATACTTTTTCCACAGCACTGTATAAGTCATCAGTGTCCGTTTCAGCATTAATTTTAATTACGTTGCGTCAAAAATTGCATTTACAAAAAAAATGTTTTGCAGCAGTCCAGCAGTGCAACCAATCGCATGTTCGTGTTTCGAATGACAGTTTTTTGTTGTTTTTTGCTGCTGTCTGGCACTGATAAACAATAACACAATAAACTGACAACAATGAAGTATTTCAAGGTTATATCATGGGAAATAATATACGCTTACATTCCTCATTACTTTATCAGCGCAGTCTAATGTTTCATTTGTTCCGATCTCGTGCACAGGTGCTGGTGGCGGGACTGACTAGCGCAGTGGTCGGCGTGACGATCGAGATGAAACCGCGGCGGCGCAGTAAACGCAGTGTGCTTTATGACGTCACAGTGGATTATTCTGCGGCGGAGGAGCGGGGCAGCGGGCGAGCGGCGGGCAGCTGCGGTCGTGTGGAGGCTCGACACATTCACATGCTGCTACAGAACGAACTGTTCATCAACATCGCAACAGCCGATCAGCCCGAGGGCGAGTTACGCGGACAGATACGATCGCTGCTGTACAACGGACTGGACGCACGCCAACACGGTAAGAGAGACTCTATACAGATTACACAATGATGTAACCACAAATTTAATGCACGAAAAATGACTTAAAATGTAATATGTGTGTATATATATATATTTTTTTTTACATAAAGTATATATGTATTTACAAAGTATATATATATATATATATATATATATATATATATATATATATATTTAAATAAAGTATATATGTATTTACAAAGTATATTTGTATATATATATATAAATAAATAAAGTATATATGTATTTTCAAAGTATATTTGTGTGTATATATATATATACACACAAATATACATATATACATATACATACACATGTATATGTATTATATACAAATAAATGTGTTTATAGACAATTACTTCATATATATATATATATATAAAAATAAAAACAAAAAAAAAAGAAGATAAACTATATTACTCTCAAAATTAAAAATATGGGGATTAGGCAATTAATTTCATAATTAATAAAATAAATATTAGAAAGAAATTAAATTAATAATTTTTTTTATATGGATAAATAATTTTCTTAATCAGTATTTCTATCGTGTTTTCTAAACGTCTTAAAAATAAAATACATTTACTGAAAATATTAAGACTTGTTTGTTTGTCTTGGATTCATTCTAATTTATTATATAATAAATTGTTTTTAAAAATGTAATTTCTGTTTTCCGTCTCTCTCTAGAGCTTCCGGTTCCTCTGGCGGGTCAGTTCGTGTCTCCGCCGGTTCGTACCGGTGCGGGCGGTCACGCGTGGGTCTCGGTGGACGATCAGTGCCATCTGCACTACGAGATCGTCGTTAACGGCCTCAGCAAGAGCGAAGACGACACCATCAACGCCCACCTGCACGGATTGGCCGAGATCGGCGAGATGGTCGACTCGGCCTCCAATCACAAGAGACTTCTCACTGGCTTCTACGGTCAACAGGTAAACAAACAAACGGCAGGAAACAAGCTCAAACCTCAACGTAATTCGGCATCATTTACACCTGATTATAATGTAAACTACATGATTACAGGACAACAATGGAGTGTTTGCTTTGGCTGCTGCGGCATCATCATGCCAGAAACAGCAAACACAATTCTGCTGTTATTTATTAAAATACTTTGAGGGAATTCTTTCCAGTATGTTTATATAAAGCGGCGCATTCTCCCACAAACTGAGTCCAGAAATGCCTTTGCAGTCCAAAGATGTTCAATTCTGCTTTAGCATAAAGATAGCAAGAAGAGATTGCGTTGCACACACATTTACACCGATACACATGGTTTGAACTGTCTCTCTCTCTGTATCTGTCTGTCTGTCTCTGTCTGTCTGTATCTCTCTCTCTCTGTCTCTTTCTGTCTGTCTGTCTCTCTCTCTCTCTCTCTCTCTCTCTATCTGTCTCTCTTTCTGTCTCTCTCTATCTGTCTCTCTGTCTCTCTTTCTGTCTCTCTCTCTCATTCAACTTCAAATGGGCTTTATTGGCATGAATGTAAACAATACAGTATTGCCAAAGCAGAGGCTGTGTAAAAAAAGAACTAGACCTTAATCTATTTCTACTTCGGTCTGTCTCTCTCTCAGGCTCAGGGTGTGTTGAGGGATATAAGTCTCGAGTTATTGAGGCATTTGGACGAGGGCACGGCTTATATTCAGGTCAGCACCAAAACGAACCCAAGAGGAGAAATACGAGGACGGGTGAGTACAGACATTTATTTCACTTTTATCTCCCCAAATGAGGACACATCTTAGACTTCCATTTAGCTAATTATTATCAATCTTTCCTTTTTTCCAGATTCACATTCCCAACAGCTGTGAGTTCGGGTCCCGCGGTGAGGTGGTAGAAGAGGCGGAGTTTGATGATCTGGTGTTTGTCCGTGACCCGTCAGAACTGAAGAAAGACCCGCACACATGTTTCTTTGAGGGAGAACATCACGCTCACGGATCGTTGTGGACGCCGCAGTACAACGCCTGCTTTAGCTGCACCTGCCAGGTAACACACACACACACGGTATAGTTTGCATTTCCTGTCTCTTTTGTATTTGACTGGACTTGTGTGATAATTCTGTGCATGAAATGTTTTATTCTCTGCAGAAGAAGACCGTGATCTGTGACCCCATGATCTGTCCTGCACTCTCGTGTCCTCACACCGTCCAGCCCGATGACCAGTGCTGCCCCGTCTGTGACGGTGAGTCTCAAATATTCTTTAAAAAGCAGCACTGTCAATTTAATGCAAAATTTTATTTAGTGCATTTAATTACATTAAAAATAACATTAAACATATTAACGCAATGAATCATGCCACGGATCCGTATGTAAATGCGGTAATAAAAGAATGTGCGTACCATTGTAGCAAGTCAAGCGCGATGTGCCACCTTGATGCAGCAGGGGGCAGTCAGCGCGACTCCAGCTGTGCAAGCAACAGCACAGTCTATAGACAGCTGAACCAAGCGCAACAGAAGGGATCGCGAGATGCATTTTTCAAACTAAACTACGTTTAACTTGACACAGCGTCCTAAAAAACAGTGCTCATGACTAGAGATGCTGAAAACCAATGCAAGTGAGATACTCCAAAAGTGTGTGTCTGACGCAGTGCATAGACCAGCATTTAAAAATCACTCAGAATAAGACCAATTATAGGGTTAGTTTCAATATTATGGAAATTAAACAAAAAAAAAAGTAAAAAAATATTTTAGGTATATTAATGATTTCTGCCACATTATATGTATATTATGTAATGTAATTTGAATTCAAATATATCTGTATTATATTAATATAATATTATAATATATTTCGAATTATTTCACTTTATAAATACAGAAATATATATTTTTTTATCTTTTATCAATAGATTATGTAATTAACCCTCATCAAAAACATGGGTTATTTCCCCATCTTCTGAGTATCTGCCACTTTAGGGGGGGTGTATGCTACTTCCAAAAAACAATCCAGAGCAGGTGGACCAGCTGTAAATACCTATAGCATTGAGATCTTACACCACCCATTGAAAAACATTTCATTAGAAATTTACTTGAGTGAGAGTAAAAAGTAGCATCTTTTAAACCAACTCTAAAAGTCGGCGCTTCAGCTCTGCCTTGGCACTTTTAATATTCCCATCCAACTCCAAGAGTTCTCGTGCTGTGGATTCTTTGATGAATGAGGCATACTGTATGATCCGACCCCTATGAACCACCTTAATTGCCTCCCAAGCCACGCCCACAGAGGATACTGAGGACCAGTTGGTCTCCATATAAACATTGATTTCAGTCTTTAACATTTGTTTGAAATCAGGATTTTACAAAACACATGTTCTCTGTATGTCCTCTAAACTCAAAAGGGGGTGATCTGAGACTAAGATGATTCCAATTGAGCAGTCCAAAACGTATCAAATTAGGGACTTAGATATAAAAAATATATATATTCTAGAATAAATCTTATGAACTGATACAATTGTTTTTATAGTCCCTACCAGATGGGTTCAGAAGTCTCCAAATATCTGTAAGAACAAGATTTTTACACATCACTGTTGCTCTAGGGGGCAAGCACAGTTTTGCTACACTACGATCAAGGACCGAATCCATCAATAGAGTAAAGTCTCCTCCCAATATTATATCATGAGGGGTGCCAGCGGCTTGCAACATTCCTTCAAGATCTAAAAGAAAAGCCCTTATCAGCATTAGGTGTGTAGGTATTAGCCAAAATCAACCTTTGCCCTTGAATTTCAGCTAAAAAAATAATGAATCTTCCTAATTTATCATCAATCTGCCCGAGAAATCTGAATTGTAGATGTTTATTTATCAATGCAATGACTCCCCTGCTTCTACTTGAGCTAGCACCAAAGAAAACATGTCCACCCCACATCTTTCCACATTCCCCAGCCTCCTGTGGGGAAAGATGCACTTCCTGAAGAAACACCATATCATATTTCTTACGCCCAAGAAGAGAAATAACCTTCCTTCTTTTTATGGGGTGCCCTAACCCATTCACATTCCATGAGAGAGACAATCCACACATACTAACATTTGACATTTTGATATAATTTAAATAAAATTTTGTAAAAAAGGGTGGCGGGCTTCTCCCTTAGCGATAGGGTGAAGAGCTCAGTCAACAGTGAGGAGCTCGGAGTAGAGCCGCTGGTCCTTTGCGTCGAAAGGAGCCAGTTGAGGTGGTTTGGGCATCTGGTAAGGATGCCCCCTGGGCACCTCCCTAGGGAGGTGTTTCAGGCACGTCCAGCTGGGAGGAGGCCTCGGGGAAGACCCAAGACTAGAGAGATTACATCTCAACACTGGCCTGGGAACCCTTCGGGGATCCCCAGTCAGAGCTGGTTAATGTGGCTCGGATAGGAAAGTTTGGGGCTCCTGCTGGAGCTGCTGCCCCACGACCGATTTCGGAGAAGCGGTTGAAGATAGATGGATGGATGGGAACAAGAAAATGTTGTGATTCTTCAGGGAAAGCCTTCCATTGCTCCTCGCCTTACATAAGATATTTATCGGATGATCAAAGAAATTTGGCCAGGATTGATCGGGGCCTGTCTCCCTCAGCCGATCCACGAGCCAAGACTCTGTGAGCTTGCTCGATTTCTAGATTATGGCCTGTTATGTCTAGCAGACTTGGAGGAGCTCGTCTAGGAATTCATGCTCAGGAATTCCAACAATACTTATGTTATTCTTGTGGCTCCTTTTCTCAGATCTTCAAGTTTTTCAAGAAGGTGATCAATAAAGTTGATCAAGATCAACTTTGGTCACCAGCGGATTATCATATAAGTCCCTCCCCGATGACTACAGATAATCGAGCCACTTCTCAACATCTGCCACTCTTGTAACCAACTCTGATCATTTTGTTTCCATCGCCGTAATTGATCGGCGTATTATGGCAAGATCTTCTGAGTCAGCAACAACTTTCATCAGAATCACAAACATGTTGGACAGTATATGCTGGATTTCTTCCGCCACACCAGTCAAATCGAGTCCCTGGTCCGCAGGCCCATCAGAGATTTCAGTTTGAGCACATAAGCGTGTTTTAAAATTTCCAGTGCCCAAGGATTGAGTTTTGTGACATTTTGACTTCAAAGAGCAAATATGTAGAAAGGTGTATCAAATCTCACCGGATTATAACACAAAAATAATTAAAAAAATTAGCAAAGTGCACAGAGCTCGTCATCTACATGTCTGCTCATCGCATGGCATCATGTGACTCCTCTTTTTCTTTTATACTTAAACAGTTTTATTGACATGGGTCAATTTAGGCATTTTTTTCTATTTATGGTATTTAGTTTGGAATAAGTATTGTATTAACATATAATGTATCTAATAAAATGTGTTTAATGAAGTTTGTATTTTTAAGCTTCATTTTAAGATTTGTTTGATTTCTGTCAACAGAAAAGAAAGAAACTAAAGAGATCGCTCCAATAGAAAAAGTTGATGAGAGTCCAGAGGGTGAGTTTTTAGTCAAATTTAATTTCTATTGGAAGATTTTCCATAAAATTGAATATTGTTACTATGAATAAAAGTGTGTGAATGATTTGAAGTGTTGAGTCAAATGTTTTTTGTTGTTTCAGGCTGTTATTTCGAAGGTGATAAGAAGATGCACGCACCTGGCACAACGTGGCACCCGTTCGTTCCTCCTTTCGGCTACATCAAGTGCGCAGTGTGCACCTGCAAGGTGAGTTTACAAACATTGCAACATCACAGAATTATTATATGTGCTGGCCAACTGTGGCTGTAAACTATTAATATTCTTTTATAATAATATTAGTCACTAATGTTCATGTTTTCATCACTCAGGGTTCAACCGGAGAAGTGCACTGCGAGAAACTGACGTGTCCGGCACTCACCTGCAGCCGACCAATCAGACGCAACCCTTCAGACTGCTGTAAGGAGTGTCCAGTGGAGGACACACCCCCTCTGGATGATGACGAAACGATGCAGGCGGACGGAACGCGTCACTGCAAGTTCGGCAAACATTTCTACCAGAACAGTGAACACTGGCACCCGAGCGTCCCGCTGGTCGGGGAGATGAAATGTATCACCTGCTGGTGTGACGTGAGTTTTTCTTTTATTTATATGAAATTAGTGTTTTATTGTCAATTGGAAGCACTATTTGAGTTTTAAGAACTGCCTGAAAAGTTGATAGCACAACTAACGTGCACCGTTCTCTTTTTATACAGCACGGAGTTACGAAGTGCCAGCGAAAAAAGTGTCCGTTATTGAGTTGCAGTAACCCCATCCACATGGAAGGGAAATGCTGTCCTGAGTGCATAGGTAAGTTTTAAAATTTGACTGTAATGTAGTTCAAGGGAAAGGAGTCGGCAAGAACCGGCTTGACAACATAAATAAGGTTTTAATGATAAACTTAAGACAAAACGCACACATGACGGACATGTCCGTAAATGATCTCTCTCTCGTCGCACCACCATCTGCCATCGGCCTTCATCTCTCTTGGAGGCTTGATTAGCCTCATACGGGACCGGGTGTGCATCATCACGACCCAGCCCCGCCCTCCGCCCTCGTTCTTTCAGGCTGGGGAGCACACCCTTTCCCTGGGCAGGAAAGAGAGGGGAAAGGCCAACGCAGAGCGCCAGTGAGAGAGAGAGAGAGAGAGAGAGAGAGAGAGAGAGAGAGAGATAAAAAAAAAATTATAAAAAAGAAAACACCTACTCGCCGGTTCTCCGATACACCGTCGCATGGTCCTCGATCACTTCTCCACCCTCTCAGACAGCCGCTTTTCCCCGGGTGGACCGGAGTTAGACTCACGACCCCCGGCAGTCAGAACGCCCCTCCGTGTTCTTGGTGAATCGTGGGGACACTCCTCCGCCCCTGACAGCGGCCCTACCACTCCAGGTGGTCGGGGAGACACTTCCCTCCTCCCCTCGTGGACGGCGGTCTTCCTTCGACCCCTCCGCATTTCTGGGTGGATGGCAGGGGTCTCTTCCGCCCCTGGCAGCGGCTCCATTGCTCCAGGCGGTCGGGGAGTCCAGTCCCCACTTGCCTCGTGGACGACGGCCATTCACCTCGTCCGGGCGGTCGGTCTTCTCCCTCCCCCGGTGGATGGCAGCGTTGAGGACTCCACGACGGGTATCCCTCCTCCTTCCCGGGCTTCGGCACCAGTGTAACGTAGTTCAAGGGAAAAGAGGAGGCGAGAACCGGCTTGACAACATAACTAAGGTTTTAATGATAAACTTAAGACAAAATGCACACATGCCACATTGTTGATGAAGTCTGATTGGTTCATGTTCATGAATATTCATGTGTGTTGACACGCTGATCCGCTGCTGTTGCCCGAATTCAGTTGGTAGCAGTTTAAATAAATCCTGCATAATTTACTAATACACTTTGTCTTTGTTTTCACAGAGAACTTCATGGAAAAAGAAGAAATGTTGAAGATGACAGAGAAAAAGAAAAGTTGGAGACACTGATATCTTCTTTTCTGAACCTTCTTCATTTGTCTCAGACACACATACAAGACGTCTGCAGACTGCAAAACAACAACAAATGAAACAGAGAGGACGTCCAGAACAAAAGAGAACGAGAGTTTGAGAGAACGAGACTCTGAAGACGAAAGAGATAGAGACAAAAACAGAAAAAAACGAGAGCGAATTTCAGCTGCAGCCGTCGTTTGAATTTCGTTTAGTCTGATTTGTTCACGGAAATGTTTGTTTTATTTTTAAACGACTTTATTTGGCACAAATATTTGACTTGGAACAAAACATCCATTCCGTTATCTGTAAACCTTTGTGGAACAGTTCGCTCACTTGATGACACACAAAATCTTTGAGCATTTATAACTTGTTTGTGCGGCAGTAAAAACTTTCAGTATGCAAATATGACGCTCAAATCTCAGCCAATCAGAAGGACTGTTCTGCATTCTGTGGCTATGATGCGTCTGATTGGAGATTTGTTATATGGGTGGGGCTTGGTTGGGGAGGCGGGGTTTAGAATGCACAGTTGGCTCCGTCCATGAACACCAGCCACACCCATTTCTGATGCACCTGATGCCAGTCTGTTTTTACGATTGCTGGTATGTAATATTTTATGGGGGGTATAATATTTTTTGCATTGCATATTTATTACGATGAATAAAGTTTTTTTTTTTACTTTACGTTATCTTAAAAGATATGTTTTTATTCATGTTTGTGGTCTTTTGGTGTACTTTTCTTCTGACATCACCAATCCCTCTTATTTTAAAACTCCTCCCCTCAAACTACAGAGTCCATTCTGGTATTAAACGCCCACTTTTCATGATCCAATCAATTCTATTTGTATAAATCAAGTCCCGCCCTTATTTTCCATGTCATTGAATATCCTGATTCACTTGGGAAAACGTCACACTGCAGATGTAAAATGGGTTGTGAATGTATTTCATGTTGATATAAAGCTACTGAACTGACACAAAATGCACGACACATGAACACTTAATTCTAGAAAGTCAAACAAACATGCAAGAGTGCACAACAGTACAATACTACACATTTATCACAAATAAACATAAACACACAGTTCTGCACTTGCCTTGAGTGTTTTTGTGTTTCAAATGACCACAGGAAATTAAGTCACACCTGCAGGAACTCCAGACCCCAGGCATGCTGCAGTATGAGGTGGTTTCTCATACATTCCTCAGTCTGTTTGACTCTAAAAGTGAAAATGTTCTCAACTATCAAGTGCCTCCAATCATGTCCGATATAAAAAAATGTTTCCAATTCAATTTTATTTATAGAGCACCAAAGTGCTGTACATAAAAATCACATGCATACAGCTTAAAAATGCAACAAGCATTTAAAACCAACCTAGTACAATTTATAATGCAATTAATTAAAAGCTAGGGGGAAAAACCTTACAATAACCTGGTTGCATAAGTGTGCACACCCTCTTACAACTGGGGATGTGGCGGTGTTCAGAATTAACCAATCACATTCAAACTCATGTTAAATAGAAGTCATTACACACCTGCCATCATTTAATGTGACTCTGATTAATCACAAATAAAGTTCAGCTGTTCTAGTAGGATTTTCTCACATTTTCTTAGTTGCATCTAAGAGCAAAAACCCATGGTCTGTAGAGAGCTTCCAAAGCATTAGATATACCATGAAACACAGTGAAGACAGTCATCATCAAGTGGAGAAAATATGGCTCAACAGAGACATTACCAAGAGATGAGAAGAAAACTGGTCAGGGATGCTTCCAAGAGGCCTACAGCAACATTAAAGGAACTGCAGGAATTTCTGGTAAGTACTGGCTGTGCTACATGTGACAACAATCTCCCGTATTCTTCATATGAATGGGCTATGGGGTAGGGTGGCAAGACAGAAGCCCGGCTGAAGTTTGCAAAAACAAACATCAAGTCTCCCAAAAGCACATGGGAATCCAAGGTTGAACTTTTTGGCCATAAATCCAAAAGGTATGTTTGGTGCAAAAACAACACTGCACATCACCAAAAGAACACCATACCCACAGTGGAGCATGGTGGAGGCAGCATCATGCTTTGGGGCTGTACTTCTTCAGCTGGAACCGGGGCCTTAGTCAGGGTAGAGGGAAATATGAACAGTTCCAAATATCAGGCAATTTTGGCACAAAATCTTCAGGCGTCCGTTAGAAAGCTGAAGATGAAGAGGAAGAAGTTCACCTTTCAGCACGACTATGTCCCAAAGCACACATCTAAATCCACAAAAGCATGGCTTCACCAGAAGATGATTAAAGTTTTGGAATGGCCCAGCCAGAGCCCAGACCTGAATCCAATCGAACATCTGTGGGGTGATCTGAAGAGGGCTGTGCACAGGAGATGTCCTCACAATCTGACAGATTTGGAGCGCTTTTGCAAAGAAGAGTGGGCAAATATTGCCATGTCAAGATGTGCCATGCTAATAGACTCCTACCCAAAAAGACAAGTGCTGTAATAAAATCGAAAGGTGCTTCAACAAAGTATTAGTTTACGGGTGTGCACACTTATGCAACCAGGTTATTGGAAGTTGTTTATTTTCCCCCAAAAAGATTTCATTTTTTCAATTGAATTGTTTATGTTATAGGTCACATTAAAGGTGGAAAAAGTTCTGACATGATTTATCTTTGTCTCATTCTTTTACATCACAAGAACCTGGCATTTTAACAGGGGTGTGCAGACTTTTATATCCACTGTATACAAGACAGGACTTGCTATCATTGCGAAATCTTGTTTTGCCCTGCATACATTTCTGAGCATTTATCCCTGTTGTTACTACTTGCCTGTGTTTGATACCTGCCTGATTACCCCCTGTTTGATTCTCTTCTGCCTGCCTACAATTACTACTGTTTACCTGGACTACTACTATGATTGTTTGCAGTCTGCCCTGAACACTTGCCTGTTTGTGGCTGCCCTTTTGATTATCCTTGGGTGCTGCTACTGCCTGTGATTGACCCTTGCCTGTTTACCGGTTTACATTATTATTAATAAAGCAGCACATGGATCTCAACTCCAGTGAATCATCATTACAGAAGACTTCACCAAAAATCAATCCAGTGGCTTTTCTTCAACTAACCACTGAAGTCTCAGCACAAGCAATGTGCTAGCCTCACACCACCAACAGCTTAAATCGACTGACATAGTTTACAGAGGAGTTTGTTAAAACAATGCAAAACCTCCTTTTGTCAACACCCAGCCAGTCAATTTCCTCACTTAATACAGTAATTTACCAGATTCCATTTGGCACATCTATCGCTAATCCACACCTCGTCTGAAAAATTAAATGGGTCACCAACCAAATGTAAGGGATGTTGTTCATGAACAGCAACCTGTACTTTATCCCACTGATGAGAGTCACATTTCCTTTGTTCATTATTCACCGGGAAAGTTTTGTATTGGATTACAGCAGTCTGGAATGGGGATCAAACAACATTTCCTTCCTTCCTTCAGACGTTTCCACTGTTTAGGAGATCAGCTGCTATCTCTGCATCAGGGTAATGACTTCATTGAATTGACTATACGCATTGATGACCACCTCCAAGCACGTAAACCCAAGACTCTTGCGGGGAGACCCGTTTTCACCACAGCCATGCTGGATTCTGGGGCAGAAGGTAACTTCATTGAGAGTTTTGCCAGGGCTCATAACATTCCACTTAACCTCTGTGATTCTCTTTTAGCAGTGGCAGCGTTAGATGGACAGCCACTAGGTGACGGTCATGTGCATCACACTACCGAGGATATCACATTGCAAGTTGGAGCACTACATATTGAAACCATTCGCCTATATATAATCCCTTCATCCCAGTACTCAGTCATTTTAGGGTTACCTTGGTTGCAGGAACAGAACCCTCAAATCGCACGGCGCAATTGGCAACTCACCCAGTGGTCCAGTACCTGCATCTCAACCTGCATTAAGCCCTTTCCTTACAGAACTATCAGAGCTGTGGCTGTTCAAGTTAAATCCGCTTCTATTCCTAATCTACCTCCTGAGTATGCTGATTTAGTTGAAGCCTTCAGCAAGACCAAATTTTCACAACTACCTCCTCATCGCTCATGTGATTGTGCCATTGAATTTGACCCGGTTCCTCACCCACAAGAGGAAGAATCTTTCCCTTGTCAAAACTTGAGTCTGAGGCTATGAAGTCTTACATTGAGGAAGAACTAGCCAAGGGATTTATCCACCCTCAGCTTCCCCTGCTTCAGTTGGTTTCTTCTTTGTGGGTAATAAAGGAGGAGGGCTTCACCCATGCATTGATTATTGCAGTCTTAATGATATCACTGTGAAGTTTAGTTAACCCCTGCCATTGGTTCCAGCTGCACTTGAACAACTTTGCACTGCCAAGTTCTTCACTAAACTCGATCTTCGCAGTCCTTAAAACCTCATTCACATTCGAGAGGGGGACAAGTGTAAAACCGCTGTCTCAACCAACACAGACCACAATGAATACCCGGTAATGCCTTTCAGATTAGCAAACAGTCCTTCTGTCTTCCAGGCCTTAAATAATGATGTCTTCCGAGATCTTCTGAATCAGGGGGTAATCATTTACCTACATTCAATATTCATCTACCCCAACTCTTACAAAAGGAGCATGTCACACACGTCCGAGCTGTTCTTCAATGCCTCATCGCCCACAAACTCTATGCCAAGACTGAAAAATGCGAGTTCCACGAAACCTCTGTTTCGTTTCTTGGATATTTCATCAGCCCAGAGGGTGTAGCTATGGACGAGAACAAGGTGAGAGCAGTTCTGGATTGGCCACAATCCACCACATAAAAAGAATTGCAGCGTTTCCTAGGTTTTGCCAATATCTACAGGCACTTTTGTAAGGGGCTTCATATACTGTGGCCGCACCTTTGACTTTCATGACTAAGAAAAATAGTTCACGACTCATGTGGTCTCCAGTTGCTCTCCAGTCCTTCAAAGTCCTCGAAACCCGTTTCACCAACGCTACCGTTCTTCACCATCCAGATCCTGGTAGTCCATTAGTTGTTGACTTTGATGCATCGGACACTGGAATCGGAGCCACACTCTCTCAACGGTACGGAACACCTCCTAAACTATTTCCCTGTACATTGTATTCAAGCAAACGCTGCCTTGCTGAACAGAACTATGATGTCGAGAACCGAGAGCTACTTGTCATGAAGGCAGCATTAGAAGAGTGGTGCCATTGGCTGGAATAGTTCTAACGAATCATCGGAACCTAGACGGAACTTGCGTACAGCCAAGAGACTTAACCCAAGACAGACTCGAAGGGCGTTGCTCTTTACTTGTTTCAACTTCACTGTCACACATCGTCCAGGCTCTAAGAACATCAAGGCCAAGGCTCTTTCACACCAGTTTGAATATTCACTGCAAATCCCTACTGCAGAACCCATCTTATCACACACACTGATCATCGCTCCGGTCCAATGGGACATCATGACAGAGATCACAAATGCTCACACCAATGATCCACCACTACCTATGTTCCACTTCAGCTTCATGCGAGGGTTATTCAGAGTTCATTCTACGCTCAGCTCTGGTCATCCAGGTATCACCGCCACTCTCCAGCTAGTACGCAACCGGTTCTTTTGGTCCATATTACAGGCAGACACTATCGGGGAGGTCCAAAACTGTCCAATATGCAAAATCAACAAGTCATCAAAGCAACTCCCAACTGGATTACTGCAGCCTTCACCCATACCTCAATGGCCTTGGTCTCATATCACCATAGACTTCGTTATGGATCTTCCTCGATCTCAGGGTCACACTACCATTCTGAGAAATTGAACTAAACTACATTTGTACAATTTCTGAAGAACATGTGAGGGTGTTTGTCTGTGTAAAGCACTCTGCTATAATGCAGAAGTGTCTTTTACTTTTCAGGTGTTCTGCACGGTTGCTAGGGGGTTGTGTAGGGGGTTTCATACAGGCCTAAGTCAAATGAGTCCAACTCGTGTTATTTTACAGTTAAAATCTTCACTTCTGTCATCTCTCTCATTTGCATGTTCATGAGTGCTTTCACATTTTACTCCAGATTTGACTGTAAAATAACTTCAATTACAGCTTGTTTCTCATCAAAACCTGTTGTATGACTTCAGAAGAGTTGGAGCATGTTACATGAACTACTTTTATAACACAGGGTGAGTAAATGATGACAGAATTCTTATTTTTGGTGGACGTTTCCTTTATTGATCAGCGTCTTAAACAGAGATAAGAAACACAATGTTATGATTGCTGAAATATTTGCAGGGAAAATGTTTCTCGGGTCAAAGTGCTCGTGGTCTACAGACGTCAGTGCACTCGGAAATACTGAATATTTACATAAATGAAAGTTTGGTCATTCGTTCTTATTTACACGAGTATCGAGAAACATTGAGTCATTACACCTGTAAACTGTGACTCAAGTGTTTGTGTTTTTGGATGTTGTAGGGATTTCCAAATGAATGAATTTTGTCGAGTGACCTTCCACAGATATTCTATACTGAATGTTTAGGATCCAGTGAATGCAACGAGATGTTTAATTGGCACACTGCGGTCCCTATATAGTCACATGACCTTCCGTAATGCCCACATCCTTGTATTAAACACTTCCGTCTTAGTAAGAACTACAGAATTCCCAACTGTCTTATTCAGTCCAGGATATGATCCTGTTAATAGGAAATAAATCCATCGGAATAATGTTTATGATATTAAGATGTGTGATACAAATCATTCACACACACCACAAACTAAATACACGAGGAAACATGTGACAGATGGGATTAAATAGAGTTTGAGTGAGTTAATGTCATCATATTTCTACAAGTCACATGTGTGTGTTTGTGAGTTTGTGTTTGTAAGTGTGTGTGTGTGTGTGTGTGTGTGTGTGTGTGTGTGTGTGTGTTCTCTGTTGTTTCTCACACAGATGGTTGTTTAATGTCACACAGAGTCACTGAGGAATAATCATCAACTCTAAATCCAGCATAGAGCGGTTCAGTGAATGTGGTGTTGAATGTGTGTAAGTGTGCGAGTGTGTGTGTGTCAGTGACGCTGTAGAAGGACAGAGTGCCGGACGACCAGTCCAGATACACTCCTATTCTCTTAGAGTCAACTGAAGGGACTCGTATGTCAGATCTGTTATTGTGCCCGACAGTGAATGTGTCATCAGTGCAGTGCAGACTCCAGGAGTTTTTATCACATCCAAACCAACTTCCACTCCATCCTTTCCTCTTGATTCCTTTATATGTCACTGATATATAAACACTGTATCCGCTCCATTCAGTCTCCCAGTAACAGCGTCCAGTCAGACTCTCTCTACACAGAACATGAGGCCACAAATCAAATCTCTCTGGATGATCCGGATATGACTGACACTCTCTCACACACGTCACCTTCCTGTTCTCCTCAGACAGAGAGAGATTAGTGTGTGCTGTATTTGGATCCAGTGTGAGATCACAGAAATCTGAACACAAGAACAAACATTAGAGACAACATTTAAATGTGTGTGTAGTGTGTGTGAGTGTGTGTGTTTGTGCAGCGCATCCGGAATGTATTCAAGGCGCTTCACTTTTTCCACATTTGTTATGTTACAGCCTTATTCCAAAATGGATTAAATTAATAATTTTCTTCATAATTCTACAAACAATACCCCATAATGACAACGTGAAATAAGATTGTTTGACATTTTTGCAAATTTGCTAAAAATAAAAAACGAAAAATAAAAAAATTCACATGTACATAAGTATTCACAGCCTTTGCTCAATACTTTGTTGAAGCACCTTTGGCACCAATTACAGCCTCAAGTCTTTTTGTGTATGATGCTACAAACTTGGCACACCTATTTTTGGGCAGTTTCTCCCATTCTTTGCAGGACCTCTCAAGCGCCATCAGGTTGGATGGGGAGCATCGGTGCACAGCCATTTTCAGATCTCTCCAGAGATGTTCAATCGGGTTCAAGTCTGGGCTCTGGCTGGGCCACTCAAGGACATTTCACAGAGTTGTCCCATAGCCACTCCTTTGATATCTTGGCTGTGTGCTTTGGGTCGTTGTCCTGTTGGAAGATGAACCTTCGCCCCAGTCAGAGGTCCAGAGCACTCTGGAGTAGGTTTTCATCAAGGATGTCTCTGTACATTGCTGCATTCATCTTTCCCTCGATCCTGACTAGTCTCCCAGTTCCTGCCGCTGAAAAACATCCCCCCAGCATGATGCTGCCACCACCATGCTTCACTGTAGGGATAGTATTGGCCAGGTGATGAGCAGTGCCTGGTTTCCTCCAGACATGACGCTTGCCATTCAGGACAAAGAATTCAATCTTAGTTTCATCCGACCAGATAATTTTGTTTCTCATGGTCTGAGTGTCCTTCAGGTGCCTTTTGGGCAACTCCAGGCAGGCTGTTATGTGCCTTTTACTGAGGAGTGGCTTCCGTCTGGCCACTCTACCATACAGGCCTGATTGGTGGAGTGCTGCAGAGATGGTTGTTCTACTGGAAGGTTCTCCTCTCTCCACAGAGTAATGCTGGAGCTCTGTCAGAGTGACCATCGGGTTCTTGGTCACCTCCCTAACTAAGGCCCTTCTCCCCCGATCACTCAGTTTGGCCGGGCGGCCAGCTCTAGGAAGAATCCTGGTGGTTCTCAACTTCTTCCATTTATGGATGATGGAGGCCACTGTGCTCATTGGGATCTTTGATGCTGCAGAAATGTTTCTGTAACCTTCCCCAGATCTGCACCTCGATACAATCCTGTCTCGGAGGTCTACAGACAATTTCTTGGACTTCATGGCTTGGTTTGTGCTCTGACATGCACTGTTAACTGTGGGACCTTATATAGACAGGTGTGTGCCTTTCCAAATCATGTCCAATCAACTGAATTTACCACAGGTGGCCTCCAATCAAGTTGTAGAAACATCTCAAGGATGATCAGTGGAAACAGGATGAACCTGAGCTCAATTTTGAGTGTCATGGCAAAGGCTGTGAATACTTATGTACACGTTTTTTATTTTTAGTAAATTTGTAAAGATTTCAAACAAACTTCATTCACATTGACATTATGGGGTATTGTTTGTTGAATTGAGGAAAATAATGAATTTAATCCATTTTGGAATAAGGCTGTAACATAATAAAATGTTGAAAAAGTGAAGTGCTGGGAATACGTTCTGGATGCACTGTGTGTGTGTGTGTGTCTGTACGTACATTTGTGTAGTCCAGGTGTAATTCTGATCTCTGCTCCGTGATTCACACTATAAAACACAAACACACAAACACAATCATGACGTCACACTGATGACACATTTATTTTCTGTGAGGAATAATTGATGATGGACCGTTAAATTAGTGAGTGTCCGTTACACCTCGAGTGGGATTCATTTTCAATAATTCAACGGGACGGAGTCGATTACTCTGATTATATCACGGTTACAACAGTTTAAGACATCTTTCAGGGTTTTATCTAGAGATGCACCAATCAGATATCTGGAACCGTTTCAGCTCCAATATTGACATTTTTACCTGGATCAGGAATCAGTCCGATGAGTCTGATCCAAATCCAAAAGCACGTGTTAGTCATGGTCGCTACAGTCCAGTACAAACATGACAGAAAAGCCCCATTAAAGGAATATTCCGGGTTCAATACAAGTTACACTCAATCGACAGCATTTGTGTCATAATGTTGAGAAACACAAAAATACATTTTCTGTGTTCCAGTGAGACACTTACAGGGATTTCAAATCTCATTTAAGACTTTTTAAATTGCTCCTGAATCCCAAAACAAACCCACAACGTGAAAATCAATCGTGAATCACAGACTCTTAAACAGACAGGAGCACATTCAACATGACCTTAATAATGCTGATCAGTACAACAGAGTTTCAAACACTCCAGACATGTTTTACACAGAAATATCACACTAAAACTGATTTATTCATGACATTATACAAATAATGACATTAGAGGTGGACTAATATTGGATTGATTCAATAATGTGTTCAATTATAATCTGACAATAGATGTTTAAAATTGCTCGTCTATATGAAATGTTTTTAGTCTTCCTGTGATGGGGAGGGCCAGACAGAGGCTACAAGAGCCCAAATTTCATTCAATTCCAGATGCACTTTATGGGGGATTTGAACTTTGAACTTTAAAGACACTTGCGGGACTTTTATTTTGAAATGTTTGTGCTTCACTGCTTCCAGCTGCTCATTCAAACAAATAAGGGATATAAAATGTGCACTCCTACAATAATCTACATTTACAATATCAGGACGCCAGACTAAATCAATGATTTAGGACACATTAACTCCTAAACTCAAACATTAAGGACACAAATGGCTGTTTTGAGTTTCTCCATTTCCATTGTTGTTCAGAAACAAGATAGAAAGCCGAAGAAAAGGAAGATGCTTATAACACATTAATAGAAGGTTTAATAAACAGTTGATATAGTTGAGAAGTTTGAATTCTCTTATCTCATAAATGTTCATAATTTATACAAATAAGAGATAAGATTTTTTATTTATTACTGCTCTACAAAATCTACATTACAGAAACTGACAAAGTTTAGTGTGCATATAGTAGTTTGTTGTCATCTTAAGCATCAATGAATGTTTGCAGCTTGAATGTAATAGTTGTGCACAAGTCCCTCAATTGTCCAAAGTGTCAAAAGCTTGATTATAAACTTATATACATATAATTGTTTTAAAATATTGCCTCACAAACTGAATGACGATAATTAGTTTCTCCTCCATTTTGTCTTCACAACTAAAGTTTGATGGGAACCAAAGTTTACACGGTTGTGTTCTCTAGACTTCACTAGAGCGAAGCACTTCTATACGCCAATAGGTTGCCGCCGAACCGGAGCAGGTGTAAATTTCGTACATACCACTTCACTTGCAGTTTCCCATTCAGAGAGACACACAGAAGCATCAAGGATCAATGCCCTGCTCAAGGGCATGTTGACCAATCTACCACCAGGCCAAAAAAACCTGAACCCCCCCAAGATCCCCCAACAGTTCCCCAACAGCTGTCCTTCAACCATTCAAGACCCATCCCACATATCCTCTCTGGAGAAAAACTAAATAAAAATAAAATTAAATAATTATGCAGTTAATTCCATTCCCCACCCCCAAGAACCCCTAATGCACAAACTACCAATACAATGGACTAAAGAAATAAAAAAAAGAGAAAGGAAACAAGCAACAATACAAAAAAAACAACAATAAATTTAAAACAAAGGGTATCAATATTTCTACCTTATCTTTGACCATCATTCTCTCACACAACAACTCCACATCCCAATCTTCAGCTTCCCTCAACCCATCCCATCTATCTCTACTGGCCACCCCCTTTGGGTTTCTACGCAACACATATCTTTCAACTATGCTTTGATGTTTAACGTACAAATTAAATCTAATTAAACAAAATCCACAGATTGCGAGTTGAAAATAAATAATTTTACTTAAAGTATAAGTATATTATTAATTGACTGACCCGGTCTCTTCAGATTTACTAACAGTACTATTTCAAGGGTCAATTTTAGATCAATGCTATACATTTTCAGCCATTCCTGAACCTGAAACAGGCTACCTGAGGGCAATACCAAAATAAATTATCTATTGATTCCGAATCTTCGCAACAAAATCTGTAGATCTTCGATGATTTTATGCCCCAAATATTCAACATTTTGTTGTAGACAAGAATTCTATATAATAATATTCCTTCCTACTTATTTTGCATCTGTTTGGCACAGTTATCAACATCCTGGTCCTCAAATGAAACTGCTTTGTTATTTATGCTATTTTTATTCCTCCACCAGTTTTGATCCTTTATATTGGGCAGACAGACCAGTTCCCTACCTCCTCCTGCTGCTGCAACCTGCAATAATATGCAATGCAATTCAATAATATTATTTTCCACTTTCACTGACCTTTGATTTTTTAGCCAACATTAGTTCTGATAATAATTACAAAATATTGGGCGCCATCTGGTGGAAAATATATAAAAAAGTAACATTTTGAAGCCATGATGATTCAAATCCAGACAGTGTTTAGTTCTACATACAGATTGTGTCAGCGTTCACAATCCTGAACATCATCAAATCAGTTTGTTAATCATGTCTAATGATTATTTATTATAAGCACAAGTATCTTGTTCCGGTGATCAAATTAATGTGTGTGGGACAAGGCTAACTGTTCCCTCACTGAATGCGAGGATAATAAAGAAAAAGGAAATACAGACAATGCTCTTTCAGTTTTAGGCTGATTATATTTTTTGTGTGTAAAAAGACAGTTCTACTCTTATGTGGGTTTATAATGTTAAAGATACAGACTTAAGCAGATCTAAATGCTCTTCCTCAGTTTTCATAAACAATAACTCTATATGATTTTATTTTCAAAGTCAATCAAAAACTTTATTTGAGGGTGTTTGTTGCATGTTTGACCTTGTTAAAAGGGTTGTTAAATGTTAATGTTAAAGGGTTAGGTTCACCCAAAAATTTGTATGAAAAATATAAATATTTATAACTTTATAATCTATAATCACTGGCTTTCGGTAACGCCGTCCATGTATTCATGAGAGAGTCGAGTTCCGGCGTAGTGTATGTTCTAGTGAGAAGTGACGAACGTGGAAGTGAAGAGGATAGAGGAAGCCAGTGATTATAGATTATAAAGTTATAAATATGGATATTTTTCTACAGTTTTTCATGTTTACATGTTAGTTACAATAATGGAGTTATAGGCCATGCAAGGAGAGTACCTGTACTTTTTTTCCTTTTACTTCAAGCACTGCTTAACCCACTGATCCATCGTCTTGCTGAGACACAGCCCAAGAATTCGAAAGCTTCACTTTAGAACTAGTAACAGACCCATGTGCTGCTTTTAAGTATTTATTAAACTTATTGGAGTAACAAGTTATTGTGTGTATTTAAGTGAAAGAGAGAGAGAGAAAGATAGAGTGAGCATGCTCAAGTGTGTGTGATTACCTGTCTTTAGATAAAAGCATCAGTCAAATGCACAAATGTAATGTAAATGTTTGCTGCGGCTCTCATCTGCAGTAATGTTGCTTTAAATCATAAATATGTTAGTCTACACTTCTCAATAACAGGGTGGTTACTGTTGCCATTCATATATGGAGCTTTTTAGTTGCTGAGCCACTTATTTGAGTCATGGGGGGTGCGTTGACATGAAAGTTCTGTCTGTTCACAAGAATGTTTTTGTGTGCGCGTATGTACACTATGCAAGAATAAACATGAGAACAAGATTTCCACGGATGTTAAAATTAATTTAGGATAATATACAAATTGTTTATTCATCTCATCTGATCTACAGTATTCAGCCATTGTCCTTATTGCATTTGGTTATTTTGCAGAATTTATTAAAATAATTTGGTGTCATTAAATTTGTCATTTAAAACATAACAGTCAAGACATGGACCATGACGTTGCATTTACAGAAAAATAACTGCACACATTAGAATGTCTGTCGATCAATCAGACTCAAACATTCAACAGACCAGTGGTATAATTCAAAATAAATTACACACCCTCTGAAACACACACACACAAAGGATGATTTGTAGTGCTTAACATACTTGAGTTTGTCCAGTGTGCAGTGCGGATCATTGAGTCTCTCAGTGAGCAGTTTGACTCCTGATTCTCCTGGGTGATTGTAGCTCAAATCCAGCTCTTTCATGTGTAAAGGGTTTGAAATCAGAGCTGAAGCAACATAACAACAGCCGACCTCTGTCACCATACAGCCAGATAATCTACAAACACACACAGCAACAGTCAAGATACATATATGGTGACTTCATTTAGCAACATGTACTCAAGTCACATTTCAATAGACTTAAATCCACAAACAGGCCTCATGAAGCTTTCTTTTAAACCCTGATGTTATTGAGATCATAAAGGTAAAATGTGTGTTTTCCTTTGACATGTATGATCAAGCTAGTGCTGCAACAAATAACTGATCAAATCAATAATATCAATAAAAATCAATAGGTTTTTGGAGTCACTATTGTGATGCTGTCTTAAAGGAATAGTTCACCCAAAAATGATAATCCTCTCATCATTGTACTCACGCTTACATTGTCTCAAACGTTCTTCTGTGGAACACAAAGATATTTTGATATAGAAGTGAATGTTTCTATTCAATGTAAGTAAATGGATTCCAACATTTTATTGCTCCAAAAAGGAAATATATGCATCTTTAAGTGTAAAGCTCGATTACACTTTCTAGCCCTCTCCGCATGCATCAAGCACACAGTAGTTCAACTGAGCATTATATCCTGATCATGTCTAGAGACTGCAATGGTAAGTGAAAAAGTAAAATTTCCTTTATTGAAAAGGAAAACAATCGCATCTCTTCAACAGACATGGATTAAACCACTGTAGTCGTATTGAAACAGTTTTCCTGTTAATGATATACCAGTAGTCTTCTCGGTGCAGCATTGCCATTACTCACCTGAGCATTAGGGGGCACTGTTTAAGAAATACAAGAGTTCACCTATTTAAGGGTAGGAAGTTAATTCTATATCTTCATGGAGAAGCTTCAGACCTTTTTTACCCTGTTTGAGGAACTTTATAGTTCTAAGCTCATCTGTAAGTAACTGTCATTGGTATTTTGGCTCCCTCTGGCTCCAATTTGGTCCTCCGAACCTGCAGTGTCGCCCTGGCTCTCCATCACGCCAGCTCCGCATTGGTCTCAAGCCTCCCTGGCTTCACCTTGTTCCTCTGCTCCCCTTGCCCCTACTTGAACTGCCCGTTTGCCCATTTACCCCACATCAAATGGACAATTAGTTTTTTTTAGAACCCACTCCTTAAAAGGAGGATCTGTCATGTATTCCCTATTTCTGTGCTTAGACTTGCGTTGAAATTATTGTTTAGTTCCCGTTCCTGTTAATTTTGTAGTCCTTTGTAGTTTCTTTAAATGATTGGTTTTCCCCTGATTGTTTCTCCAGGTGTTCCTCATACCCTTGTTTTCCCTTGTGTATTTAAGCCCCTGTCTACCCTGGTTTCTTTGTCAGTCTTATGTATTACGCCATGCTCGATTCTTTGTTCCCTGTATTTTGTTTTGTTATGTTCTGAATTGCCTTGTTTATCTTTGTTTTATTAAAAGCGTAATTGAGATCCTCCATCCTTGCTTGCCTTGTTACAGTAAAACTGGACAACTCTCACCAAGATCTTGGAAATAAGTCAATTTGGAGACTTGCCTATAATTATTATGTATTGCCGGATCCAAAAAGGACGTTTTAACAAAGGATGTAGAATTGCATGCTTAAAACGATTTGGAACAACTGCATTAGCTAAGGAGCTTTTAACTAATGCTGTCACACTAGAATTAATAGCTGTAAAAACATCTTTAAAAAGGTGTGGAGATTTCCAGCTTGTAACTGTAACACTTCATCTTGGAGACTACATCCGCTGACTGTTCTGACGAAACAGTTTCAAAATGAGTCAGGGATCTAGATGGGGAAAGTATAAGTGGTTGATCAAATTGTGAAAGTACAATAGCATCTTTAATATATGCTTGATTCTGTGAGTAAAAAAGAATTTGGACAGTCTGACAATGTCAAACAGTGTGCCATGCCGATATCAATGCGTTCATATCGTACAGTCTGACAAGCAACAATCTTAAAGGACTGTAAAAATGTTAGTGTATAGTTGGATTAATTCTGAAACAAATGCTTCAATCAAGTGTGAAAGCACCCTGAATGTACTAGTACACTCGTTCATGATTGAAATCAATGCATCACTAATCTTTCTGTGAACAAGTATCTGCTGGCTGATTGAACAAGAGGAGAAGGCTCGTCATTCGGTCAGTTTGACATTTTTGTTTAACAAGGAAAGAAAGGTGCTGGATGAATTATGAATGAGTAAAGGTGACTGATGACCACACATTACAATGACATAAATGTGTTATTGAAAAGTAATTCAATATCTATTCTAGACTATAGACTCCTCTATTTAGCCAGGCATACACCTAATTTATACATTAACTCACAATTAGGCTGCTTTAGTAAGGTAAGCCCAACCAGAAGCATTTCTCATAATCTATAACTCAGCAAAAAATGTAACGGCATCTATGCTAATATTATTCTTTTTGTTTCCCTGTCTCAAACCCGGGGTTCATATCCCGAGGTTACCAGAGCCGGCCAGATCCAGCTCCGTTCCTGCTTAGTGTCAGACTCCACTACTACGTGTCTCCAAGTGATGACAACTAAATAAAGTTTGATAATTTTAAACCATGACTTGTACTACACATAAATAACTAACATTGGCATTATATTCATGATGTTAGCCAGAGGGGCTCTGAGGTATAGAATTACATTCTTTTCAATGGCATGCACTGTATAAAGATCTTACATCAAATCTAATGTTCACATCTTCTGGAGTTTTTTGTTTAATGGAAATGTTTTGAAAGATGTATTTTCATTGTTTCACCAGCTGAATGATCAAAAACAATTCAAACAGTACAACTCACTGAAGAGACTGTCTGTCACTCAAAGCCTCATTTTCATTTCTGTCAAAAAATTAACGATTTAATTAAAGAATTAAATAAGATCCACAACAGATTTTTTTTCTCTCAATCTCAAATTTGCTATTATTAGATTGTAGTCATCCTTAATTATTGTGCATGACAACTACTGTATTCTGGGCTTATTTTAGTGCAGTTGGGAATGTACTGTATTGTAAAGAAGCTTTGTGCTGTTATTTCATACAAAACAGTTAAATCCCCTAAATTACCTCAGTATCTCAAGTTTACAGTTTGTACTCTTCAGTGCATCAGAGATCAGCTTCACTCCTGAATCCTGCAGGTCATTGTTACTCAGATCCAGCTCTCTCAGAAGAGGGTTTGATGATTGTAGAGCTGACGCCAGACTTTCACAACATTGATCAGTGAGATTACAGGTGGACAATCTAAATAACATGATCAAAAACACCAACCATAATCAATACAGCATTGACATTTCAAATCATGAAAATCTTCCTAAACCTTCTTCTAAGATAAAGAATTCAGTTTGTTAAACAGTTTATCCGCACAATAATTTATCAAATAGTAACATGACTTAAACATGTTTACAGATAAAACATTTTAGAATTGAGGAAAAAAAGAATTACATTATAACAGTAAATTTTACCAGCAATAATTTCTACAGTGTTAATTATACTTGAGTAATGACAGCTTGCATAAATTGTCATTACTATCTTCTATCTATTCTCCTCAAGACAGTCTGCTCTGTCAACTAGATAAGTATTGTAATACTGTAATCTTCTGAATATTTGATCATCTTATTCTGATTAAGAAGAAAAGTTCATTCAGATATGAAGGGATCGTCTGTCTGACATGTGAATCCACCAAACAGATTTGACTTGTTTTAGTTTCAAGTGTATATTATGAGGAGCTGGTATATTACTGTACACACCAGTGAACATCAACTGCGATAGTTTATTAAACAAACAGAAATATCTCAATTACACACAACTAATACCTTAAAAGATACAATGTGTTGAACCTTAAGATTTTGCAGAAATGTGCTTATTAATTATAGACTATATTTATTTACTTTCCAAATGTAATGCAATATAATCAAATAAATTGTAATCTTCATAAAATATGTTTTTGAAATCACAACTGGAAAAAAATATTTTTAAATGGGAAATTAGGTAAAATGCATTAACAGTTTTTTAAAGCCATGTTTAATTAAATAATAAATCTAATAAATTACCTTATTAATAAGTTAGTCCTATTATTTAGGTGCAGTATATTGGGTACACCAAACTGAAATTCATATTATTTATGTTTAGGGCTATCAGAAATATCTACAATATCTTCTTAATTGTCACAAAAAAAAAGAGATAAAGATTAACAAAAATCCACAAAACAGCACAACACCACTGTCTTTAATGCTAAGTGATACACTTTTAATAAAGATATATTTTACATATTAAAATTGTCCATAAAATCCATGCATAGTGTAAGCAACAATATTCATAAAAGTCATAAAACATTGACTTAAATTTATTTTTTATTATTGGAACAGTCAATCAGTGGTGGAAATTCACTGGCAGGACTCTAGTTGGGTATATATTTTTCTTTTTATCATTCTAGGGCAATATACATCTAAAATCTATAATCAACATTACATTTATAGTTGCTGTGAGGATACAACCCGATATCGGTGCAGTTGAGAATGTTCATTGCAAATTAATTACCTCAGTATCTCAAGTTTAGAGTTTGTTTTCTTCAGTCCATCAGAGATCAGCTTCACTCCTGAATCCTGCAGGTCATTGTTACTCAGGTCCAGCTCTCTCAGAGGAGAGTTTAATGATTGTAGAGCTGACAACACAATTACACAGTGCTGAACCGTCAGATTACAGCTGGACATACTAAAAAACAGGAAGCATGTACAGCAATCAAATAAAGACAAGCAACATACTTATGACAATTACACTTTTTGTATATTAAACTTAAAGGGGTCATATGTTATGAAGAATCACATTTTTCCTTGATATATTGACATATGGAGTTCTGTCACACAAAAACTCACTGAGGCAGGGATAAGGTCTCAATTGTGGGGTTTAATGATCAGGAGAATGTAAACAACAGAAGAAAACAACAGGTAAGGATATCCAGGAACAGTTTAGATATAAACAGCAGGCGAATAATATCCAGACAGGTAACTATAGCGAAGTACAGATGATAGGTGACCTTACAACGTCCTTTGATCTATGTAGGAAACGTAAACAACACAGGAGAGTTCAATACGCTGGGGAATAAACAAAGGATGAACCAATACTACACTCTTAAGGGGACAATAACTAGTTAAGTATATACACTGGAAGGTCTAGACGAAACTAGGGAGTCCGTAGTCTGAGGAAACACTGACAAGAACAGACATTGAATGTGTGTGTGAGCAGGGTATAAATTAAGTCCTTGATTAGTCACTGATGATCTGCAGGTGCATGTGATCAACTCAAGGGAGAGTGAGCGGAGTGTGGAGTGAGAGAGGGAGTCTGGTGAAAAATACAACAGAAGTCCTGCGGCAATTTATAAAGTCACAAATATTAAGTGGGCGAATCGATTTTATTCAAATAGATCAAAGGAGGCAAAAAAGAATCTGCACACCAGGCCATAAAAGTTGCAAAAAAAGTGGAAAAATTAGCTTCAAAGTCCAAGATCCATATTTTATCAATGAATCTTGTACTTGGAACCTCATTTTATCCTTTTTTGCAACTTTTATGGCCTGGTGTGCAGATTCCTTTTTGCTAAGGATGCACCGATTTATCGGCCAAACATCGGTATTGGCCGACATTCGACAAGCTGACTGCTATCAGCCTATCAGCAAATACAATGTCATTCACTGATGGCAGTGGTCAATGTTTATCAGTTTATATGCGTTGGTTATTTGCGGTCAACTTGGTCAACAGTTGCCTACCCAGCTGCAGATTCCGAGAAGATCCAACAGGTGGTACTATAATACCAACACCAAAGTGTTCAATTCTGGTGACTTTAAGATACACATTTATTTATTTTCTTGAGTATGAGTAGCATTCATTTATTCCAGTTACCGTTCAGACGGATGCATTTGAGCTAAAAAAAGCAAAAATGCACCACAATGATTAGAATAGAATGCAGGAGTCTCAAGACGCAAACATCAGTTGAAGAAGTTATTTTTTAACTTGACACAGCATCTAAAAATGCTACGCTCCCATGAGAGATGCTCAAAACACAGTGAAACGTGACGCAGTTGTCAAAAAACATCCATCTATTGGTATTAGTGCAGAATTTCACAATCGGTGCATCTCTACTTTTTGCCAACTATTCCTAAACATCAAAGGGGAAACACCTGGACAATTTTGCATTATTTTTGCACATAAACATGCACAGCAAGTCTGTCATAGAACTCTCACAAAAGCTGAAATCTACACCTGAATATCACCACAGTGTGATAAATTGCAAATCACCTTGCTGCCCCCTCTTCTTTCTCTCTCCCTTTTCCCCTTCAACATATACATTTTGTGTCTTTGTATTGGTCTTATATGTAAAACTATAACAAATACCATGAAAACAAAGAATGCTAGTGTATATATTTGATATTATTAAGGATGTCTCTGTGCAACTGGTATAATGGTCTCTTTCCCATGTCGTTAAACTAATGGTGACAAAGTTATAAGGTCTTAACTATAAGGCCAAACACTGCATAATTCAGTAGATTTGTGGGAAGCCTTTTGTTAACGCAATCTTGTGTCCAGAATAATGATCATTACTGGAGCTTATGAATAGGAGAACACCATATAAGACAACCAGTCACTGTCAGTATCACTGCCTTAGCAAGTTGTATGAAACATAACTTAATAAAACTATCATCTGGTTATGAGCAAGCAGTAAGCAGCTGAACCAGATGATATAAGTTAACCCTGCAACTGCTGACTATGAACGGACTGGCAATTTTGTGTCTGTGAGATCCATGTAATTAACATTCATATTACATTAATGCATTTTGCAGATGCTTTTATCCAAAGTGACTTACAGTGCCCTTATTACAGGGACAATCCCACCGGAGCAACCTGGAGTTAAGTGTCTTGCTCAAGGACTCAATTGTGGAGGCTGTGGGGATTAAACTGGCAACCTTCTGCTTACCAGTTCTATGCTTTAGCCCACTACACCACAACCACCTCCACCAATTAATCGGCAGGCATATGACTCTAACCAACAATATAAGATGTTAACACTCACAGAGCTTTTCTGCAGTTCCTCACAGCTGGTACAAGTTTCTGTCGACCATTTCTTGTTTTTATTTTGTATTTGTGGAGGTCTAACTCATCCAGCACCTCCTCCGACATCAGGATCATGTTGGCCAAAGTTGAACATTGTGCAAGAGAAAGACTTTTCTTTGTTTTAGATTTTAAAAAGACCTGCATTTCTTCAACAACAGAATGATCTTTCATTTCAATCAAGCAGTGTGAGAGATTCATCCATCTTTCAGGACTGATGTTTTGTTTTTGACCTCGTTTGAGGTTTTGGATTATTTTCTTCATGATCTCTGGATTGTTCTCTGTGTGTTTCAGTAGATCCTGTAAGAGTCTCTGATTGGACTCCAGTGAGATGCCATGAAGGAATCGAAGGAAAAGATCCAGATGTCCAGTTTTACTCTTCAGGGCTTCATTCACTACTGCCATCATAAACACATCCAGAGGAACATCCTCACATCGGGTTCTGTGTTTTCCTCTCAGAAACATTTTCAGAACCTCACAGTTCTTGTGTAAATAACAGAAAAACACATAAAGTGCTGCAAAAAACTCCTGAAAGCTCAGATGAATGAAGCTGTAGACTTTCCTCTGATGAATCACAGATTCCTCCTTAAAGATTTCAGTGCAGATCCCAGAATACACTGAGGCGTCAGTGACGTCTATCCCGCTCTCAATCAGGTCCTCCTCATACAACATGACATTGCCCTTCATCAGCTGTTTGAAAGCCAGTTCAGCAAGTTTCACAATCACTTTCTCTGGATCTCTCTCTTCATACTTCTCATTCCTCATTTTGATCTGAATGAGCAGGAAGTGAATGTACATTTCAGTCAGAGTTTGAGGGATTTCTGCACTGTCGTCTTGTTTCAGGATGTTTTGAAGCACAGTGGATGAGATCCAACAGAAGACTGGTATGTGGCACATGATGTGGAGGCTTCTTGCTCTTCTAATGTGTGAGATGATTCTGCTGGCTTGATGCTCATCACTGATTCTCTTCCTGAAATATTCCTCCTTCTGAGGGTCATTGAATCCCTGGATTTCGGTCACACGGTTGATGTATCTGGAGGGGATCTGATTGGCTGCTGCTGGTCTGGAGGTGATCCAGATGAGAGCGGAGGGAAGCAGATCTCCTTTGATGAGGTTTGACATCAACACACCCACTGATGAAGTCTCAGTCACATCAGAAACTTTCTCACTCTCTGAAAACTTCAGAGGAATTCTGCTTTCATCCAGACCATCAAAGATGAACACAACTTTACACTCATCATAAATCTTTGAGTCCAGATCATGAAGTTCAAGATGAAAGTCCAGCAGAAGTTTGTGAAGACTGTACTGGTGATCTTTAATCAAGTTCAGCTCTCGAAATGGAAGCACAAACATGAAATCTACATCTTGATTGGCTTTTCCCTCGGCCCAGTCCACAATGAACTTCTGCACAGAGACTGTTTTTCCAATTCCAGCGATGCCTTTAGTGAGAACAGTCTTGATGTTTTCTCTTCTCTTCTCCTCACATCCTGGTTCAGTTAAAGGTTTAAAGATGCCATTGCAGTTGATTGGAGTGTCTTGGAGTGTCCTGTAACTTTTCTCCATCTGTAAAACCTCATGTTCTTCATTCACTCCTTCACTCTCTCCCTCGATGATGTAGAGCTGTGTGTAAATCCTGTTCAGGAGGGTTTGATTCTCTTGTAAACTCTCATACTTGTTCTTCAAGATGGTTTTGTGAGTGTCTTTGAGTCCCTGTAGGACATCATCCACTGCTTCTGTCCGATCGGACGTCCCAGATCTGATCAGATCAGCTCTCTCCACACTGCAGAGGAATTAAGAAGAACAGAGGAACTAAGAAAACTGAGACTCAAAGTTTCAATCAGAATTTGCATATGGTCAGGGGGCATGATAAATTGTGTTTTTTATTATTTATATGCATTATTTTAATATAATAAATTGTGCTTGATTAACCAGTTAAATCAACAGTCCTAATTATTATTGATCTTATTCAACCTCGCCCCTTTTCTGCGTTCCGCTCTTCTGTGTTCCATGTCTCAGCATCTTCTGCACATTTGAGTTCTTCCCAACAGTGGCTATAAATGAGATTCAGCTTTTGATACTTGGGACAATTGAGGGACTCATTCTCAACTATTACAAAAGCTGCAAACAATTACTTATGCTCAAGAAAGCAACACAAGAAGAACCAAGGGGTGCAAACTTTTGAACAGGATGATTTGTGTAAATAAGAGTACATTTTGTGTTGTGTAGCTTTTGAAGGGCAGTACTACATAACAAATATAATCTTTGATCTCTTATAGGCTATTTGTATACATTCTGAAATAATCTAATCATAATACTGGTCAGTACCAAATTTGCGTGTTTATACCCTATATTGATGACCGCATCATCGCCTAAAATATAGAGTCTAGGACAAAATAAAATTTGAGTACCCAATCACACATAGAACTCTGAACCTTCAACCAAAATTCTTGTATGTTAACACACCACCAAAAAACATGGGTTGTGTCTCTATCATCTGATTGGCATCACCAGTGGGTTGGTGTTGTCTTTAAGACCAAGTCTATACAATCTAGAGGTGGTCCAATAGAGTCAATGTCAAATTTTGAATTGCATAAGGCACACCCTTGCATCTCTAGATGCAGACTTGATGTGTTTTAGAATAGCCACACTATCGCCTCTAAAACCAAGTTTAAAACTTTCTCCCATAATCTCTTGATAGAAGTTAAAGCTCTGTCCCCCAGACTCTGAATTAACAGGAAGTAATACACTGATGCCTCATGACCTTTTCCAAAAGCAGTAATCACCACTCCCAGAGTATTTGCCACTTTAGGGGGGGGTGTCCTAAAATAGTACAGAGCAGATGCTGTAAATACCTAAAGAACTGAGAATCCCAAAATGTAGAACAAAAATGTAAAAAGGAGCTCAACACTCCACTCTCATATAGGTCACCAAGCGTATTAACCTCCCTCATGATCCACTCTGACCAGCAGAAAGGGGACTTATTGATACATAATATTTTGGGTTTAGCCATATGCTCAAGGCAACCTTTAAATAACTAATTAAACACTCTGGACACTTTTGTCCATACTGACTGTAAAATGCGAAATAACGGGGTGTAACTTAACTTCTCTGATTAGTTTGATAGAGAGGCTTTGCAATGGCGAAATAGGGGCAAGAACGTCCTGTTTAATACAAAACAAGGGAGGGGGGCTCTCTCAGGTGAAATCGACCAATGGGACAAATGTCTGAGACTGAATGCATAATAATAAAACAAACTTTTGGGTAGGCCTAGACCACCTTTGTCAATGGGCTTATGTAACTAAAATGCCTAAATGTAATCCGAGACGCTTATCATTCCAAATGACGTGTCAACTTGAGCACGCAAGTGTCATTTAATGTCTCCAGAGACTGAGGATTTTTAATTCTTTGACATGTTGTCTTCCTAGAACAGTTAAGGATCTGGGTGTATCGACTCTTGCCGGGTTATGACATAAAGTATTAAAACTAGCGAAGTGTGCAGAGCTCGCCGTTCACACACGCATTGCGCCACGTGACTCCCCTTATTGGTGCATTTCTACTTGCACTGACTGACAGGATGACAAAGAGCGTGTGCCAAGTGTATGAAGTAATTTTCATGGTAAGATACATTTCAGCAGATTTGCAGATAGACTACAATGAAAGTATCATCAAATCAACTTGCGACACATCGTAATTGCTTCTCTTCCCTTCAAACAATACCAAAGAAATAGCGAGAAGGAAAATGAGTAAATTAAATGTAATTTGAGAAAAATCAGTGAGCCTACCAGCTGAAACTGGGACATAATCACATTGTTTAGATAATTGTCAGGACATTATAAGGTTGATTTTATACAAAGTTGAGTGTTTCTTTTTACTTCAACCAAGTTCCAAATAAAGAGAAATAGTAGTAGTAGTTTTCATTTATTAAGTTTTTAATTTACCGAGTGGATTATCTGATAATAGATCTTTCAATATTGGTTATTTACAGTATTATTTAACGGGTAATGAATAATTTAAGATTATTGTCAAAATGTTTACGTTTTAGAATAGAGTTAGTTACTATATTTACTATATTATTTTGGTTACAACTATAGAAACAAACATATTGCATAATTTCTATATTTACTAAAACTTACATACGCAGTTCAAATAGACAAATTCATGTTCAATTGGCCGATTGTCGAACCTCGGATTGAAGAGGAACAATGTGGGTTCCGTCCTGGCCGTGGAACGACGGACCAGATCTTTACTCTCGCAAGGATTCTGGAGGGGGCCTGGGAGTATGCCCACCCGGTCTACATGTGTTTTGTGGATCTGGAGAAGGCGTATGACTGGGTCCCCTGGGAGAGACTGTGGGAGGTGCTTCGGGAGTATGGGGTGGGGGGGGTCTCTTCTTAGGGCGATCCAATCCCTGTACGTCCGAAGCGAGAGCTGTGTCCGGGTCCTCGGCACAAAATCGAGTTTGTTCCATGTGGGGGTTGGTCTCCGCCAAGGCTGCGCTTTGTCACCAATCCTGTTTGTGATATTCATGGACAGGATATCGAGACGTGGTCGGGGTGGGGAAGGTGTGCGGTTCGGTGAGCTGGTGATCTCATCGCTGCTTTTTGCAGATGATGTGATCTTCATGTCATCATCGGTCTGTGACCTTCAGCTCTCACTGGACTGCTTGGCAGTCGAGTGTGAAGCGGCTGGAATGAGGATTAGCACCTCTAAATCTGAGGCCATGGTTCTCAGCAGGAAACCGATGGAGTGCGTACTCCGGGTAGGGAAGGAGGTATTGCCCCAAGTGAAGGAGTTCAAGTACCTCTGGGTCTTGTTCACGAGTGAGGGGACAATGGAGCAAGAGGTTGGCCGGAGAATCGGGGCAGCGGGGGCGGTATTGCACTCGCTCTATCGCACCGTTGTCACGAAGAGAGAGCTGAGCCGGAAGGCAAAGCTCTTGATCTACCGGTCAATTTTTGTTCCTACCCTCACCTATGGTCATGAAGGTTGGGTCATGACCGAAAGAACTAGGTCGTGAGTACAAGCGGCCGAAATGGGCTTCCTCAGAAGGGTGGCGGGCTTCTCCCTTAGAGATAGGGTGAGGAGCTCAGTCATCCATGAGGAACTCGGAGTAGAGCCACTGCTCCTTTGCGTGGAAAGGAGTCAGTTGAGGTGGTTTGGGCATCTGGTAAGGATGCCCCCTGGGCGCCTCCCTAGGGAGGTGTTTCAGGCACGTCCAGCTGGGAGATGGCCTCGGGGAAGACCCAGAACTAGGTGGAGAGATTACATCTCCACACTGGCCTGGGAACGCTTGGGGGTCCCCCAGTCAGTGCTGGTTAATGTGGCTCGGGATAGGGAAGTTTGGGGCCCCCTGCTGGAACTGCTTCCCCCGCGACCCGACTTCGGATAAGCGGTTGAAGATGGATGGATGGATGGATGTTCAATTGACAAGCAATACTTCTTTTTCTAATACTAAAATTAATCTCATTTGCATTGTTTGTACATTTACAACACACACAAACGAACAGACAAGAGGCCTCATTTATAAAATGTAGAAGTTGAGAATTGAACATGAGAATTGATGTCTCAGAACATCAGAACTCTGACACTGTTTGTATCACACCGCTTGTGTTCGTGGTATTATAAACTAAAGTGTAAGAGCAGCACAGATGTGGAAAAGGGCAAGATGTGTCTTTTCATTTATCCTGTGACATTAAAGGAATATTCCGGGTTCAATACAAGTTTAGTTCAATCGACAGGATTTGTGGCATTATGATGATTACCACAAAAACTTATTTGGACTCATCCCTCCTTTTCTTTAAATAAGTTACCGTGAGGCACTTACAATGGGGAGGACGTCCGGTCTGATGGCTATTTTTACACAGAGAAAATAAGAACAGGAGACATTATAGTTCACAGTCCTTAAAACATAAATCAATATACAATACTGGATCTCACCTGTTCACTGAGTCAGCACTGAGATTAGAGGGATCAAACATGGAGCTGTTACCCATGGACTCTTCTTCATATTCTAGAAGATTGATTTTCTGGGACAGTGTTTTGTCATCTTCTTCATAGTCTGTTTCATCATGTGATGTATCTCTCCCTCTCTTTCTCCCTCTGGTGTTTCTGAGAAAAAGTGAAATAATTCTAATGATTTATCTCCAATAATGCTAAAGATCATCTCATGATCTCTCATCATTTAAGTTGAGCGGTTCACAGTTATTACTCTTCAGAGATAAATCACAAGTCTTGTGCGGATCTTTAAGGACAGTGTTTCATTTCCCCCCCCCTCCCCCAAATTATTCTTTAGTAAGAAAAACAACAACAAAGGAATTCAGAGACATTGAACTATTGTAAACTGAAGCTGTTACCAGCCAGACAGGAAATGACTCTCCACTGACCGCTGTCTGCATCCCTGCAGTCAATTCTGGATGAACTCCAAAGACTCTTAATCATCATCCTTACAATTATATAATTTCCAACGCTAACTCATGCTTGCAATGCCTAGTGAAGTGCTAAAACATTCTAGCATCATGGTAATACATGATAGCAATGCCTAAAGATGTGCTAATCCCTGTTAAAAACATGCTAGCATCATGCTAACACATGCTAGCAACAACTAGCAAAGTGTTAAATCATGACAGCATCATGTTAACACATCCTAGCAAAGTCCTAAAACATGCTAGCATCATGCTAATACATGCTAGTAACACCTAACGAAGTGCTAAAACATACTTGCTACAGCGCATCTGGAAAGTATTCACAGTGCTTCACTTTTTTCCACCTTTTATGTTATGTTATAGCCTTATTCCAAAATGGATTAAATTAATTATTTTCCTCAATTCTACAAACAATACCCCATAATGACATCATGAAAGAAGTCTGTTTGAAATCTTTGAAAATGTATTAAAAATAAAAACTCACATGTACGGAAAGTATTTGCACCCTTTGCCATGACACTCAAAATTGAGCTCAGGTTCATCCTGTTTCCACTGATTGGAACAACTTGATTGGAGTTCACCTGTGGTAAATTCAGTTGATTGGACATGATTTGGAAAGGCACACACCTGTCTATATAAGGTCCCACAGTTAACAGTGCATGTCAAACCAAGCCATGAAGTCCAAGGAATTGTCTGTAGACCTCCGAGACAGGATTGTATCAAGGCACAGATCTGGGGAAGGGTACAGAAATCTTCCGCAGCATTGAAGGTCCCAATGAGCACAGTGGCCTCCATCATCCCTAAATGGAGGTTTGGAACCACCAGGACTCTTCCTAGAGCTCTACGCCTGGCTAAACTGAGCTATCGGGGGAGAAGGGCCTTAGTTAGGGAGGTGACCAAGAACCCGATGGTCACTCTGACAGAGCTCCAGCATTAATCTGTGGAGAGAGAAGAACCTTCCAGAAGAACAACCATCTCTGCAGCACTCCACTAATCAGGCCTGTATGGTAGAGTGGCCAGACGGAAGCCACTCCTCAGTAAAAGGCACATGACAGCCTGCCTGGAGTTTGCCAAAAGGCACCTGAAGGACTCTCAGACCATGAGAAACTAAAGATTGAACTCTTTGGCCTGAATGGCAAGCGTCACATCTGGATGAAACCAGGCACCGCTCATCACCTGGCCAATACCATCCCTACAGTGAAGCATGGTGGTGGCAGCATCATGCTGTGGGGATGTTTTTCAGTGGCAGGAACTGGGAGACTAGTCAGGATTGAGGGAAAGTTGAGTGCAGCCATGTACAGACATCCTTGATGAAAACCTGCTCCAGAGCACTCTGGACCTCAGACTGGGGCAAAGGTTCATCTTCCAAAAGGACAAAGACCCTCAGCACACAGCCAAGATAACAAAGGAGTGGCTACGGGACAACTCTGTGAATGTCCCTATGTGGCCCCACCAGAGCCCAGACTTGAACCCGATTGAACATCTCTGGAGAGATCTGAAAATGGCTGTGCACAGACGCTCCCCATCCAACCTGATGGAGCTTGAGAGGTCCTGCAAAGAAGAATGGGAGAAACTGCCCAAAAATAGGTGTGCCAAGTTTGTAGCATCATACACAAAAAGACTTGAGGCTGTAATTGGTGCCAAAGGTGCTTCAACAAAGTATTGAGCAAAGGCTGTGAATACTTATGCACATGTGATTTTTTTATTTTATTTGTAATAAATTTGCAAAGATTTCAAACAAACTTCAAACAAGTTGTCATTATGGGGTATTTGAGGAAAATAATGACTTTAATCCATTTTGGTATAAGGCTGTAACATAACACAATGATGTAAATACTTTCCGGATGCACTGTACATACTAGCATCATGCAAATACATACTAGGATCACAATAGCAGTGCTTGCAACATGCTAGAACATGCTATGTGCCGAGTTTGGCCACGGCAAGCACCACTCACATACACTAGTTTCCATTACACTTTTAAACATTGCTTACTATCATATTGAAAAATGTGTTTGCTCAGTCTTTTCAATGAACACAAGACTTGTTGTACACACCCAGGGCTTAATTTAGAATGGAAAGGGTCAGAACGGCATTCCGGCACCTCCAATAAAAAAACAAGACAACAAATATTTGCAGTTTTGCAGGTGTCAGCTCCGTTTGTTTGATGCGTTTCATCGCTCAATCGAAAACACCTTTAATGTTCTTAAAATGTTGAGTAAAATCACATGAGTATAATGCTTCAGTCCAATCTGTGGTCTGCCATTCGTCCAGATTTTTAAGAGGGTTCACATGTGCTCCACCTCTCTCTGCTGCCCATTCTCTGCTACACCACTAATAAATATCCAACCAGTGCTCCACATTGGGGAAAAATGTATACTTTTACTCCCCCTCACAGTCGGACTGTCCCCCCAGGAGCGTTTCATGGCAGCATGACACTGTACCAGCACCTAATTATTTACAAACACTCCTTTTCACTCTTTATCATATTTATTATTTACCGCAAAGAAAATGAATCACACATTATATTATCAACATAACTACATGAGTCAAAGGTGGAGAAATTGAAATGTCAGAATCTTAGTCTTAATCTTATCTAGTGCTCTTTCACTTCAATGACAGCACGCACAAACTTGCATGAAATGTAAAAGTTGTTCAAATGTGTTCAAAACCTGATTGTCCATGTAAATATGATTTGAGAATGTTCCAGGCATCATTTGTGCATCAATGAAAGCAAATAAATCTGAGCTTTTGTTCAGAGAATTAAAAAAAATGTCCATGTTAACAAATGTACTTAAGTATTCCTATGAAATAGTTCAGAATATGTATAAATCCATTTTATATCATAACTTTCAAAAATCCACCATTTCTACACTAGGGCAATAATCAAATAATCAAACGTGTTCATGTCTTTATACAGACTTTCCATTGAAACACAAGATGCTGTTTGGAAAATTATTCTGGATAACATGATCATCAGGTTTTGTTCATGCAATCTCAGGTGCAGCTGTCATTAATGCATAAATATAAAGATATTCAATAATGTCTTTGTATAACCACATACTAATACATTCAGAAATAATGAACATTTTACTCAAATTGTTATACTTCTAATTTGACATTAAAATATTTATATTAATTGATAAGTGCATTTTCACAAGTGAATTCAGGCTCAACTCAATATCTATGTATAAAGTAATATCACACAAGGTTTTTTGTTTGGGTAGGTGGTGACAGTGTCTTCATATAATTAAGCTGAATAATATTATACTGTATAGTAGCATATACAGTTATTGTAAAGCAAGAGGATTGGCTCCACAACTTAGGCAGGTTCCTCATGGTTTTTCACACCACTAACTAATAACTTTGGCTTGTCCACTGGGGGTTAAAGGATCATGAAACCCCAAAACACATTTTATGAGATGTTAACAGATATGTACAGGTTACACATCATTGAAAACAATGATAGCAGACATTTTTTTTATTTTTTTTTGGTAAAGTTGTACCATTTTGTTCTAAAAAAAAAAAAGTTAAAGCAAGGTCACATCTGGTCACCGTGTGTTCCTGGGGATTCTGGGGGAGAGAAGTTCTCCACCTTCACAGAGCGTTCAGAACAGCTGAACCTGCTGCTCTCGGTATGTGAACATATTATCTGTCTTATTGCGTTTCAGGTCCTCCCCTTTAATGCAATCTGCTCTCATTCTTCACCTATTTAACCTGCCACCTTACCACATCTGATTTCTGAAACCTGGTTTCAGAGGTGTGAAGAACTGCTGCTGAAACAGGGGGATTCATGACACTTTAAAGACATCAAGGCATGACCTTCTGTAAAGCTGCTGTGAAACTAAATGTGTTATTGTGAAAAGCAGCATACAAATAAAAATGACTTGAATGGACTTCACTAGTCCATGTATATATAATCCCTTGTACTTTCCCATGTGGATAAATATGTAACGTAAACCTAGTAGACATTTGCAAAATCTTCGCATTTTTATAATAGAATTGAGATGAATGAAAAAAGTAATCGTTTAGATCTCTTTGTTTATTCTGTTTTAGTGTCTCACAATAAATACACCAGATTAATCCCACAATAAATGTTTATACTCGCATCTAATCTTATCGCTGTGTGACTTCTGTTACTGACTCTCATATTCATTAATGTTCTACATCAGGGTTGCACAATTACAATTCAAAGAGGTCCCGTGACTAACATTTTCTCCTCCCAAAGGTCCAAACCATTAAAAAGTCTAAAGTGCGCTAAGATTGGGAGGCATCATTCTTGTACATGTATAGCTAATAAACAAAGTACTACATTTCAATAACATTTATTGCACGTTTTCAATGCAGACACATTAAACATGAGGTAAAATAAATATGCAGCCTCATCATAAATAAAATATCAGTCGGTTTCATCTGTAGTGATCCAGCATGTGCCCACTTGAAGGTCTGTGTCACCTCCTTTAAAATCCCCTAACATCTGTGATGAGGAATGGATTCTCAATGAGAAGGAGCTGCTGTCCAAGGCTGAAGCTGTCAAAGCGATTTCTGAAGTTTCCAATCAGCTTATCTATGAAGCCAACATTCCTGCACTTTTGGCAAGTGTGCACAGTCTCCTTGAATATCTTGAACACTTCCAGTTTCCTCTGGAAGGAGTGGACAGCTGTCATCTAATCACAAACTGAATTGTTCTTGCCCTGTAGTTTCACATTGAGTTCATTAAGGTGTGATGTCTACCAAAAAAGTAACAATATCCATTTTGCTCTCATCTGGCAATTTTTTTTTAAATGTTGTTGCCTTCTGACTCTTGAGCTGTACTATGGAAAGCGGTTATTTCCTTTCGAATGGACCAAAAGCGTTCCAACACTCTGCCTTTACTGAGCCATCTTACGTTGTTGTGCAGCAGTAGGTCATTTGCCTCAACTTCTTTCAGGAATTCTCTCAGCAGGCGATGTTGATGAGATGAGGATGCCCTAAGGAAGTGTGAGTTTCATCATTGTAGTCATCACTTCAGCATCTCTTCAGACAGATTGGCGCATAGGACAGACTGATGAATGATGCAGTGGTACGCTGTGAGATCAGGGTTGTCCTCTTTCAGCCGTGCCACAGCACCTCTGTCTCTTCCTATCATGGCAGTGGCCCAGTCTGAGGTGATGGAGACCACTTGTTTTAGATCTATTCCCCTCTTTCTCAGCATCTCCTTTATGGCCATGTGTATGTCCTTTCCTCTTGTATGTGTCTCGAGTGGTGTTGCACCTTACAGGTCTTCACAGAATTCCTTCTGTGTGGTAAAATCTAACTTACACCAGAAGCTGGGCAATATCACTCACATCAGTAGATTCATCAACAGCTAATGCTATGCACAGTGCACTCCGAATAGCTTCAAGCTGTGTTAATACTTCCTCTGTTAGTATTTCACTCTTCCTTGCTGATGTTGTACATGACATTGGGATTTGCTTGATTTGTTCACACAGCTCGTCTTTTTGTTGACCTTCAATGCACTCCATCACAACTCCCCCGTCAGTAATGGCTTGTGGTGTTGATCCAAAATCCAAGATATTTTAGTGAACATTAGTTTGCATGTTGTTGGGCAGTGGATGCATGGGAGAGGACTCTGGTGGACTGATCAAACTGGGCTTTGAGTTAGTTTATTTAGCATGTCCTCACCTCAGACCGCTGTGGATATGTTAGCTCAAAAGATTTGTGCTTTGTTTCATAGTGGTGCTTCACGTTGGCACTTTTTATTAGAGCCACGGTCTCTGAACATTACAAGCAGAGTGGTTTGACACTCGCTGCATAAGGATAAAGGCATATTTGTCTGTCCACTCCTCTTTGAAAGCTAAATTTTCTGTATCGATTTTCCTGACTTTTGAGCACGCCATTCAATCATTCAATACCCGGACTGAGGTCCGCCTATTGTGCACCTATGTTCTACATCATCCCACATCAACCACCTGCATCATGTTTATACTCACACAGGGTCAGAGGTCACTGCTCCATCACTGGGATCAGGGGGTTTAATCATGGAGTTGTTCATTTCATAAACACACAGCTGGATTCTGGAGATGCTGCTCTCTGATGGTGAACAGCTCCATCCTCTCTCTCCTCATAGAGACTCATTTTAGAAGCAGCTCTCTCCAATATATCCCATAATAATCTTCAGACCTGCATTTGAAGAACACAAACACACAAAAAGAAAAACATCAAGATACTGAACTGAAACTTTCACTACACTGATAAAAGACACTAAACAGAAAGAACAACACTCAGAGCTGCTTCACTATCATACTTTACTCTCTAAATCAGCATTAAAAGATCAAAAATAACTACCAGACTTCTGCTTTACCTCATTTTCAGAACAGCAGAATGTAAATAATTGTGTGCGGATCAAATCCACTAGTGTGAATAACAGCTCAAACAGCCTCAAATACAGGTTTCTCAACTACATGAAAGAACAAGCAGAGAGGTGTACTTCTGTTTATCCTCATTATTAAACTTTCTATTGATTTATTTGATGAGAAAAGAAACACATCTCAGGTCACACCATTGAGGATATTTAACACCAAAGAGAGTCTCTACAACAGACACTTTTACTAGCTGAAGGGAAAAACTCAATGAAGAACAAAAACTAACAGAACACAAATCAATTTGATTGAATAAAGACCAGCGATTAACCCTTCAAATAAAGAAACTGTGAAACAAACCAACCAAAAAGTTGAAGATTAATTCAAGCTCACCAAAATACAATAAACTGAGTGTGATATAAACTATCAATACTTTATCTGATCACTAATATTCAAACATATGCAGGAAAAGTTTATTGACTTTAAAAATAGGCTTTATTAATATTATTGTTAACTCACCGTGAGATGTGAAATATCTTTAAGTCTCTTGATAATGTCCGGGGTAGAAATCAGTCACGACCTAACCCTCCCAATGTCACGACAGGTGAGATGAAGACTTCATTTTAACAGGTGAAGTTACGACAGTGAACTGCGCATGCTCTTGTCTGAGTGACTCATGTGTCATTGTGCAGCTTCTTCTTCTTCGGTTTTATGGGGGTGGCACCAACGCTAAGGTGCATTATCGCCACCTACTGTGGCTCTCTGGTTTGGAAGGCGGCATCCTCTTTTTTTACTGTTTACTTATTTAATTGTGCATTTATGGTTAGTTTCAGGTCATAGAGGCATTTTTTTGTTACTCAAAGTGACAGTTCCGTTACTACAAGGCCAGTCTAGACTGTTCTATACATTAAATAAATGGGACAACATTGAACGTTCTCGTGGTCCTTCATTAAAATCATGATATAATATTCAGTCACATAACTCGAATATATCAAAGTCCAGTCAGTGTCTTTTTTAAAAAATTTTATTTAAGCTTCAGAACAAACAAAGTCAATGTACAGTCAAAACTACAATAATACAAATATAATGAGAAAGAATACAGCCAGGGGGAAGGCTAAACATGATATAAATATATTGAAAGACTCACATATAGAAACAGTTTTAATTGCTTTCTTATTATGTGAATGAAAAATAGTCTTGATGAATATTTTAATTTCTTTTTCAAGAACCAAAAACAAAGGTTGGGATTTATTGTACTTACATTTATGTATATGAAATTTAGCAAAAATTCAAATTAAATTTATAATATACTATTCTTTCCTTTTACTTGAGGGGATATTAGTAAAACCAAATATAACGTTTTCTAAGCATAAAGAGAAAGTGGGATCAATGTTATCAATTATAAATCTGGTCAAATTTTTCCAAAGTGTCCTAACATGAGCACAATGCCAAAATAAATGAAATAAGTTCTCAGGCAATGTACTGCAAAAAGAACAGTTCAAATCAATAGACTTTTTAAATTTAACAAGACAAATATTAACCGGGTAGTATCGGTGTAAGATTTTGAAAGTTATTTCCTTCACTTTATTTTCTAATAAATATTTGTTTGGTAAAGCCCAGATGGACCTCCATAATAAACCTTCCACCAGTCTATTCCAATACACAGTACAGTTGGGCATAGTGACAATGTCTTTTTGAAGTAAGGAACGAATAGTTTTATTAATATTTAAAACTCCAGGGGCAAGAATTTTTTTTCCAATTGCAGTATCAAATAAATCATAAGCAGGAGGGGGCGCAATACTGTTTTGAGTATTAGCTCTGAAGAATGCCAAGACCCCTGTGGGAATAGCATCCATGACAATAGAAAACTCCCTTGGTGACACTGGGAATTTATGGACATCTAGAAACTCAGAATAAGTGAGCAGCATGCCTTCTTGATTTAATAATTGATAGACTTGTGTTATGCCTGCTAAAAACCATCTTTCATAAAATAAAGATTTATTTTTAAATAATATATTATAATTGTTCCAAATTAAATATCTATGGGGTGAAAAGTTATGCTTATATAACAGGGACCAAGCCAGCAACATTTGTTTACACAACAAAACTCGACCTTTTAGAGATAAATCCCTCAAAAGCCAGTGATTTAACTTTGCTTTAGTTTTCTGAAGAATGGGATCAAAGTTTATCTTACATCTAGAATTTTGATCTTTTGAGATAACAATCCCCAAATATGTCATTGATTCCTTCACCGGGATATTAGCAATCTGTTGTAACTGGCAGTCTTTAATAGATAATAGTTCACATTTACTGATGTTTAAACTAAGGCCAGAAGCTTTAGAAAAGGCATCTACTTCTTCAAGAGCAGCTGAGAGATGATGATGCTGATCTTTCAGGAACAGTGCAGGATCGCCTGATTAATGGGAATATGATAATATCCCTGCCGGAAGTCTGCGTCCTCCAGATGTAATCCAGCCTGTCTTGTTTTATTTTTTCTTATGTTTTTATCTATTGTTAATGCTTTTTATGTATCTTCACCTACATTTATACCATTTTTAAACTTTTTTGCATTCCTAATAAATAAATACATACATTCTCTTAATCAGCTCTGTTCTCTTGTAACATGATGAAGATCAGGATGAAGCACTTTTACACTCGATAAGATCAAGAATGTCTTACAGTTCACACACGGCAATAAATGATTTTCAAGACAAGTATTTTTGTCTTGTTTTCCTGTAACACTGCAAAATGGCACAAGATAATAACTCTTGTTTTAAGAGAAATCTGACAAAATTGAGTGAACTTAAGACTTAAAACATGAAAATAAATCTTGTTCTACTGTATTTAGATGTTAGACGAGCGTCTAGCTCTTGGGACTTCTTCAGAGCATATTAACCTGTTGTGTATCATTAGAACAATGAAGCTGAATCATCTAGTGGCTATTAATGGTACTGACTTAATGGGATCGTTCACCCAAAAATAACAACTCTTTAATAATTTACTCGCCCTAATCTCAGATGTGTATGACTTTCTTCCTTCTGCAGAACACAATTGAAGATTTTTAGAAGAATATTTCAGATCTGCAGGTCCATATAATGCAAGTGAATGGTGACCAGAACCTCGAATCTCCAAAAAGCACATAAAAGTAATTGATAAACCCCCAGTGAATTAATCCATGTCTTCTGAAGCAATCCATTTGGTTTTAGAACAGACCAAAATATAACTAATTTTTCACTGGACATCTTGTCATTGCAGTCTCTCGGCACAATCATGATGTCAAGCTTGATTACACTTCCTAGTGCTTGACGCACAAGAGCACTAGCTGGCGCTATAGGAAGTGCAGTCGCGCTTGAAATCCTGATCGCCAAGAGACGGCTGATGTCAAGATTTATAGTGAATAAAGGAGTTATATTTTGGTCTCATCCACATTAGATTGGATCACTTCTGAAGACATGGATTAATCCACTGGGGTTTTATTGATTACCTTTATGAGATTTTTGGAGCTTCAAAGTTCTGGCCATCATTCACTTGCATTGTGTGAAATGTATAAAATCTTAATTTGTGTTCTGCTGAAGAAACAAACTTGTACACATCTGGGATGGCATGAGGGTGAGTAAATAATGAGAAATTTAATCCTTCATAAAAGAGTTGTGCGCCATGAACCAAACCAACCAGCTCCGATCACAACATAATAAACTTTGCTTTGAGCCAAAAAAGGATTTTAAACTCACACATAATTACAAAAGGTACAAGACTGTGTACCAATCGAGTTTCAAGAGGGCATCCCATGAAGCATTGCGAATGATGTCATTGAATATAACGTTATAGAAATATTTAAAACTGATTTTTGATTATTGATTTTAGGTTGTTGTTTATAAGTATAGAAACAATATGTTTTAAGTTTATTGCAAAATATCCTGATATGTACAAATATAAAAGTAGATTAAGCGTGACTAGATTACATCATTTACAGTGCAGTAATAAAGGTTTTGATACAATTAACCATTGTTTTACTACAGCATTACTGTAGTATCCATATGGTAACTTGGTTTTGGCAATAGTAACCATATAATAATATATATAGTTAATTTTGTGGTTTTATATGTTGCTTATACTTACACATTTTTCTGCTTCGACCTATAAATTATATATAAGTAATAACTTAAGTTAATAATTGTATCCAATGAATTAGTAAAAATGTCATTCATTAGTGGTATAAATATCGAGGTATCATATCGGCGATACTGGCCTACAAGTACTTTGTATCATCACTACCATGAATTCAGATATTAAAAACTATTTTTAAACAATAAAGTTGAGATACTGCAGACGCATGTATTTAACAGAAGCATATAGCATCAATGAACATCTTCAGAGCTCATGATAGGTCTGTCTTTAAAGGTTTATAAGTTATCATTGATAATAAATGAGTCTATGGGATAAATGAATGAGATTTTTACTTCCGGAACAAGACTGTTGATGTCAATTGTAGGCAGGATAATTTACCCTGAGTTCCCTTTAGGAATTTATTTTATTAACTTTACATGAGGATATTTTTCACATTATGTTAACATTAATTACACACTGTCATACCTCAAACATGAATTCTGAAGCAGCTGTGAGGCCTCTGTCTCTTCATGGAGTCCGTCAGGTGAATTCTGATGCATTATGGGTACTGTAGTTTCTGTCAAGACTGGTTATTGTACCGTCAGCGGTTCTTCACGTCTGGGATCGGGGCGGATTGGATCTTCCTATGCTGCTGGGACTCGCCATGACACTGATCAGCTTTATCATGGATATCTTCTTCTTCTTCTTCTTCTTCTTCTTTGGATTTTTACGGCAGCTGGCATCGTTTGAGTTGCATTACCGTTGCCATCTTCAGGCTTTATCTACCCTTTACTCATACTAGATCCGCTTATCTAATCCAGTCTTCTTCAAAAAAACAAATAACCATTTCCTACCCTCCACACTCTCTCCATACTCCAATAAACTTTTTACTGTATTATCTACCCTTCCTATATTTTGTAACTGTGTTATCATTTCTTGTCTTTCCTGATTAAATGTCCTGCATGTTTTAAGAACATGTTCTACTGTTTCAGCCTCCTGACACTGTTCACACATTCCTGTAGGATGTTTTCCTATAATTAAAAGTGTACTATTAAGATTAGTATGTCCAATTCTCAACCTGCTTATTATTACCTGCTCTTTTCTATTTGCCCCCCTACTTCTTGATATACCTACTTTCCTTTGAATTTCATATACATGTCTTCCTTTTGTTGCATTATCCCAGCTTTGTTGCCATTGTTGATTTACACTTCTCCACACTATGCCTTTCCCCTCTGATTTTGATAATTTAATATTGACTTCTACATCCTCTTTTTTAATAGCTTCTTTTGCCACCTTATCTGCTTTCTCATTTCCCTGAATTCCCAAGTGTGCAGGGACCCACATAAATATGACATTTTTCCCCTGCCTATTTATTCTTGAGTTCATAAATAAGACTTCATACAGCAGGTTCAGATGACTTCTAGATGTACCTTTCTCCATGCTTACTAGAGCTGACATAGAGTCACTACATATTAATATTTCCTTATCACTAATTTGTTCAGTCCATTCCAACGCCATCAATATGGCAAACATTTCAACTGCAAACACACTCAAACAGTCCGATGTTCTTTTACTGATTTCTACCTTATATTTAGGAATAACAACTGCAGACCCTGTTGCCTCTGTTTGCATATTCTTTGACCCATCTGTGAAAATCTGAATACTACATCTCTCAATGGGTCTCTCGCCATTCACCAACACATGAACTTACAAAACATTCTAGAGAGACTTTTCCAACAGAAAGTGTGGGTGCGATTGCAAAGCTTGAAGTCAATGACACTATTTTAATTTTACAGCTACTCCTGGTGAACAAGGTTTGGGATGAACACCAGCGAAATGCAGATTTTTCATGCCGAGTATTTTGCTGATGTAGCAGCCACTGTAGAAGGTAAGACTCCTCTGAATGATATATTACAATAAATTAGACACAAAAACGTGCGTTTGATGAAATGTGATTATATTTTGAAGACCAAACGAAAGAAAAGCCGCCGATGCGCGTCTGATTTGATGTGTGTGCAGTAACACACGAACATTCATAGAGTTCTGGGACTCGTTTCCCAATAACTATTGATCTTCGCTGTTAAGAGCATTTTCTACGAGTGATTTTATGAACGTTCGTTATTTTTATGTGCAACCGGTGTGTGATTATAGCACCCGCAAACGCGACGAGACTCGATCCAGTTCGTGAGCTCCTCTCCAAATGCATTTCATGCACGAGTCATTTTGCAAAAGGTGTCTCGAGTGACACATGACAAGAAATGCTGTTTGAAGAAACACACTTTATTATATGTTTAAGAACAGACTAAAGAAAAGCCGTCAGTGCTCGTGTCTGATTCACTGTTCAGAGGCATGTAACGGGACATTGTCTCATGAAACAAGCGCGTGTAAAGAGTTTTCAATCGTTTTTCTCAGTTTCATTCGACTGAAAACTGTTTGCATGAATAATGTCGTCTATGAGAATGCTGCACATGATCTCCGATCATCTCGTGAGGTGCTGTGAGTTTAGTTCACTCTACACATTGTGAACGCAACTCTGCAGGTTCAGTCATATATACAGGCATATCTCTATTAAATAAACAGATGAAAGTGATTAAATCACAAGGTAATACAAGACACGTTCATTTAAATATGACCAAAACAGAATACAAACACATTTGTTAAGAACACATTTTTTTGGGAACACAAGAATTTTTTAGGCTTATAAAGGTATAGAACACTCAAATTAATATTCTGTCATCATTTATGTACTCTCATGCTGTTCTAAACCAGTATGGCATTATTCTGTGGAACACAGAAAAGAGATGTTAGTCAGAATGAGATTCTCCGTCACCAGTGACACATAATAGAAAATATGCAAAGATGACATAATAATGCCCGACCACATTTACAATGTCACACATGAAGAGTTTCGGAGCCTTAAATCATTTGGATATAAAAGTCTTAAAGGTACAGCAGGAAAACAGTCGGTTTAACTGCGAGACTCAGAGAGAGGATGGATGAATGAACAACTAAATGATGATGTTTTTGGTGCAAGAAACCTTGACTAACATTATAATTGGACTTCAATGATTAAAAGAAACTGAAAATGGCCGCTATAACTGTTGTCTCAGTTTGTTTGTGGCGATTCGTTCACGGGAGACCAGAAAACCCCGGTGTGCACCAGTGTCGGGGAGTACTTCACTGAAAGTTATTTTCACAATAGTGCAGCTGCTCCCGTAACATGATTATCAGTAGCTTTAATTAACTTACATATGACTTTCATAGGCAGGCCAATCTCCCAGCTGTCTCACTCTCACACCTGTCTGTCGATGTTCACATCTGGAGAGACAGTTGGAGCTCATAAGGAAGACTGTGAGAAACTCTAAATCAGACGACAGGTTTGTGTATTTATTATTCTGCCTGTGATGTTACGGTTATGCAAAACATATAAACACACAGTTCTGCACTTGCCTTGAGTGTTTGTGTTTCAAATGACCACAGGAAATGAGGTCACACCTGCAGGAACCCCAGACACCACACAAGGAAAGGTCAAAGGTTAACTATGAGGTATGCTAATGTCTGTATGAGGTGGTTTTTCATGCATTTCTGTTTGACTAAAAGTTGAAAGTTTCTCTCTATGCAGATGCACATGCCTGAATTCACTCCCTATTCCCTATGTAGTGCACTAAAGCATACACGGAAACACAAGTGAACATGAAAGAAAATTTTCCACGAGATTTCTTACAGGCCCGAGTCAAATGAGTACAACTCTTCTGGTATGTTACAGTGAAAATCTTCACTTGTGTCGTCGCTCTCATTTGCATGTTCATGAGTGCTTTCACTTTCACATTTGACTGTAAAATAAGTTCAATTGCAGCTTGTTTCTCATCAAAACCTGTCGTATGACTTCAGAAGACTAGGAGCATGTTACATGCACTACTTTTATAACACTTTTGGGTCCTTTTGAAGCTTTAAAATGAGTCACTATCAGCTGCTGTTGTATTAAGAGTGAACAGGACATCCACAGATGTAAGTCGTAAGGGTTTGGAACCACATGAGGGTGAGTAAATGATGACAGAATAATTACAGTAATTCTGAACACTTGTGTAAGAAACACAGAAAGAGATTCACTTCAGTCTTTTAATTGTGTGCAAGTATAAAGTCACAGTTACAGCTAACACATATATATTGTCATTTAACATCTCAACAATTAAAGGGATACTTCACCTCTGGGAAGATGAATGTGTATTTAAAATTGGTCATTTATATAGTATAAATGTGAAATTATTTTTGAATTTGAAGCATTCTAGACAGAGAAAAGGCAGAAAATGTATTTTTTACACATGTGGCTGAAAGACAACAACTCCCAGAATGCACTTGCTTTGCTGCCCTTACGAGGCCACTCCCAAACCACGCCTACCGGTTACAGGCGGCAGTATCTGAAAATATCATTAGGCCATTCTAAAACGCTTAACGTGAAAAACGCTTAACGTGGCTTACTGTACTAAGACAGTGATATTAAAAGACCAAACTCAGTACACATCATATTAATAAACCATATATGTATAAAAAAATAAGATGAGCCCAGAATATGAACGCAATGCTTATGATACAACTATGCTACTTCGTGACTCTATAAATCGTGAGTTAGTTGATAAATTGACTGACTACGCGGGAAGAACATTATGATAATTCCATGTGTCCAAACTCTGTACATGACGTCTTAGTAACAAAAAAGAAAAACAAACAAAATACTCACTTTACACTAAGCCGTCCGTTTGTCCCTGCGGGCTTCGGCTGGTGTTTCCAATTTATCTTCGTGATCCTAAAATAAGTTTCCAGGACTCCCCTGTCCATGTGTGGTACAAAACTTGGGTGCTCAGTTATACATGCTCATGTTATCGGTGCAGTTTCATCACCGGATTCAGCGATCTCGTCCAGTATCGCTGAAATTCGCGACAGCAATAGGACTCTCTATCTGTTTCCATAGGCGCACAGCGAGAGCACTGACACCACCAGTCCGCCCCAACTCCAGTCTGAATATAATTTAACACTCTCTTCCTCCTGCCTGACAAGCAGGTTTTGCTCCCCTGCTACATCAGCTGCTCCAGCCTCTGTTCATCGCTGTATTGCGGCACGTACGGGTAGCGCGAGCATCAGATTCTCGCAACAGATCTTCAAATCCTCTTCTGCCATTTCAACTTCAAAACTAACTTCAGCCATCGTGATTAACCTACTTGTATACAAACTTTCTACACAGAGCAAGAGCCTGTTTTCTTAGCTTCTACAGATGGCTGACACTATCTTCACAGTGTGTGAGTGAGATCCCGCCCCATATGGGCGTGGTGAAAACATGCGGAATACTGGCTGTAGTTTTAAGCCTCTGGACCAAAAATCCTCCGATGACGTAAATGACGATTTTTGCGTCATCTGAGGATTTTTTCCAGACTAAAAATATATAAATCTCTCGTCTCAGGGGGATATGAGGGGGGGGGGGGAGCTCGGTAATTAGAAAATACTACTGGTTTTCTACTGATACAAAGCTTAATGCTAAATCCTGAAGTATGATGAATGATACTATTTACACGGATCCAAATACTGTTTTATATTAAAACACTTCACTCGAATCAGAAACAGGAACCCATTTGACCAAATCAAATCAAAATATCAGACCAATACATCTGATTGTGAACAACCCACATAAATAATCATTCCCAACTGTCTTATTCAGACCAGGACATGATCCACATCCTGATAATAGGAAAGAAATCCATCGGAATAATGTTTATGATATTAAGATGTGTGATACAAATCATTCACACACACCACAAACTAAATACACGAGGAAACATGTAACAGTTGTGATTAAATACAGTTTGAGTGAGTGTGTGTGTGTGTGTGTGTGTGTGTGTAATATGTGACAGTTGTGATTAAATACAGTTTGAGTGTGTGTGTGTGTGTTTATGTGTGTGTTTGTGTTCATGTGTATGTGCATGTGTGTGTGTGTGTTTATATGTGTGTGTAATATGTGACAGTTGTGATTAAATACAGTTTGAGTGAGTCACATGTGTGTGTGTGTGAGTGTGTGTATGTGTGTGTGAGTGTGTGTTAATGTGTGTGTGTGTGTGTGTGTTCTCTGTTGTGTCTCACACAGACGGTTGTTTAATGTCACACAGAGTCACTGAGGAATCATCATCATAAACTGTAAATCCAGCATAGAGCGGTTCAGTGAATGTGGTGTGTAATGTGTGTAAGTGTGTGAGTGTGTGTGTGTGAGAGACGCTGTAGAAGGACAGAGTGCCGGACGACCAGTCCAGATACACTCCTATTCTCTTACAGTCGACTGAAGGGACTCGTATGTCAGTGCTGTTATTATTGTGTCTGACACTGAAACTGTCATTAGAGCAGTTCAGACTCCAGGAGATTTTATTACATCCAAACACACAATCTTCACTCAATCCTTTCCTCTTGATTCCTTTATATGTCACTGATATATGAACACTGTATCCGCTCCATTCAGTCTCCCAGTAACAGCGTCCAGTCAGACTCTCTCTACACAGAACCTGATGATGATGATCAAATCTCTCTGGATGATCCGGATATGACTGACTCTTTCTTTTTTTCACACGTGTCACCTTCCTGTTCTCCTCAGACAGAGAGAGTTTAGTGTGTGCTGTATTTGGATCCAGTGTGAGATCACAGAAATCTGAACACAAGAACAAACATTAGAGACAACATTTAAATGTGTGTGTGAGAGTGTGTGCGTGTGTGTTAGTTTGTGAGTGTGTGTGTGTGTGTGTGTTAGTTTTGAGTGTGTATGTGTGTGTGTGTGTTCATACATTTGTGTAGTCCAGGTGTAATTCTGATCTCTGCTCCGTGATTCACACTATAAAACACAAACACACAAACACAATCATGACGTCACATTGATGACACATTTATTTTCTGTGAGGAATAATTGATGATGGACCGTTAAATTAGTGAGTGTCCGTTACACCTCGAGTGGGATTCATTTTCAATAATTCAACGGGACGGAGTCGATTACTCTGATTATATCACGGTTACAACAGTTTAAGACATCTTTCAGGGTTTTATCTAGAGATGCACCAATCAGATATCTGATTGGCACCAGTTCGAGTGAGAGAGAGAGACGTGGCCTCGAGGCATGTGTGTATGTTTATGTTTATTTTAAGTTTGACATTAAAAATTATTTATGCAGTTCCCGCCTCCTCCTTGCCCATCCTTGAACTGTTACAATCTCATTCCAGACAAGTGTGACGCATCCCTGCTGTAAATGATGGTGATGGAGGCTTTCCTTTATTTGACTACCATAAATAACTTGAAATATTATGGATTAATAGCGATGTTCTTGCGGCACTTAATGTGCGGGAATGCAGAGGGGCATAAACAAGCCAGTTATGCCCTACGCAAAACTATCAGAGCAGCCAAATGCCAGTACAGGGATAAGACTGGACAGCTCAACACCACCGACTCTAGAAGCATGTGGGAGGGAACTAATATCATCACAGACTTCAAAGGGAATAAAAACTCTGCCGTGAACACCACTACCTCTCTCCAGGATGAGCTTAATACTTTTTATGCTTGTTTGGAGGGAAATAACGCCGCCCTCATGGAGAGAGCTCTCACGGCCAAAGCTACAGATGTTGGTTCACTCTCCGTCTCTGTAGCGGATGTAACCCGATCCTTCCGACGTGTGAATATCCATAAGGCCGCGGGTCCAGAAGGCATTCCGGGCTGCGCCATCAGAGCATGAAAACCAACTGGCTGGTGTTTTTACAGATATTTTCAACCTTTCCCTCTCCCTGTCTGAAGTCCCCAAATGCTTTAAAATGTCCTCCATTGTGCCCATACACACAATGCAATCAAAAATCATTTGCTTAAATGACTGCCGTCCTGTTGCTCTGACCCCCATCATCAGCAAATGCTTTGAGAGGCTAATCAGAGATTATATCTGCGCTGTGCTACATGCTTCACTTTTAAGTATTTATTAAACTTCAACTTCTTATTGGAGTAACAAGTTATTGTGTGTATTTAAGTGAAAGAGAGAGAGCGTGCTTGGGTGTGTGATTACCCGTCTTTGGATAAAAGCATTACACAAATGTCATGTAAATGTTTGCTGTGGCTCTCATCTGCAGTAATTTCACTTCAAATCACCAAGATGTTAGTCTACAACTCTCAGTACAGGGTGGTACTGTCACCATTCTTGAATGGAGCTTTTTAGTTGCTGAACTGTTTAGAGTCGAGGGGGTACGTTGACAAAGTTCTGTGTTCTCATCAAGAGTGTCTATGTGTGTGCATATGTGTGTGTGTGTGTGTGTGCATATGTATGTGTAAGAATATACGTGAGAGCAAGAGTGCTTTCCACAGATATTAACATTAATTTAGGATAATATAGAAATAGTTTGTAATTCAAACAATTTGTTTCTGATCCAATCTACAACATTCAGCCACTGGATTTATTTTTTCTGGTTATTTTGCAGTGTTTACCAAAATAATTTGGTATAATTTAATTTGTCATTTAAACCATAATGCGATCAAGACCTGGAACTACTTCAAAACCGTGCATTTACTGAAACATTATTGCACACTATAGAATTGTAGTCAACCAGTCAGAATCAAACATTCAACAGACCTGTGTATAAATCAAAATAAATTACACACACTCTGAAACACACACACACACACACACGATGATATGTAGTGCTCAACATACTTGAGTTTGTCCAGTGTGCAGTGTGGATCATTGAGTCTTTCAGTGAGCAGTTTGACTCCTGATTCTCCCGGGTGATTGTAGCTCAAATCCAGCTCTTTCAGGTGTGAAGGGTTTGAAATCAGAGCTGAAGCAACATAACAACAGCCGACCTCTGTCACCATACAGCCAGATACTCTACAAACACACACAGCAACAGTCAAGATACATATATGGTGACTTTATTTAGCAACATGGACTTGAGTCACAATTCAAGACTTAAATTCACAAACAAGCCTCACAAAGCTTTCTTTTAAACACAGACGTTATTGAGATCACAAAGGAACAAAGTGTGTTTTCCTTTGACATGTATGATCAAGCTAGTGCTGTAACAAATAACTGATCAAATCAATAATAATCGATAGTTTTTTGGAGTCACTAGTGTGACACTGTCTTAAATAGTTCACCCCAAAAAATTATAATCCTCTCATCATTTATTCATGCTTACATCATCTCAAACTTGTATGACTTTATTTCTTCTGTGAAACACAAAGATATTTTGATGTAGATGTGAATATATCAGTTCAATGCAAGTCAAATTTGTTCCAACACTTTATATCTCCAAAAAGAAAATAAAGTCATCATTACACTTAAAGCTTGAATACAATTTATAACCCTCTGCACATGCATAAACCACACATAAGTGCAACTGAGCATTAAATCATGATCATGCCCAGAGACTGCAATGGTGAGATGTACAGTGAAAAAGGAAAGTCGATCATAATTCTTCAGAAGACATGAATTAAACCACTAGTCATATGGATCACCTTTATGCTGCTTTTATGTTCCTTTTTTAGCTCGAAAGTGTTAGACCCCCTTGACTTGCATTGTATTGATGTATTCACATTTCTATCAAAATATTTTAGTTTGTTTTCTGCAAAAGAAAGTCAAAGCATTTGTTTTGGTTTGGATCAGAGTGTGACTGCCGTGTTCATATATGCCTAAACGAACTGTGCCAAGGAAGAAAACACCAGATTCTGAAACAAATGCTCCAAACAAGCAAAGTGTAAAAACAACCTAAATATACTGGTATAGTATTGTCAAATGTACCGGTACTTCAGGACCAAATCTATACTAAAATAAAAAAGATGTAATGACACCAGTGTTTCTGCAGTACCAGTAGTACCGAGCAGCGACTCTCTCCGGTAGCAGTGCACAGTCTGACTGACACACGACAGCTTTAAAATGCTCACAGGCTTATTTTGAATGTGTGCTCTGTTACTCCTTGTACACTGAAATGGACAATTAATCAAATTAAAATTGTGACATGCCCTAGTATGATTTATTAAACCACTAAAGGCTGCAATCTTAGTGTGGATGAGCTGCATACTTTAAATCAATCTGACCGCTCATCCACATGAAACTCCACAGGCTAATCTTAGCTCACTCGTGGGACAGGTGTGCTCACAGGGACCTGGTGCTCTGGCTCCTCAGCTGCTTGAGGCTTCGGGTCAACTGGGAAAAGAGCAAGCTCGTCCCGGTTCAGAGCATCTCTTTTCTCAGTATGGAGTTGGACTCGGTCTCAATGATGATGCGCCTCACCAACGAGCGTGCGCAGTCAGTGCTGAACTGTATGCATGCGTTCAGAACACGTTGGTCCCACTGAAATCCTTTCAGAGACTCCTGGGGCATATGGCATCCTTGGCAACGGTCACGCCACTTGGGTTGATACATACGAGACCACTTCAGCACTGGCTACACACCAGTGCATGGCGCCACAGCACACACTGCATCCTCGTCACACAGACTTGTTGCCACTTTCTCAGCCCCTGGTCAGACCTAGCGTTCCTACAGGGAGGAGTTCCCCTAGGCCAGGTCCCCAGGCACGTCATGGTTACGACAGATGCCTCCCAATGGGGCTGGGGTGCCTTATGCAACGGGCACTCAGTCGCCGGCCCTTAGACCGGGCCACTACTGCGTTGGCACATCAACTGCCTTGAGTTGCTGGCGGCACTACTTGCCCTGAAACTATTGCCTTTGATATGGGGCAAGCACGTGTTGCTCCGAATGGACAACACCGCTACGGTAGCATATATCAACCACCAACGCGGCCTACGCTCTCGATGTACGTCACAACTCGCACGCCGTCTCCTCCTCTGGAGTCAGTACCGGCTCAAGTCGCTGCGAGCCACTCATATCCCGGGTCACCTCAACAGCACAGCAGACACGCTGTTGTGGCAGGTCACACCCAGGGGAGAGTGGAGGCTCCACCCTCAGGCAGACCAGCTGATCAGGAGTCGATTTGGCCAAGCACAGGTAGACCTGTTCGCTTCCCCAGAATCCTCCCATTGCCTACTTTATTACTCTCTGACCGAAGCTCCCCTCGGCACAGATGCCTTGGCAAACAGCTGGCCCCTGGGGCTGCGCAAGTAGGCATTTCCCCCAGTGAGCCTACTTGCACAGACATTGTGCAAAGTCAGGGAGGATGGGGAGCAGATACACCACGAACAGGGTGTGGTCTCCGCAGTGTCCTCCTCTTTGGAGGAACACCCCCCCCAGCTTGGACCATATATTTGGCCCCCTGCTGAACTATTTCATTCCTTTTTGGGGAGAACAATAGAGAGAAGGCCACGGTTGGGCCAGCCAGTCCTTATACTTCTGAGCAGTTAGCCATTCCCCTAGGTGCAGCGGACTGCTTCATGCCTACTAATGTGTTGGGGGTAGTTATGTGACGGCTTGCAGCGCTGACTACGAGGCACACAGAGGTCTGCCCGTCTCGCACCGCCAGTCCACATAACTCAGTTCAGCTCTTGTGTTGTTTTCCATTGAGACCGCTAGTGTCAACTCATCGACACAAGGTCAAGTGAGTGACAGATAGGGAACGTCTCGGTTACTGATGTAACCTCCACTCCCTGATGGAGGGAACGAGACGTTGTGTCCCTCCTGCCACAACACTGAACCAACGTCTGAAATAGCCGGGTCTTTGGCTCAGCTCCTCAGTGCGATACCTGCTGTGTGTTTGCAGCATCACTCCTTTTATACCTGCATGTCCGGGGGGAGTGGCATGCAAATTCCACACGCCAATTTGCATTGGCCTTTTCTCAAGATCAGAGATGTCTGGGCTCCACAGGAGCGACCCCTAGTGTCAACTCATCGACACAACGTCTCGTTCCCTCCATAGGGAACAGAGGTTAAATCAGTAACCGAGACGTTCATGTACAGTAAATAATATGGCATATTCAATATTCAAACTTATAACAGCCGATTTTAAATCAACCAAGTTAGTCTGTTCAGTAAGACCTTTGGTGGTGAGAAGGGTGCCCATTAATCCAGTTGGATCTTATATGGTGATCTTGTTCATGTAAGATCATCATTAGATCATTTTTGGCCTCAGTGGTTGCACTTTGGAAATTAAAAACATTAATTTGCTTTTGGAGTGAAAATGTTAAATCTACCAATACCAGCTGCACGGCAAATGGGTCTCATTAGAGCAGACGCGATAACAATGACGATGATTCCTTAACTATGCAATTCAGGCACACTTAGAACAGTTCAGCAGAAATACTTTATTGCTATTTTGCACAAATCAAATTCATATTGGCCTACTTATTACCATGACAAAGCAAAACTGTTCAAGCAACACAACAAACTCTCTCATTACAATGACTGCGGTCACTCACTGCAGGTTTACACTGTTTGAGATATGCTTGAGAGCTCAATGACGCTCCGCACAATGTTCTGCACTCTCACGAATGCTCTCAATAAAAACAAAGCTGTCTAATCAGCATAATAAATCAATTATTTAAACCACGTCTGTGCCTTGATTAGAAAGGGAGCGTTTTAGTTTTGTTGTGTTGCTCATTTGCAGTGTATTCAACATCTACGTTCAAAGCGAGCGGTGCAACATGCAATGAATCCAAAATAATTACAAAGGGCTTTTCGCTCTTGTTCTACAGCTTATTTCTGTGTGTCAGGTGATGTTTCTTCAGTATTAATTTTCCTGTGCCACCGTGAACAGAGATGGAACATAAAGCATCTGGGCATTCAGACGGTTTAAAACTTGTGCATTAGTATCAGTTGTCAATTCTGATAGGATGGAGGACTAATCTAAGCGGCTCTGATTGGCCATTGCCATTTCATTGCTCAACAGAGATGTCTGTGATTGGTTAGAATACTCAACCACTGCAAAATTATGTTGTAAATAGAAACCAATGTACGCACAAACCTCAGTATCTCCAGATGACAGTTTGTACTCTTCAGTGCATCAGAGATCAGCTTCACTCCTGAATCCTGCAGGTCATTGTTACTCAGGTCCAGCTCTCTCAGAGGAGAGTTTGATGATTGTAGAGCTGATGCCAGACTTCCACAACATTGATCAGTGAGATTACAGCCGCACAATCTAAACAGGATAATGAAAAACAAAATTATTATAAAACATTTTTATTTTGATAATTTTATTGATCAAAATATAGTTTTGATTATGGTTTTATCTACATTAAGTGAGCATAATCTATCCGAGCAAATCAAAGAAATACACATATCATCACAAACCCTTATAAACATTAGTGGTCGACCGATATAGCACAGAGGCCGATAAATCTTCCAATATTCGGACTTTTTTAATTATCAGCGTCGGCCAATAAATTTTCCCGTTTGGCAGCTTTTTCTTGAAGGTGCCGAAAATCACTTTATTGCTTGTGAAGCGACTGAGACATGTAAACGACCAGTCACGTATTTTTTGTTGTTACGTGCCATCTTGTTACTACAATAATAGTGTGCCATTTAAACAGACCACATAGAGCCGTGACAGAAGAGTTTCAGCTCATAATGTTAAAGTGCTCGCCTGTTTCATTCTCACTCTCTTTCTCTCTCTCCTCAACAGTTCCCTGTTACTTTTAACTGTCTATTCTAATGATAAAAGGCAAATATCAATAAGAGTAATATCATATACCGTCTGTAAATATGCACATATCTCGTTTAAACAGTTTTAATAAAACAACTTCACACATCTTCAGCAAATCCAGTGTCCTGTGGAGCGCTCATTTATTTACCTCTAAAGCACGTATTCTATCAGCCTCTCATCAATAGTTCCCTGCAACTTTTCTAATGATAAATGACAAATATCAATAAAACTTCTATATGCAAATATGCAGATATCTCGTTTAAGCAGATGTAATTGACGAACTTCACGAAGATCCAGCGTTTTTTTTCCTGTCAAACGCTCATCTAATAACTTCCTCCAAAATGCGACTTCTATCAGCCAGAATCAAAAACTTCAGGATCAGGATCAAAAGATTCTCTGATTCACAAATCATGACGGTCACTCCATGACAATCCAAGCAGGCGATCCAGGCTGTATAAACTGTCAGGAGATCGAGGCTCATGCTGGATCTGCACGAGCGCTTGTGTGGAACTTCAAATCTGCATCTGAAACCAGGAAAATGCTGCCTCCAGAGACTGTATATGGAGGTTTGATGAAAATAAGGTGCTTTTCAAACTGTTCAGAGATCAGTTTCTTTATGAGTTCCATTCATTCAGAACAGATGTCAGTTAAGCCATTAACTGATTATGCAACAATGTAGCAAGTCAGCTGCCTACGTTTCCAGATGCAGCACAAGGTAAAAGCGCTTCTCATGTGAATGAAGTAAATGTCTTATTCACTATGCACTGTGTGTACAATTGGTTTGATTCTGTATTTTTGGAGTAAATGCGATTGCTAACGTAGACATGACATCCATGATTGATGGACTACTGTTTGTACTGTTATTTCCTTCTTAATATATTAACACATTTTTCATGTGCAAATAAATTACAAAAATGTCATGACTGAACAGATATCTAAAGAAACTGCCATCTACCATTTCAAATACAATATATATTAGTTTTGTGTGAAACTGACTAAATATAGAGCTAAATAAGAGTTTTACTATTTTTATTGTTTTAGCAAATTTCTGTTTGTTATTTAGTATATTAAATTGTGTGATATATGCTCTCTGGATATCTGCATCGGGCATTAAATAAAACAACATCATATCAGTCAACCATTAATAAACATATGAATTTAACTTGAAGTGTGTCATTTCTGCAACACTAGCGGCACAAAACAGAATTGTGAAATGAATGATTGTTCCCACACAGGTTTCCCAAACACTCCTACTGTCTTGCAATCCTTCTGCCATTGGTCAAAAAAACAGTTAGTCCCAACCCAAACTCACAACATGGGTTGAGTCAGAAGTTAAAATGTCAGAGTGCTCCAACAAACACACCAGTGTTTTCAAAGTGACACAAAGTCACAGTGTTTTCACTCTTCAGGAAGTCAACCTACCAACGGCTTAATTATAATTGGCACTGCACATTAAATTGGGATATGAGGAAGTATTTCAGGGTTTCTGTAGGTATCATCAAATAAAATTTAATGCTTTTTAATGCCATTTTGAAAATTTTTAATGCCATACATGACCCATGACTAACCACGTGTGTATATATATACATATATATATAATATATATATCAGGGTTTCCGTTGTCCGGTGATTACCGGACATTGGCCGGGAAAAAAATGAAATGTCCGACAAAATTAAATCTCTGCGGTCAAATTGTCAGATTAAAATTGCCTAATAATCCCGCCCCCCTAACACAATCTGAATTTGAGAATAAGCCTAAAATGTATAAAGCAAAAATACACCAACCTTTGGCTATGTTATAAAGGAACAGGCTCTACCGTTTGAAAGTTATTAAACAACATCGCATGCTGCATTTCAAATAAAGCGCACGCCTAACGGCTGTAATATAGACCTAAATAACGAACGATTGAGTGAGACGTTTCAAATATGGCCAGGCCCAGGCAGACTAGCCTTAAAAGCTTTTTTCTGAGGCCAGACGCGACGGACGATGGTGAATCAGGAACGCATGAAGCCTCAGATGTCCAGAGCCAGACAGCTCCACCACCACCGGAGAAAAAGCCGAAGTGTAGGGCGTATCGGTCGGAATGGAGTGACAAGTTCCCATGGCTAAGATGTGAGGTAGTTGATGGTAACGAAAAAATGTTCCGTTCGCACTGCGAAAATGCAGGAAGACGCAACGGATTCACAAGAGGGTCGAATAATTTGAGAATGTCTGCTCTCATTGAACATAGTCAGAGCAATGACCATGTTGCGGCGCTCAATTTAACACCACAGCAGGTTGCGATGAAAGGCCACTGTGACAAGGCCACGGAAACTTCTAAGAAAAAACTATGCTCTCAGCTCAAAATTGTATTCCACATGGCAAAACATGATCTCCCATCTAACCATTTTGTAGCACAGACTGAGCTACTGCAAGCTCTCGAGGCTCCAGATTTTGTCACCACTAATGGCATTTATTGCCACAGCGACTCTGTGGATGATATGGAGAGGGCATTAGAACATGTCGTGGTGGAACAGATCCGTGAAAAACAGAAAAACAAGTGACTTAATGGAATAATAATTGACGAAACTGTAAATATCACTGTGAACAAAATGTTAATCATATATCTAAAGCTGGAAATAAAAGGAAAGGTGGAGACATGCTTTCTTGGAAATTATGATGTGGACTCTGGGACCGCAAGATGCATTTATGATCGCATTGTTGCGGTGCTTCGCGAAATGGATATAGCACTGTCCCTTGACTAATTAAGAGGCGATATTTGACCGGCATATCATCAAAATGTCCGTAAAACGAAACCTCTACCGGCACCATTTTTTTCTAGCGGAAACTCAAAAGTTGATTTATTTCAGTAATTCCATTCAAAAAGTGAAACTTGTATAATGTATACATTCATTCCACACAGACTGATATATTTCAAGTGTTCATTCCTTTTAATTTTGATGATTATAACTGACAACTAATGAAAACCCCAAAATCAGTATCTCAGAACATTAGAATATTGTGAAAAGGTTCAATATTGAAGACACCTGGTGCCACACTCTAATCAGCTAATTAACTCAAAACACCTGCAAAGGCCTTAAAATGGTCTCTCAGTCTAGTTCTGTAGGCTACACAATCATGGGGAAGACTGCTGACTTGACAGCTGTCCAAAAGACGACCATTGACATCTTGCACAAGGAGGGCAAGACACAAAAGGTCATTGCTAAAGAGGCTGGCTGTTCACAGAGCTCTGTGTCCAAGCACATTAATAGAGAGGCGAAGGGAAGAAAAAGATATGGTAGAAAAAAAGTGTACAAGCAATAGGGATAACCGCACCCTGGAGAGGATTGTGAAACAAAACCCATTCAAAAATGTGGGGGAGATTCACAAAGAGTGGACTGCAGCTGGAGTCAGTGCTTCAAGAACCACCACGCACAGACGTATGCAAGACATGGGTTTCACCTGTCGCATTCCTTGTGTCAAGCCACTCTTGAACAAGACACAGCATCAGAAGCGTTTCGCCTGGGCTAAAGACAAAAAGGACTGGACTGCTGCTGAGTGGTCCAAAGTTATGTTCTCTGATGAAAGTAAATTTTGCATTTCCTTTGGAAATCAAGGTCCCAGAGTCTGGAGGAAGAGAGGAGAGGCACAGAGTCCACGTTGCTTGAAGTCCAGTGTAAAGTTTCCACAGTCAGTGATGGTTTGGGGTGCCATGTCATCTGCTGGTGTTGGTCCACTGTGTTTTCTGAGGTCCAAGGTCAACGCAGCCATCTACCAGGAAGTTTTAGAGCACTTCATGCTTCCTGCTGCTGACCAATTTTATGGAGATGCAGATTTCATTTTCCAACAGGACTTGGCACCTGCACACAGCGCCAAAGCTACCAGTACCTGGTTTAAGGACCATGTTATCCCTGTTCTTAATTGGCCAGCAAACTCGCCTGACCTTAACCCTATAGAAAATCTATGGGGTATTGTGAAGAGGAAGATGCGATACGCCAGACCCAACAATGCAGAAGAGCTGAAGGCCACTATCAGAGCAACCTGGGCTCTCATAACACCTGAGCAGTGCCACAGACTGATCGACTCCATGCCACGCCACAGACTGATCGACTCCATGCCACGCCGCATTGCTGCAGTAATTCAGCAAAAGGAGCCCCAACTAAGTATTGAGTGCTGTACATGCTCATACTTTTCATGTTCATACTTTTCAGTTGGCCAACATTTCTAAAAATCCTTTTTTTGTATTGGTCTTAAGTAATATTCTAATTTTCGGAGATACTGAATTTGGGATTTTCATTAGTTGTCAGTTATAATCATTACAATTAAATGAAATAAACATGTGAAATATATCAGTCTATGTGTAATGAATGAATACAATATCAAAGTTTCACTTTTTGAATGGAATTACTGAAATAAATCAACTTTTTGATGATATTCTAATTATATGACCAGCACCTGTATATATATATATATATATATATATATATATATATATATATATATATATATATATATATATATATATATATATATATATATATATATATATATATATATATATATATATATATATATATATATATATAAAAATGTATGTATGTGTGTGTATGTATGTGTGTGTATATATATATATATATATATATATATATATATATATATATATATATATATATATATATATATATATATATATATATAAATGTAATTATTATTATTATAATTATTATGTAAGAATTAGAAATGGCTCAGGAGACAGCTTAAAATATAAAAATGTATTTGCAGATATGTCAAATTTAATTGAACATAGTAACAATCAACTATATATTGAATGCTACAGGCATACTGAAAAATCAGGCCATGACTGGAAAAAAGCCATTATGTTTCTGTTTGTGTAAATTGTAAATCAAATACACGTGAACTCCAACTATAACTATATATGGAGTGGTGGTGGTGTAGTGGTCTAAAGCACATAACTGGTAATCAGAAGGTCGCTGGTTCGATCACCACAGCCACCACCATTGTGTCCTTGAGCAAGGCACTTAACTCCAGGTTGCTCCCGGGGGATCGTCCATGTAATAAGGGCTCTGTAAGTCACTTCGGATAAAAAGCAAATTCTTTCAGTCTGGACAGTGAAGGAAAAATTCTGAACTTTTTAAGGCTGGAAATTAATGTATGAAATATTCAAGTGCTATAGAAATTACACAGTTTTAACATTGTGTAAATATGAGAATTAATCCATGTGCCTTAGTTCGCTCACTTTCAACTCCGACTCAACATTTTTCAATTCATTGCATTTGTCCTTGTATCTCCTCATAGTATTAGATTTTGTAATCATTTGAGCCATGAGTGTTAGATTTGTTTTTGGACTGCTAAGCTAGTTGATCGACATCATTCTGAAGGCTGGTGCACATCTCCAACAACAACTCCCTTTTCTTTTTCAGTTCTTCCAGCTCATCTTCCAAAGCTTTTCTCGTAAGTCCACTCATAGCACCCTCTCTATTGCTCCTCTCTTCATCAAGGTAGATCCTGTATATGGTCCTGGCTCTAGCTACAGAAGCCAGTAGTTCACAATTGTCCTGCATTGTTAATCGCAGAAATGTTTATTTTTGAAATACACATTTTAAAATGTAGCTGGTTTTGTCCTTTCCACATGTGAAAGATTTGGCAATTTGCGAATCAGGAAACATTCCCTGGAACAACTCAGAAACACCTTCGTTTGATGCATATGAGTGGTGCTGCACCTCTGCCTGCAGCGTCGCATTCGAACCAAACGCTGCTCAAAGGTCGATCGATTTTCCTTCGGTAGTGGCTCAGCAGGAAGTGGCGGTCACTACAGCAGCAGTTGTGGTGGTAGTAGTAGTTGCTGAAGATGTTACTTTGTCGGTCACGGCTTGAGTTAATCGCTGTCTGCCTTTTACAGCTGATTTGTGGCAGTCGGACTGCATATGAGATTAAACAGCTCCATGTTGACAACCATGTCCTAAACTCTTTGTCTTCCAGCCACTTTTGCTGGAATTTGTGCTTACCCATTTCTTTGCAACTTTACTAAATTTACGTTCTCTGTTCTAACTCCACCAGGTCCCAGCCTGCCGCTGTCCAAACATCCGGCGTTACATCAATTTTGCACCGACCGGACGCAATTACCAAACTGGATCCGCGTGTTTATCACACCAATGTGCATATTTTGCGACAGCAAACCAAAGTTATTAATTGTGAAGTCTATATTCAAAATAAATTGGTAATATTATTTTTTCAAAACTATCTAAAATTTTTAATACCTCTAGGAATAACATTTAATGCTATTTAAGGCCTTAATTCTCACAAAATCCATTTAATGACTTTTAATGCTTTTTAATGCCCCATGGAAACCCTGTATTTTAACCTTTGCGAAAGAAACACAAACCTCAGTATCTCCAGATGACAGTTTGTACTCTTCAGTGCATCAGAGATCAGCTTCACTCCTGAATCCTGCAGGTCATTGTTACTCAGGTCCAGCTCTCTCAGAGGAGAGTTTGATGATTGTAGAGCTGATGACACAATTTCACAGTGCTGAACCATCAGATTACAGCCGGACATACTAAAAAACAGGAAGCATGTACAGCAAACAAATAAAGATGAGCAACTTACTTATGGTCATGACAATTTCACATTTTGTATACAAAACCTAAAGGGGTCATGTCATGAGCAATTATATTTTCCTTGATATTCTGACATATAAGAAGTCTTTCTACAATAGAAACATGCTGTAAATTTCATAACTCAAATCTTAATCCCCAAATCAATAAAGCATTTATTGAAATCAAGCTGCAAAATTAACTCGTTCTCTAATTTAACGACTACCCAACATCACAAGGGGGCCTATTTATTTATGACTGCCTCTACAACGAAAAAACATCAACACCCAATTTACGTCACCACACCATTGGCACAACCCACTGACGTTTAGTTCATCCACACACAGAGAGAGAGAGAGAGAGAGAGAGAGAGAGAGAGAGAGAGAGAGCGCAGGACAAACAGGCCTTGTGTGGCCAACTATTCCTGAACACCCATCTGGACTATATTGAATTATTTTTATACATAAACATACCAGTGTTTCCCATTAATTACCTAGAATGTGGAGGTCCAATTTGTCCTGCCACAGTTGCCAACGTTGCGTTTTGTGCAGTTGCATTGGCAAAGCGTCTCTCACTCCCAGTGAGTCAGCCACCGCTGATCCGTCCACAATCGGATTTAACCCTCTCTGAGACTTAATTAGCCTGACAAGGGACCGGGTGTGTAACATCACGACCCAGCCCCGCCCTGTCACAGTTGTATTTGAGGGGCTGCCCGATATTAGCCAATCAGAACAGGGGGCGTTTACACTGAAGTTTTAACTGAGCGTTTCAGACAGAGGGCCAGAGACAGGGTGGAAAATTATCAAATATTACTAAATTATGACTGATTTAGTGAAAGAAAAACTTTACTAACATTATCAGTGGACCTCAGGGAAGATAATAAAATGATAAAATAGAGCATTTCATGACCCCTATAAAACTTCATCTATTCATTTACCAGACACATTTATCCAAAGTAAAATTAAATTCTTCTTTGTGTCAGCTGACATGACTTTGAGTTTGCCACAAACCCAAGAACCTACCGTAGATCACAACTTCTGTCAGATGTAATTCTAGTGATTAAATATTAGATGTTAACACTCACAGAGCTTTTCTGCAGTTCCTCACAGCTGGTACGAGTCTCTGTCGACCATCTCTTGTTTTTATTTTGTATTTGTTGAGGTCTAACTCATCCAGCACCTCCTCCGACATCAGGATCATGTTGGCCAAAGTTGAACATTTTGCAAGAGAAAGATCTTTCTTTGTTTTAGATTTTAAAAAGACCTGCATTTCTTCAACAACAGAATGATCTTTCATTTCAATCAAGCAGTGTGAGAGATTCATCCATCTTTCAGGACTGACGTTTTGTTTTTGACCTTGTTTGAGGTTTTGGATTATTTTCTTCATGATCACTGGATTGTTCTCTGTGTGTTTCAGTAGATCCTGTAAGAGTCTCTGATTGGACTCCAGTGAGACGCCATGAAGGAATCGAAGGAAAAGATCCAGATGTCCAGTTTTACTCTTCAGGGCTTCATTCACTACTGCCTTCAGAAACCCATCCAGAGGAGCCTTCTCACACCAAGCTGTGGACAATCCACTCTGAAACATTTTCATAACCTCACAGTTCTTGTGTAAATAGCAGAAAATCACATAAAGTGCTGCAAAAAACTCCTGAAAGCTCAGATGAATGAAGCTGTAGACTTTCCTCTGATGAATCACAGATTCCTCCTTAAAGATTTCAGTGCAGATCCCAGAATACACTGAGGCGTCAGTGACGTCTATGCCGCTCTCAATCAGGTCCTCCTCATAGAACATGACATTGCCCTTCATCAGCTGTTTGAAAGCCAGTTCAGCAAGTTTCACAATCACTTTCTCTGGATCTCTCTCTTCATACTTCTCATTCCTCATTTTGATCTGAATGAGCAGGAAGTGGATGTACATTTCAGTCAGAGTTTGAGGGATTTCTGCACTGTCGTCTTGTTTCAGGATGTTTTGAAGCACAGTGGATGAGATCCAACAGAAGACTGGTATGTGGCACATGATGTGGAGGCTTCTTGCTCTTCTAATGTGTGAGATGATTCTGCTGGCTTGATGCTCATCACTGATTCTCTTCCTGAAATATTCCTCCTTCTGAGGGTCATTGAATCCCTGGATTTCGGTCACACGGTTGATGTATTCTGAGGGGATCTGATTGGCTGCTGCTGGTCTGGAGGTGATCCAGATGAGAACAGAGGGCAGCAGATCTCCTTTGATGAGGTTTGACATCAACACACCGACTGATGAAGTCTCAGTCACATCAGGAACTTTCTCACTGTCGGAAAACTTCAGAGGAATTCTGCTTTCATCCAGACCATCAAAGATGAACACAACTTTACACTCAGCATAAATCTTTGAGTCCAGATCATGAAGGTCAGGATGAAAGTCCAGCAGAAGTTTGTGAAGACTGTACTGGTGATCTTTAATCAAGTTCAGCTCTCGAAATGGAAGCACAAACATGAAATCTACATCTTGATTGGCATTTCCCTCGGCCCAGTCCACAATGAACTTCTGCACAGAGACTGTTTTTCCAATTCCAGCGATGCCTTTAGTGAGAACAGTCTTGATGTTTTCTCTTCTCTTCTCCTCACATCCTGGTTCAGTTAAAGGTTTAAAGATGTCATTGCAGTTGATTGGAGTGTCTTGGAGTGTCCTGTATCTTTTCTCCATCTGTAAAACCTCATGTTCTTCATTCACTCCTTCACTCTCTCCCTCGATGATGTAGAGCTGTGTGTAAATCCTGTTCAGGAGGGTTTGATTCTCTTGTAGTTTGATTCCCTCAAATAAACTCTCATACTTGTTCTTCATGATGGTTTTGTGAGTGTCTTTGAGTCTCTGTAGGACATCATCCACTGCTTCTGTCCGATCGGACGTCCCAGATCTGATCAGATCAGCTCTCTCCACACTGCAGAGGAATTAAGAAGAACAGAGGAACTAAGAAAACTGAGACTCAAAGTTTCAATCAGAATTTGCATATGGTCAGGGGACATGATAAATTCACTCATTCACAACTATTACAAAAGCTGCAAACAATTACTGATGCTCAAGAAGGCAACACAAGAAGAACAAAGGGGTGCAAACTTTGTGTTTTTAAGGGTTTGATTTTCTTTTACAAGAAAGGCATTTATTTCTTCAATTTCCTCTGTAGGGGATGCCGGGACTTATTGCTTGACAACACAGGTGAATAGGACGAAGACACAAATAACCGTATTTCTATGAAATATTCTTATGAATTGAGATTTCTGTTTCTGAGTGCTGACAAACACTCATTATAAATAATTGAACACAGAGTAAATGCAGGCACTGCTAATTCATATGTATACAGGAGTGCATTCAGAAATACACAATATATTTCATATTTCACATTTCACATTAACCTTCTGGGGTCGACGGACGCGCCGGCATATCCTGCTGGATATTTTCGTCCTTACAGCAAAAACAACATAAAATGTTCCATCATTTTTGAGTATACAGATAAGTGTAAGACATCATTAGAGACTATAAAGGGTCTACTTTTATTTGTGTACACTCGCAATAACAACAAAATCTTCTGCTTTTGTAAAATAAAGAAAATAAAAAGGGTGAGCTTTCAGCTTTCAGGAAGAGTTAACATTTTCCTCAGAAGACGAGCGGGACTCCAATGAATGTTTGTATTTTGAAGAGAGATTTGATCTAGCCGAGGATACATTTTCGGACGAGTAAGCCATTTAGTTTTCATTAGCTGACATGTTAATTTATATAAACGTGAACATATTTTACTAGTGGGAGTTTTTCTAGACTTGCCGGCCAGGATTCAGAGTATTGAAATATGTCCTAATAAGCAAGTTTTAGTTACATTTAAATGTTGTTTCAGCTAAAGCAGGTATTTAAATTGTATGCTGTATAATATAAATATGATATAAAAATAATATGAATGTTTAGATTATATTTTATCTAGCCTCATTATCATCAACAAAGCTTGCGCTTGCAAATATGTGTTCAGGTTAAATGAGTAAAATGCACTTTAAATATGCCCATATTAGAAAATCAGCATCTTATTATGATTTCTGAAGGATCATGTCTTTACATTTTAAAAACACTTTAACATTTAATGATGACCTGTAAATCCACTTCACCAACTAATTACACTTTGACATGTTCAGCAGATATCCATGAACACATCCACGACACAAGAAGATGCAAGACATCATTATCAAGATGATTGTGCTTTAGTTTCTCTGAAACAACTTTATTCATTCAGTCTCTAATACTGGATATGGTCTTACCCCATCAATAGTTCAGCAGTTATTTCTGTCTCACAGCGTGTGATGACACATTTATAAGAATCATTTAGACTGTTTATGTTCTTATATTTCAGTATTTTGTCCTCAATACTGTTTAGTGTCTCACCTGTTCACTGCGTCAGTAATGAGATCCCAGGTATCAATGCAGTCACTTTGAAAGGGTGAATGTTTTCAGTGGATGACACGTATAAAAGAAACATTCATTTAGATTTTCTGTTTTGAGTATCTGCAGGTATCAGCACTGTTGAATTACTGAAAAATAACGCACCTCCTGCGGTGGTAATGTGGCCACGACACGAAGCAGAGTTTGTATTATTTTTTAATAATTCAATGGTCAGTCGTCAATTATTCCACTTATACACAGTTATCACACCATAAGACCTTTAATAATACATTATTATTATTACTGACTTTCAGAATTGTTTGCAAATATGAAGTCAGAGACTGAATTAATGAATAAATAAATGAGTGAGCATGCTTACGTGAACAAGAATATTCTGATGTCAGCATGTAGTCATATTTAGACTGTTGTGTGTGTAATGTACATGCTTTATTTTTGATATCCATTGTAACATTATATTTATTTTAAAACAATAGATAGTTCCAGTTCTTGAATCTGATTGGACGAGAGACGTTCCATGAGAATTGATGTCTCATAGCATCAGCACTCTGACACTGTTTGTGTCACTCCGCTTGTGTTCGTGGTATTATAAACTAAAGTGTAAGAGCAGCACAGATGTGGAAAAGGGCAGGATGTGTCTTTTCATTTATCCTGTGACATTAAAGGAATATTCCGGGTTCAATAAAAGTTAAGTTCAATCGACAGGATTTGTGGCATAATGTTGATTAGCACAAAAACTTATTTGAACTCGTCCCTCCTTTTCTTTAAATAAGTTACCGTGAGGCACTTACAATGGGGAGGACGTCCGCTCTGATGGCTATTTTTAAACAGAGAAAATAAGAACAGGAGACACTATAGTTTACAGTCCTTAAAACATAAATCAATATACAATACTGGATCTCACCTGTTCACTGAGTCAGCACTGAGATTAGAGGGATCAAACATGGAGCTGTTACCCATGGACTCTTCTTCATATTCTAGAAGATTGATGTTCTGGGACAGTGTTTTGTCAGCTTCTTCATAGTCTGTTTCATCATGTGATGCATCTCTCCCTCTCTTTCTCCCTCTGGTGTTTCTGAGAAAAAGTGAAATAATTCTAATGATTTATCTCCAATAATGCTAAAGATCATCTCATGATCTCATCATTTAAGTTGAGCGGTTCACAGTTGTTACTCTTCAGAGATAAATCACAAGTCTTGTGCGGATCTTTAAGGACAGTGTTTCATTTCCCCCAAAAATTATTCTTTAGCAAGAAAAACAACATGGGGTGGGCATGTTTACTTTAGTGCTGGCTCAAGTAAGAGCAGGGAAGTCATTACATTGATAAATAAACATCTACAATTTAAATGTCTCAAACAGATTAAAGATAAATTAGGGAGAGTAATATTGTTTTAGCATGAATTCTGGGACAAAAGTTGATTTTGGCTAATATTTATGTACCTAATGCTGAAGGTCAAGGCTATTTTATAGATTTTGAAGGGATGTTGCAAGCCGCTGGCACCCCTCATGATATAATATTTGGAGGAAACTTCAAAACTCAGTTCTTGATCATAGTGAAGCAAATGTGTGCAGGACCACTAGAGCATCACTGACACTTCATAGGATGTGTACAAATCTTGGTCTTGCAGACATTTGGAAACTTTTGAACCCATCTGGTAGGGACTATACATTTTTTTTCCATCCGTCTATAAGATTTATTCTAGCAAATATATATTTTTTTTTATATCAAATTCCCTCATTTAATTTGTTGTGGACTGATCAATTGAAAACATCTTAGTTTCGGATGTCCTATGTCATGCCCTAGTGGGTCTAAACCCACCTCTAAAGGTGTTGCCACATACAGAGAAAACTAAATCATATAGTTGGCACTTTAATGTATCCCTTTTGCAAAATCCTGAATTACAACAAATGTTAAAGGCTGAAATCAATATGTATATGGAGACAAACTGATCCTCAGTATCCTCTGTCGGTGTGGCTTGGGAGGCAATTAAGGCGTTTCATAGGGGTCGGATCATACAGTATGCCTCATTCATCAAAAAGTCCAAAGCACGAGAACTTGTGGAGTTGGAAGGGAATATTAAAAGTGCTGAGGCAGAGCTGAAGTGCTGAATGTCATCTGATGGCCTCACAGAATCGAAAAACAAACATAATACTATTTTGTCACAGAAAGTGGAGTTTTGGCTAGATATATAAAGCAGAGAGAGTATTTTTATACCATTCCCTCAGTGAAATCTGCTGGTGGTTAAATTTTTGCCTCTGCCATTGATATTAATAATGTTTATACAGAAATCTATCTTGATCTTTATAGTTCCACGTCTTCGTCTACTGATGAAGATATTAGAAACTTTGTGGAACCATTAGATCTTCCTAAACTGATGACTGAGCAAAAAAAAACTATCTCGATTCTGAGAATACCTTGGAGGAGCTTGGTGAGGTAATTAAGGCCCTGCCTACTGGCAAGGCCCTGTGGCCAGATGGTTTTGCCGCTGAATGTTTTAGATCTTATGCTACAGAATTTGCTCCACTTTTGTTACAAGTTTATACAGAATCATTAAAGAATGGAAAGCTTCCCCCAACCATGACACAAGCCCAGATCAGGATTATTAAAAGACAACGATCCAATCGAGTGTAAGAGTTCCCATTCAATTTCCCTGATCCAGCTAGATGTTAAAATATTGTCAAAAATTCTGGCTAACCGATTGAGTAAAGTTATGACATCTCTTATAGGTATATATATCAGGTGGGGTTTATTCGGGGCCCACAGTTCTTCTGATAACATTAGGCATTTCATCAACATCACGTGGTCAGTAGCGAATGATCAGGCTCTGGTCGCTGACATCTCACTTGATGCTGAAAGGGCATTTGATATGGTAGAATGGGATTATCTTTATAAGATTTCGGGAATACTTTTATTGGATGGATTAGATCTATATCTTGCCTCCACAGAATTACAAATTTAATTTTGCCCCAGACTCTGTATTTTAGGTGATTGGGAGGTCATTAATATGTAGAATAAGCACATAAAAAAACTGGGTCCTAACTAGCATTATGATCACCAGACAGATAATTTTAAGGGGTTGGAAGACAGCTGGAGTGCCCCCCTTTCAGGAGTAGTGTTTGGAGATGGGCAGGGTGTAGCTTTTGAAGATGGGTCATCCAGAAGGACTGGGGAATTTAGACTTGTTTGTAGGGAAATGGGGCAATCTGTGTATGGTCTCACCTGATCACTCCATCACTGAGAAAAGGGGGTTGACCCATGGAGTTGTTACTCTTCATAGACACACAGCTGGATTCTGGAGGTACAAATGTGTTTCTCTGTCTGTGGGTGATACATATAAAAGACAAAATATATCAGATTATCTGTGTTTAGTCCTGTCAGCTGTTTATATTAATATAATTGTCTTATTGTCTTCTCTTCAACACTGGATATGGTCTCACCTGATCACTCCATCACTGAGAAAAGGGGGTTGACCCATGGAGTTGTTACTCTTCATAGACACACAGCTGGATTCTGGAGATACAAATATGTTTCTCTGCCTGCAGGTGATACATATAAAAGACAAAATATCAGATTATCTGTGTTTAGTCCTGTCAGCTGTTTATATTAATATAATTGTCTTATTGTCTTCAACACTGGATATGATCTCACCTGATCACTCCATCACTGAGAAAAGGGGGTTGACCCATGGAGTTGTTACTCTTCATAGACACACAGCTGGATTCTGGAGGTACAAATGTGTTTCTCTGTCTGCGGGTGATACATATAAAAGACAAAATATCAGATTATCTGTGTTTAGTCCTGTCAGCTGTTTATATTAATATAATTGTCTAACTATCCTCTCATCAACACTGGATATGGTCTCACCTGATCACTCCATCACTGGGATCAGGGGGTTCAATCATGGAGTTTTTACTCATCATAGACACACAGCTGGATTCTGGAGATGCTGCTCTCTGATGGTGAACAGCTCCATCCTCTCTCTCCTCATAGAGACTCATTTTAGAAGCAGCTCTCTCCAATATATCTCATAATAATCTTCAGACCTGCATTTGAGGAACACAAACACACAAAAAGAAAAACATCAAGATACTGAACTGAAACTTTCACTACACTGATAAGGCACTAAACAGAAAGAACAACACTCAGAGCTGCTTCACTATCATACTTTACTCTCTAAATCAGCATTAAAAGATCAAAAATAACTACCAGACTTCTGCTTTACCTCATTTTCAGAACAGCAGAATGTAAATAATTGTGTGCGGATCAAATCCACTAGTGTGAATAACAGCTCAAACAGCCTCAAATACAGGTTTCTCAACTACATGAAAGAACAAGCAGAGAGGTGTACTTCTGTTTATCCTCATTATTAAACTTTCTATTGATTTATTTGATGAGAAAAGAAAAACATCTCAGGTCACACCATTGAGGATATTTAACACCAAAGAGAGTCTCTACAACAGACACTTTTACTAGCTGAAGGGAAAAACTCAATGAAGAACAAAAACTAACAGAACACAAATCAATTTGATTGAATAAAGACCAGCGATTAACCCTTCAAATAAAGAGATTCATTCAAACTCACACCAAAATACTCATTACAATTCCTCATCCGATAACATCATGATTTATCTCCTGTCCGATCGTGGAAGTAAAGACGTCGAGCAGTTTTGGGCCTGTTCAACACTTCCGGGTTTATTAGAATCTAGTTCTTGTTTATGGAGTTCATTTGATCTGACTGTCGTGAAAATCTATTAAACACAAAGACGAACGGATATCTCTCAGAAATATGCCGACTACTGAAAATACTCCACAAATATAAAAGTTTGTGCGGCTTCAAATATCGACGTGTAGCGCTCGATCTTAAAATGACACACTGTGAAAAACTGAGTGTGATATAAACTATCAATACTTTATCTGATCACTAATATCCAAACATCCAAAAAGAGTTTATTGCTTTGAAATAGGCCTCATTATTATTATTATGGTTTACTCACCGTGAGATGTCCGGGTGAAACAGTCAGCCTGCAAGTTGAAGATTTTTGGTTTCGCTTTAGACGTTATGTAAACAAGTGATCTGCGCATGCTCGTGTCTGAGTGACACATGAGTCCTCGTGCAGCTGCACTCCAGTGGAATACATCACAAATGAAAGGCCGAGGTTGTATCTCACTACAGATGCGAATTAAAACATTTTTGTAAACTCTGAACATTACCGAAGTCTCTCGAGCAAGTCAGTCCACTGTCGGTCATTTCTGTAATTCTCTCTGGAGGTTATTTACAGTCATGTCAGTGCAGCTACTATCTACTTGAATGGAGAAAGACCAAAATCTCACAAACGGTTGGTCAAGATTACGATCAAAGAACATATTTAATATCAGAAATAAAATCTAGTAATATTGGAATCATAAATGGTGCTTCTTTACCCCATATTACGCTAAAACTAAAATGTTCCTCCGACTTGTACAGCTAATGCGCATGCGTGTTCTAGAGTTGATTGACAGATGTCTGTATCTAAAAGGTGATTGGCTCTTTTACCTGTAAGGCGGGACTTCGCTTCATATTTCTGCCTTTAAACCCTCCAGATATCAACATCCATTGTAAGTGTCTCACTGTAACCTTCATTTTTACTTCTTTTAAGGAGGGACGAGTCGAAATTATTTTTTGTGGTAATCAAATTTATGCCACAAATGCTGTTGATTGAGTTTAACTTGTATATTAGGCAGAATGAGCATCAGTTACTATTCACTTTTATTGCATGTTTTCTGCAATAAAAACTTATTATTGCATGTGACAGTTCTTTGTGTATCACAGAATAAAGTATGTAGTCAGCTGCACTCCAGTGGATTACATTAGTGATGGGAAGTCCGATTCATTTTCACGAACCGGTTCTTTCGGACAGTTCGAATCCATGAACCGGTTCAAAAACCCATTCAGCTGTTATTTTACATCATCATGTAATGACGTCTGTAGCACGCAATTCTAACATCCCGCAGTCATAGTTTTCACAATCAAACATTATGATGATATTCTGAATAAAAATATACATTTGTGTTCTGCAGAAATAAAGTCCTACACATCTGGGATGGAATGAAGGTGAGTAAATGATGACAGAATTATTTAAAACTATTGATTATAGGTTGTTATTTAGAAGTATAGAAGCCAGATATGTACAAATATATAAGTAGATTAATTGCATCATGGGTGGTCGCTCTGAAGCTCATTTCACGTTTGCTGCGGTTCTCTGATTGGTGGATCTTTCTCTAATGCACCATGGGTAATGTAGTAGTTTACCATGAATTCAGCTATTAAAAACTATTTTTAAACAATAAAGTTGAGATACTGCAGACGCATGTATTTAACAGAAGCATATACCATCAATGAACATCTTCAGAGCTCATGATAGGTCTGTCTTTAAAGGTTTATAAGTTATCATTGATAATAAATGAGTCTATGGGATAAATGAATGAGATTTTTACTTCCGGAACAAGACTGTTGATGTCAATTGTAGGCAGGATAATTTGCCCTGAGTGCCCTTTAGGAATTTATTTTATTAACTTTACATGAGGATATTTTTCACATTATGTTAACATTAATTACACACTGTCATACCTCAAACATGAATTCTGAAGCAGCTGTGAGGCCTCTATCGCTTCATGGAGTCCGTCAGGTGAATTCTGATGCATTATGGGTACTGTAGTTTCTGTCAAGACTGGAAATTGTACCGTCAGCGGTTCTTCACGTCTGGGATCGGGGTGGATTGGATCTTCCTCATGCTGCTGGGACTCGCCATGACACTGATCAGCTTTATCATGGATATCTTCGTCTTCCTCTTCATTGACGGTTAGTGTGTCTGTGTGTATATATATATATATGTTTTCAATCTTTCAGGACACGCCCCCCTCCTTGTTATTTCTGAGCACCTCAGAACTTTACAACACACAGTTGAGGGGGTTCATTTAATTGTTCTTCGTTTGTTCACTCTGTTTTGCTGTATTTGAGTGTATATGCCTAAAACACCTGTTGCGTTTCTCTCTTGAACGAAAGTTTTTTTTTTTAAATAATTATTATTATTACAAGAAAACAATAATGTTGTTGTACTGATGTTATACCCGCTCCCCCTTTCTTGTTATTAGTTTGATCCAAGCGCCCCGTAGTGACACATCACCGTAAGAGCGGGAATTTAACATGTTTAAATTATAACGGTTGTTTTCTGAGGGGCGATAATTGTACACAGTCTGCAGATCCCTTTACAGACTTGTGTTGTATATCATGTGAGTTAATCGGAGAGAATGTGCGTTCATAAACCTGTTAACTAAAGATCATTTGAAGTGTTTTAAAAAACATTGCAAGAGGGATCAAGAGTTGAATGTTTCAAAACGAAAAATGGAGTTATGTTTGTAACACTGCACATATCAAACGTGCAGCAGAGTTAAATAAACAGTTTACACAAAAAGCACAATTCATTTACTCACCATCAGGTCGTTTCAAACCCATATTTACTTCAGTGAAACACAACATCGATTTTTGTGAAGAATATCCAGGCCACTTTTCCAAGTCTCTAAACGACTAAATAAACACCATAATTACCATAAAGGTAGTGTAGTTCACGCGACTCGTCCGTTACAAGTCTTAAGAAATGTAACTGAGGCGTGCTACAACTATATAATACGCTGATTGAGGCGGCCAAATATGGACGGGATTCCGGTCAGAGAATCAGGGGGCGGAGAAAAGATTCTTCACAAAGATGTATTTATTGAACAGTCTTTGGGTTGTCATCTGAACCAGTTATTTGTTGGCAATGATGTCTTTATTAATGGTCTAAAGGAACAATAAAGAAATATAATTACAATCGTATTCTGAGAATCATTTACACACTGGCATGACAGTCAAACAAATGCAATAACAACAATTAACACAAAATAGACATGATACACTGTACCATGGTATATTACTAGTATAAAACACAGTGGTTACACAGTTTAGAATACTGCCCATGCTAATACTGATTAGCGGGTTTCTCTCGCGGCAAATTACGGCCGCTACGGCGCTTCCAACGCACCGATGATAGCCGCAGAACGATCGCGGGACATTAATCACATACATTCAATAAACATATATATATGCTGATGTACTTACATCAAGGCATAAATGCATTATACAAACATAAATACGCGTGCAGAGGTATACATTTCCCAAGACAGTCTTCCTGTGTGTCCCCACAATAATCAGTCCGTGTGGCAAACAACTTCGGTTCCTAGGACAGGCTTTCGTACACAGCCGCCCCCAATTATCCAACAGGAGAATTGTAACAGAGAAAGTCTGTCTACAGTATCTAAGGATCTTCCTCAAAATGCGGAAGTGGAATCAACCTAACGACTGGACGAGTGTAGGATTTTCCATTAACTCTGACTCGAGCAGTGCAAACTTTCCCGTCAGGTCCAGCCAATGTCTCAGACACTGTGCCCACAGGCCACAGGGCACGAGGAAGTTGGGGATCAACAATGAGAACCACTTGGCCCACAGTTAGCTCTTTGCCATTCTTTCTCCACTTCTGCCGCTCCTGTAAACTTGGGAGGTAACCTCTGATAAAGGCAGTCCAGAAATGATACGCCAACACCTGGCTATGTCTCCATCTGCGTCTTCCGAGCAGGTTGGTAGAGTCGAAAAGGACTTGAGGTAGGGAGGCATCATGACGGCCCATAAGGAGTAGGTTTGGAGTCACTGGGTCAACGTCTGCTATATCTGAAGATACATAGCCAAGAGGCTTGGCATTTAGAATACCCTCAACCTCCGCTAACAACGTCCGCAGCACTGGCTCTGGCACTGTTTGCTCTCGCAGAATGACCCGTAGTGCAGTCTTTACAGATTTTACTTCACGCTCCCAGGTTCCTCCGAAATGAGGAGCATTAGGTGGAATGTGGCGGAATCTGATCTTCTGTGGAGCAAGCAGCTCTTTAAGCTTGGGTGCCATGACATCAAATGTGTCCCGTAGTTCTCGGTCTCCTCCAACAAACTTAGTGCCGTTGTCGCAGAGCAATTCCATGGGCTTACCTCGTCTTGCTATAAAGCGACGCAGAGAGAAGGAATGCATCAGTGTCGAGGTGCTCCAACAAATCTAAGTGCACACATCGGGTTGTCATGCACTTATAAAGGATACCCTATCTTTTTTTGTGGCGACGACCAACCTTGATTGAAAGGGGGCCGAAACAATCCACTCCAGTAAAGTAGAACGGTGGTTGGTGAAGTTGCAGCCTGCAGGATGGAAGTTCGGCCATTTGGGGAACTTCAGGCTTGGCTCGCCAGAACTGACAATCTTGGCATTTGCGTTGATGCTTACGGACGGCTTCCCGGCCCCGAAGTATCCAATACTGGCGACGCAATTCCGCTAGCACCCTTTCAGAACCAGGATGCAGAAGTCGACGGTCTGTCTCTTTGATTAACAGCTTCGTTGTAGAATGACCAGGGTCTAACAGTATAGGGTGAATAACATCAAGGTCAAGGTCACAAGCTCTACGTAACCGCCCCCCTACTCTGATAAGACCTGTGTCCTTATCATACTCTGGTGCAAGGGATGCCAAATGGCTGGTAGCTGGAATCAGCCGTCCAGTCTTCAAAGCTTGGACTTCTAGTGGGAATGAGTCCTGTTGAGCTTGGGCCAGGATAAGTTTCTCTGCTTCAACATAGTCATCAGCTTGCAGTGAAGAGTCACTGTCTGCAGCGGCCGCCCCGTGTAGGGACCTGACAGTGGCCTCAACGAGCTCTAGCCATGTGTGAGATTGATCGGGGTCTACAAGTAACTGATTGGCGACTTTGACAGTGCCGATGAATGCAGTTTTCCTCAACTCGCTGATCTCCGATTCTACCTTAGTGACAGGTGTAGATGGCCACTGGTCAGAAGGTTGAAGGAGGAAGTCGGGTCCTGAACTCCACGGGTGAAGTCCTGCTATCTGGGTCAGTGTCAGGCCTCTTGTGATGTGGTCAGCGGGGTTGTGAGCTGAATCAACGTACCGCCATTCAGCCGTGTCTGTGAGGGTCTGGATCTCTGCTATGCGTGTCCCTACAAATACCTTGTAGCGACAGGACTCAGAGGTTAGCCAGTTCAGCACAGTCGTTGAGTCAGACCAGAGGGTGACTGTCTGGAAATTATGAGGCAACTCAGTCTGGATCACTTTAGCTAACTGGGCGCCAGTCAGGGCTGCACTCAGTTCCAAACGAGGCATGGAGAGGCATTTTCTAGGAGCCACTCTGGATCTGGCCAGAACAAAGGCGACATGGACATGGCATTAATCATCAGTAGTACGCAAATAGGCCACTGAGCCGTATGCTCTTTTTGACGCGTCACAAAATATGTGGAGTTCCCGGATGGCACCAGGGTAATCAGCACAGGCTGGGGCATAAGGTCGAGGAAATTGCAGCTGAAGGAGATTAGGAATCTCTCGTATCCATGTTAGCCACTCCTCTCTTAGCGGTAAAGGTGTTATTAGATCGTCCCAGCCCAAATTCTGCTTCCAGAGGTCTTGGATGAGAACCTTGGCCCGGGTGGTAAACGGGATGATATACCCAAGCGGGTCATACTGACTGGCCAAGGTCTTGTACACATTTCTCATGGTAGGCTCTAGGGGCTCGGCTGATCGCAAATTATAGCCTAGAGTGTCACTGAGACAGTCCCACCGTAGGCCCAGAGTGGGTTCTTGTAGGTCTGTACTGACTTTTGTCAACCACATTTCACTGTTAACAGACCGGGCTTCTGTAGGAAGATGTTCGATGACAGAGGGTACGTTGCATGCCCACTGCCTTAGATCGAAGCCTCCCTCAGACAGTAATTGACGAAGCCCATCAACTACCTCTTTAGCTTCATCAGAGTTCGAAGTGCTGTGCAGGCAGTTATCAACATAGAAGGAATTCTCAACTATGTTAACCAGACTGACCTGGTCGTTCTGGTGGTCTTGGGCGCTGCGCTGGAGGGCGTAAATGGCGCAACATGGGCTGCATGTAGTTCCAAACGGAAGCACCTGCCATTCATATATCTCAGGCTCCTGGTCTCTGCATATGTCCCTCCAAAGAAACCGCAACATTGGCTTATCCCTGGGCAGCAAGCGTACTTGGTGGAACATAGCTTTAATGTCCCCACTCACGGCTACTGTGTGTTGTCGGAACCTCAGGAGCACACCTAACAAAGTGGATCCCAGCATTGGGCCAGGAAGCAGCTGACTGTTCAAGGACTGACCCTGATGTTGAAATGAACAGTTAAAGACGATCCTGTTCTTTCCATTGTGTTGTACGATATGATGTGGAATGAACCAGGACTCCGAGGTATTATGTGCTTCTTCTGCGGTTATCCTGGCTACATAACCCGCAGATTCCAACTTGCGGATTTCAGTGCAGTAAGCTTTTGCTAAATTAGGATCTCGTGCCAATCTGCGCTCGATACTTCAAAGGCTAGGAAGAACAGCACTCTTGTCTGTATGGAATGTTGTCATGGGCATGCGTCGGAGCAATGGTGTGGCATAACGTTGAACGCCATCTACGTTCACACTGGTTGTGTCATTCTGGAGCATAGCGAGAGCGTCTTTGTCCTGCTTGGACCTGGTAACCATCTTCTCATTGTATGGGAAAGTGTCGACTTGCCAGAGACGTTCAACGTGCCGAATCAGATCATCTGGAAGCGGAGTGGTGGGTAATATGAAGGCACTGCTGATAACACCGTGAGGGTTGCTTGGGAATCATGGGACCCTGAAGAGACCATCCCAGCTGTGTTCTGATGGCTATTGGACCTCCGTGTGGTCCTCTGCATGCAGGCTGTATCGGCATTAAGAGGTGCGGCATGTCAGAACCAATGAGGAGTAGTGGTTTAACTCTGTCAACAGGGGAAAGAGGAAGATCTCTCAGATGACGATAAGCTCGTTGGAGCGCAGCCACTGGATAGTTATGTTCCGCGAGACTCAAACCAGACGCAGTAAAGGCATTGGGTATAGTGAACCTCTTCATGGGTTTGGTGACTGCTGAGACCTCGAAGGAAACGGACGAACCTGCAAGTTCTGTGGGAGATTGCTGAACAGTCTGTAAATGAAGTAACTCTGGGGTACAGGTAAGCTTGAGCTGCTGCACAACCGGGGAAAGCACGAGTGTTCTCTCTGACCCATCATCAAGGACGGCATGTGCCTCCATTGTGTGGTGTTCATTGTGAAGGAGGACCTTGATGACCTTTAGCATGACTCTGGGTGTACGGTTCGGTCTGTCCAAGAAAACCCGGGTTGATGGGAGGCTGACGGTGAGGACTGCACTGGTAGTGTCTTGGATGGAATCATGAAGAACTGTGAGATGTAGCTCTTTACAGGTTCTACATGGACGTTTAAGGTTGCAAGACTCTACAGCATGGGACCGTCCACATCTCCAACATCGTTTGCCATCTCTAATCCAAGATATAATCTGGGAGGTAGTCAACTTCTTGAATGCCTCGCAAGAGTTGAGGTAGTGATCCCTGTTGTCACAATGAGGACAGTATGGCTTGGGCTTGGAGCTGAACTTAGGGGCCGACGACTCAGGAGTCTTAGCTACACTCTCACGTGTCAAGAGAACTGGCCTTGGCTGCCCTCTTGGATAAATTACTCCTCTAGCTCTACCAAGGGGCTTCGGAGCCTCACTCTGGAACATAGCCGCTGCTCTACTGGAAATACGTTTCGCTTGAGACTTAATCTGGAGCCAGTCTGCGAAATCAGGTAATGTGTAGGTTTTGTCGGTGCCGTCTGGAGAATACCCCGACTTAAGCAGTATTCAACGAAACCGTCGTGATAGGCTGGTGGCAGTTTACTTAAGAGACGGTCTACATGCGAGCCACACAAAAGCTCGTACCCATTCTGGCCTTCAAGAGTTCTCAGCATACCTACTAAAGACTGTACTGACAATGCAAATGAGTCAAAGGCATTAGCATCACCCAACTTAAGAGGTGGGTGCTCAAGATGGCACCCAACTCGTACTGAACAAGCTGTCTTGGTTGTCCATACTTGTCTTGAAGTGCCTGCAGAGCAGCAGTGTAAGGCTGGGGATGATACATGAAGGATTTAGCTAGCTGATGGGCACTAGGAAGTCCCAAATGACTCAAGAGAACATGATATTTATACTGTTCACTGATATGATGGTGATTACTTAACAAATTGTCCAATGCTAACTTAAACAAAGCAAAGTCACTCTCAGCACCACTCTCGAAAACGGGTAGCGTGGGTCATGGAATGCCATAGACCGATGCGAGCAGAAGCTCTGGACTCGGTTGAGGCGAGTAGGCAGTGGGGGGAAGAGGCACAGATGCTTTAACACCAGGAGCATGAAGTGTCATCGCCGATGCTTGGTGGCTGAAGACAGGGAACTGCGACGGACCTGGAAGTGTCATCACCGGCGTTGTTGCTGTCTGTTGTAGCCTGTAGCGAAGGGTAGGTAGTGTGGCAGTAACAGGCTGCTGTGTCGCACGCTGCATGCTGCTACTCATGGGGTACGCAGCAGACGTCGGGATGGTGAACACTCCTGAAGATTGAGGGGGCACATTTGACGATAATGACACACAGTGTATTGGCACAGCAGTAGAAGCTGATGGTGCAATGTCAGGGACTGGCGATGAGAATACTCGTGGCCCTTGGTCACGTGCATCAGGTGTGGGTGCATCCGCCGTGTGTGAAGCTGGTGAGACCCAATGTAACGGTCTAGGTGATGCTGCAGAGACATCAGGATCAGGCAGTACTGTAATACAGGGGAGCCGCGTCGACGTCACAGCAGGCGACTGGAAGGGGGGCTGCTGAGATTCAGAAGACATGAGCTGCGGTGAACAAGCCTGGCTGCGCCATGATGAAAGCTGTTGAGCATTTGGAGAACCAGGGTCTGCAGGGACTGGAGTAGTTGCTCCAGAGTCTACATAGAGCATAGAGGATACAAGCTTAGCTACTTCGAGTTCAGTCTCTGCTTCTTGGAGCTTGCGCTGTCGTTCTAGTTGTTTCAACAGAGCCTCCTTTGCGGCGAGCGCTTCCTCTTGCATGCGCTGGGCTTCTTTAGCTTGTACCTGCAGTCTTTTGTATTCCAGATCAACCAGTGAGTCCTCTACTACTTGCTGCCTTAGACTGTCATACTGTCTCTGTTTGATCTTCTCCTCCAACATAGCAGTCTGGACGCTAGATAGCTCTGGTGGGATGTAAACGCAAGCAGACGTAATGGAACGCCTACTGGTCCTGGATTGAGAGCTGACACCACTGCGAGACGTTTTTCTCGAGCTGCTTCGGGGCTGACTGGGACAGTGAGAGGAAGCCTTTGGAGGAAGGTCTCCAGCAGGGTGATAGCCAACATCGTAATCATCCAGATGTGTAGGCAGATTAATCTTGCGTCGAGGTCTGGACGCTGTCTCAGATAGGTCACTTTCTGCTTTGTCCATATTGGTTCGGTCTTGCTCTCAATCCGGCTCGAAGGACCACTTTTGTAACTGAGGGGTGCTACAACTATATAATACGCTGATTGAGGCGGCCAAATATGGACGGGATTCTGGTCAGAGAATCAGGGGGCGGAGAAAAGATTCTTCACAAAGATGTATTTATTGAACAGTCTTTGGGTTGTCATCTGAACCAGTTATTTGTTGGCAATGATGTCTGTATTAATGGTCTAAAGGAACAATAAAGAAATATAATTACAATCGTACTCTGAGAATCATTTACACACTGGCATGATAGTCAAACAAATGCAATAACAACGATTAACACAAAATAGACATGATACACTGTACCATGGTATATTACTAGTATAAAACACAGTGGTTACACAGTTTAGAATACTGCCCATGCTAATACTGATTAGCGGGTTTCTCTCGCGGCAAATTACGGCCGCTACGGCGCTTCCAACGCACCGATGATAGCCGCAGAACGATCGCGGGACATTAATCACATACATTCAATAAACATATATATATGCAGATGTACTTACATCAAGGCATAAACGCATTATACAAACATAAATACGCGTGCAGAGGTATACATTTCCCAAGACAGTCTTCCTGTGTGTCCCCACAATATTCAGTCCGTGTGGCAAACAACTTCGGTTCCTAGGACAGGCTTTCGTACAAGAAATCAATTTAACAGATTTATGTGAGGAACAAACCCAGAAATAAGTCGTTAGTTCGTGACAGAACGAGCGTTGACAGAGTCCGTTAGTGAATCAGATCAAATATATCCAGCCAATTAAAATATCAAACTTTCTTTTTTTTCCATTTACGTAGTTAGTTTGGAATAAGTAATGTAACATATTAACACATAATGTAATCTAATAAAAAGTGTTTAATGACGTTTGTATTTTTAAGCTTCATTTTAAGATGTGTTTGATTTCTGTCAACAGAAAAGAAACTAAAGAGATCGCTCCAGTAGAAAAAGATGATGTGAGTTTTTAGTGAAATTTAATTTTTATTGGAATATTTTCCATCAAATTGAATATTGTTACTATGAATAAAAGTGTGTGAATGATGTTGTAACTGATTTGAAGTGTCGAGTCAAATGTTTTTTGTTGTTTCAGGCTGTTATATTGAACTTGATCAGAAGATGCCCGCACCTGGCACAACGTGGCACAGTATAGAGTTTAAAATAGCTTATGTACAGATTATCAGAGAAAAGCCTTGAAAGCTGTGACAACATAACAAATGTAACCTGCATCTGCTAAAGGAAGTAAATTAAAATGGAAACTCACCAACAAAGACAGAAACACCACAGCACTACAGACTGAAACATTACCACTGTTCAGGACTTTTCAGGAGCTGTTCAAGGACTGAAGCTTCTGATGTGAAAAGGATGGCCTTATACTCCTCATTAAATATATACTCTCATAAACTCAGGGGTTTCCACCACCACCCTGGAGGACTGAATGGAAAAGCAAGGTGAAAAGATTAAAACAGTTTGAGTATAAAAATAAATTAAAAAGGTGGATAATTACTTAGAATTAAAATGGTAAAATAAGAAATTGCCTAGTTAATAGGCTAACATATTCTCTCAAATATTTCCACTGTACTGTTATTACAACTAAATCCGTTTTTACCCGATTACAACTATTTCAGGTGGCTTTACCATTATTGCTGTAATATCCACCATTACTGCTGGGCGCTGTATTCTACCTCTATCTGGAGGACTGATACAGAAGGTCTCAAGCCTCCCAAGCCCTCTAGGGACTTCCTTAGGTCCTACTGACTTTGGAGCACTTTAAATTGACTGAGCGTCCCTGGCAACTCAACCCCCTAATAGGACTTGGATTCACGTCCCTAGCTACTAACTACAGTTCTTTAGATATGGCATTTTGTGTGGGGCCCAAACAGTGAGTTGGTGGCACTAGAAGGATGGTCATAAGTCACCAAAATTTACAGGATTAACCCTGTATGCAACATTATAGCTGACACAAATTTGCAATCCACCAAATAGATTTTAAGATATACCACTCTGAACCTAACTGCTGACAGACTGACATGGTGACATATAGGGTCCAGCTTCCCAGCAGACCATAAATGGTTGCAAATAACATTTATCATTTATGGGATGGGAAATATTTTCATAAATAGCCAAAACTTAAATCACACTGTAATTGCCCTTTTAACATTTTTCTCCATTTCTCTACTGACAGTAAGTTACCAAAACATGCACATCTTGAGCCTTGTGTCTCTGAATGCTGTTTTTCGTTTATGCTTATCTTTTAGTTTCTTCCCTGCCCAGTTCATCTAAGAGGCCGGCACATTGGTTAGAGTCCAGGCCAGCATCCTTCTAATACACCCTCAACTGATGCTCCTCCCACAATAGCAAAACGGCCAATCTAAAAGGATTTTGAGGGGCAAATTTGCACAGAACATGGATAGGTTACAAAAAATGCCATGTGGCTACATGGGAACATATTTTTTCCTGTTAGACAACATTAAAAAACAATATTTGCCTAGTAGATATGTGTGTGTGTTGAATATAAAACTTGCTTTTTCTTATTACACTGATACGTAACATTTCTTCTTGTGGCATCTCATTGAAGGGCCTGCAATCAACTTGCCCATCTGCTAAAAGGAAAAATATTAAGTGACATGAGGTAATAATTAAGTATTTATCTGCATTATTGCTTATTATATTTATAAATAAAATTGGACACTGGGGGGGGGGGGGGGGGGGGCGTAAACAAATGCAAGTAAACATCGTTGTGATTGGTCCGTTGTGAAACCAGAGACCCTCCCAGGATAATAAAAAATATATCTGCAGTAGTTTAACACTCACTAGGAATTAATGTTAGAGCATTTTATGAAAGCTTTTAATGAAAGCGTTGAAGTCTTATTACATACAAACGGGTTGAACAGAGAAGCTCATATACAATACATTAATCTAGCGATCTAAAACGTTCATAATACATTTTTTATCCATATAACAACAATATCAATCAAAACGTGACAGATATATTTAATAGAGATTCCAATAAATGTTAATTAACTCCAGTTTGTACAAAAGTAGCGATCTATGCACCTCTTCCCCAAGCACTAATGTAAACAAAAGTCTTCTTCTGTTGCTGCGCTTTGCCAACAGACACCAACACACCGAACGCAGAACTATAAATACAAACAGACGCAGAAGTGTCCGCCTTTATTCCTCCTCTCCGTCTCCGTCCTCTGTCTGTTTCGTGCACAGAGTCTGTTATGCCGCGTTCAAGAGCACTGGACAATTGGAAACGTTCCTCCAGTGTTGCCAGATTAGAAATGTCGAAGTATCGTACCAAAACCTCAAAATTATCGTTTTTTAAAAAAAAAAATTATCGTACACAAACCAAACACATAAAATATAGTTATTTTCCAACAATTTTATTTTCCAAATAATTTTACAGCCAATTTGAACAAGCTGTATAATACGCTCACATTAACTGGAGGAAGTCTGAATAACTTTTTTTTTTTTTTTCCCAAAGTGCAAAAGATATGCCGAAAAAAAGTGCACAATTAACACAAAAAAGATTCAAATTCGATCTCTAAGTCGCTGTCATCATCGGATGCCACATCCACTTGTGCTATATATATTTGTTTGTGTGTGTGTGTGTGTGTGTGTGTGTGTGTGTGTGTGTGTGTGTGTGTGTGTGTGTGTGTGTGTGTGTGTGTGTGTGTGTGTGTGTGTGTGTGTGTGTGTGTGTGTGTGTGTGTGTGTGTGTGTGTGTGTGTACGTACGTGCTTGCGTGCAGGCAGGCGAGCCTGCGAAATGATTCGGGGTCCGAGAGAGAAGCGATAGGATGTGTGTTTGGACGAACGACTGAAAACTCTGAAATTATCGTACATTATGGGATTTTTTTTCTTTATTGATCGTACATCGTACAGAGGTCAAAATTATCGTACAAATACGATAATTATATACATCTGGTAACACTGCGTTCCTCCCAGCACAGAGCCTTAAAGCGGTTCCGATGAATTCCCGCTCAATTTACTTGAGTGACTAAATATTCGTTTATTGTGAAACAGCAACGAATAACACAGTAATACATCACATAAATAATAAAACAACAAACATGGGTGTTAATTCATTACGATTAATTGATCCATCCACATTTTTCACGAATTTTAATGATTAATTTACCTCAGAAAGCAAAATTTCCATTGCCACCCTAACTGAGGCCAACCGTTAAATCTGTTTATCGTTTGAAAAGACACAAGTAATACACTCTTATTTAAATTAATCAACAAAATGTGTAAATTTAGTCCAATTAAGTTGTCTACCATAATTTTGGCTAATTTTAATGGACAAATGACCTCAGACAACATTTTACTTGCAGGGATGCAAACACATGTATGGTCAAAAAAGAGAGGTAATCGAAGCCCTCGCCCCACAGAAAATATCCAGATACTTACATTGCCACCAACCCCTGCCATCCCCGGCCCACCCCTATAGGCACATAGCCTATAGAGAAAATCAAAATACACCGACATGAATTTGGAATATTCAATTTAATTTTTTAATTCAGAACAATAAACTCTTATCTTCCTGGCCACCTCCTGCAACGTATCCAGGGCCTTCCGTCTGACTGCATTCATTTTTTTAACATGTTTGAGACGTGTCTGCCTCTCTTTGGCCAGAGCCGTGGTCTTGGCCTTCTCGGCACTTTCACATGTAGCACTGCAGCCATACTCCGCCTGCCTCTTCTGCTTTGCCTCCATCCTCTTCTCTCTGTCGGTCTTGTCCCTTCTCCCTGCAGCCCTAATGTTCCGGCAGAGAGTTTTATCAATTGGCCCCATGTTGATGTCATCTCTTTTGAACATGCCAATGCCAGTCTTGCCCCTAGACCTCAGGACATATTTCACAGTCTGCACTGCATCAAAGGTGGAGATCTTCATGGTAGATCTTTTAGCAATTTATAACACGAAAAAACATGCAGCCCCATGCGCTTGATCTGCCATTTTCTATGTCTAACTTCACAATCAATTGACACATGTAGTTTAATTTTAATAAATAAAGTATATAGTCCTATCTATAATAAATAGAAAATTAAACTGAATATAAATAAATTAATAGTCCTGCTGCACGGGTTTTCGTAATTATTCCAGATAATATAACAAATAAATAATTATTGATAGGCCTACTTGTTAAAAGGGCTTTGTGTGTTTCATTTATTAGGTTATCTACTGTCAATAATAGAAAAAAAGGAACAAATTAATTTAAAATAATTGAATACATAAATAATAATATTGACGCACATGCTTTTCTGTCTCATTATTGCAACATCTCTCTCTCTCTCTAATAACTGCATAAAGCCAGGGACACACTTACTCTAAGGCCAGTTATGAATGTAATTTTATACTTATGACTATCATGCCCAAACGCGTTCAGCGCGTCCAGTCGGTGTTCAGGGTCGGTGTTTAAGACCTGCTACAGTCGATGGAAACAATCAGTCTTCGAATGTTTCAGCAAGTTGTAAGTGCCCCCATCATTAGTCTGCTATCAGTGGCTCAAACCTCCGTTATTAACTCTAAAATGACGTGACCGCATTACCACCTCGGGTGTGCATTATTTTTCTAATAATTCAACGGCCTGTCGTCAATTATTCCTTACACATTAACCATAGTAAATCCATGGGCATGCACCATTTGAAAATAACGCAGTTTGTCACTCATTTTCGTTTAAATGCTTCTCGGTGGTATCAGTGTACCAACAACAACATTGCAAAAGCGGTAACGTAGGGTTTAATATTACTGTACAAGATAGGCGATAGTAACGTTAGCCAAGTCAGGAATTTAATATTAAAATGCATAACGTGCAAACGAACATGATTATAGTCGAACAACTTTTTCTATGTAGCTACAGCCATCCATAATTTGATCTGCTAGCAAGCACTAACGTTAGGTCTTTTACAGGTGCACTTGATGTAGCTAAAACGTAATGATATATATAGGTTACACACACACACACACACACACACACACACACACACACACACACACACACACACACACACACACACACCATTACCTACCCAATTGAAATAGGCCTTGTTGAAATGTATAGCCTAATAAATTACATGACTAGTAGATTATATAACATTATAAACCAAAAATATCCTTACCTCCAGTGATCTCACGCGGCGCCGAACTCTGGTCTCAGGGAGAAATTTGTTTTAGTGGCAGTTACGCAGCAAGAAGAAACACTAGTGGCTCACGCTTGCGCGCATATGATAGGCCTGCTGTTTTGGGCACAGTGTTTTGATTTGCTTATTTCCTATTTACTTGTTTGGTGGAGAATTACTGTTGGTGAAATTAATCAGACAGACGATCTGCACGATTCACACAAGTCACCCAAACTGACGTGAAAAAAGCGGGAGGCGCCGAAAAGCGCGCTGTTTGCATCCCTGTACTTGAGTTGAATCCGTTGTTCTACCGTTGGAGAAGTCGTAACCTTCAACTTGGATCACGTGTGTCTTGATAACCAATCACAATATAGCTCTGACGTCACTGCATCACTGTCTGAGATGTACGACATAAAAATAAAATAAAATAAAATGAAAAACAATGACAAGAATATGCTTTTAGGGAGTCAACTTTTAGATGATAGGGGTGTCCTGCTCAATTACACAAATATTATGCAAGAATTCTCTTTTCCAGTATCCAAGAGAGTATGTCATTCACTGTTATCCCTGAAATTGTTTTAATTCAAACTACTTAGGTACAATAAACATAAACTCCAAAATGTGTGCACAGTTACTCCATGTTTTTAGTTTGTTGTACGATTTGCATGATACTTCTCATTCTATTGAATTGTTTAGATTGAATGTACTTAACTTAGCTTATTTTAGTCTGTTGTCAATGCAACGCAATACAAGGAAGATGTTGATTGGCTCTTTGAACTGACGTCAGACATGGATGGAGCGCGCATTTTCATCTGGACTTTCATCATACATGTTTGCTGGTGAGTAGTAGTACATTTTGGTCTGAAACAGCGAATACGTTATAACACATAGATAAATGAGATGTATTAGATTTAGCCAGTAAAACTATATGTAAGTTTAGGCTGTGTTTACATGTTAACGTTCGCCATCGTGTTGTATCGATCAGTCGCAACCGACACTTAACTTAGTTCTGATACGACATATATGCTCTTTGGGATCGTCACATTTAAAATCTAATGCTTAACCTTTTTTGATCAATAATTCTCATTAAACAAATGAACGAATATGTCGTCTGTTGTGTAAAACGACATCTTTTTTTCGATGGTGTTTGTGCATCTTGGCGGTTTGCCATATTAGAAATGTTCAACATGGCTTAAATACAGCGCAACTTTATCATTAACCTTTTAGAATTTTTTTTACATTTCTTTGTGAGTGAAGTATTAAACAAATAGCTTAAATTGAAATTCGACTGCCCGCAAGAAATACTAGCCCATGTAGTTATGTAGTCTAGCCAAAGAAATGCAACCTCGTGCTCATCAGCGTGGTGTTAGCTAGTAAGTTACATTTCAGTTAATGCGAATCTAGTGTATCATGACATGCTAAATAAATAAATGGATAGCTAGATAGTACTTTATTTTGGATATTAATTTTGTAGATAACAGATCAAAAAAGATATCATTTTTTTTCTTGTTATGTAAAAAGCAATCTAATGTTTTTTTGTTACTCTGCAGATTCGAGTTCAAAGCAAGGCTAATCAAGATGATCTGGAAATGTAAGTATTGCATATTTGCGTGTGACAAAAGGGGATACTTGTTAAAACATTACAGACTTAAACATGGGAGCTATGCAAGAAGCCAACCTTTTCCATGCCTATATCAAGAATGTTTATGTAGTTTTAAGTCTTTCAATAGCCTCAAAATACACTTATCCCGTTTTCATACAATGCGTTTTGAAGGAAAACACAAGTTTTTCAAAAAGGTTATAGGTGATGCCCATAACTTCAAGAATGTTGCCATGACACTTGCACTGAAACACCAGAGGGCTCTTAGCCATCAGCTAGACTGCAGTTCTTTTTTCAAGCTGGACGTGGAAATGGCTAAGGTTACACCAGTGTTAGTTACCACCTTTCCAGAGAACATTCAAAGAGCACTTGGTCAAAAACTCCCTCAAGCTCAAGCACTTCTTGTTGCACCATCTGTCTGTATTAATGGGACTGATTATAAGACAGACATGATACTTTCAGCTGGATCATGTTCGGGGCTACCTGATTTTAAGCAAATTACTCACATTGTTGCAGTGAATACAGAGGTACTTTTTGTGTGCAAAGTGATGATATCATGGTATTTTGAGCACCTTCGTTCTTTTGAGCTTTGCTGCCCAGATATGCCATCTTTTTGCATACTTCAGCTTGAAGACCTGAATGATATTCTTCCACTTTCAGCCTATAGTGTACATGGTAAACTGATGGTGACATTGAAGCGTTTTATTCTTTGCTAAATTAACTCTCTTTTGTACTTTCCTTCCAGATGGCTTCTAAAGAAACCATGACTTTGCGAGTTATTCTTACGGAAGCTGATATCAGAAAAGTAAAGCTGACATCAAAGCCAGGCTCAGTTGAAGAATTAATTAGTTGTTTAAAAAACACTCTGAGACTGGACTACAATTTTACTTTACAGTTTCAAGATCCCGAGTTTGATAATGAACTTTGCAATCTGACCGTATTGTCAGAGCTACCTCAGAAGCCAACTGTGAAAATCATACCGGTGATTTAATTGGTGCCACTCTCTTCAGGTGAAATGGAGACATCAAGTGATATGTTGAGTGACGCTCCAAGTACTGCAGAGACAGTATTGACCTCGGAATTACCCCAGGAAAAGAGAATGCCATGGCCTGATATCTTTTTGACTCCAAAATTCTCTGTCGATGTTGAATTTAGGCTGCGTCAATCAAATTTAATCTACTTGAAAGATGGAACGCACCTAAAAGTGACAAAGGAATTAAAACATGACATTCTTCAGAAACTTGCAGAGACCATATATTCATTCAAAGCATACCCAACTACTGAGGATCTACGAGCTGTTGCAAAGGCACTGGTCAATACTCACCTCTGCCTTCAAGAACCAGGATCACCTTCTGGATACTGTGGATGGACAAACAGTTTGAAAGACAAAATGGGAAATTACCGAACCAAAATGAGGAGCCTTGGACACACAGACGTCATGGTTAATGCTGGGAAAAGAGGAAGATACTCTACAAGCAGTGATCCACCTAACAAGAACATAAAGAAACCAAGGAAAGGGGAGGTCAACTACTTACCTGACCTCCCAGATGGGCAGGATGCTTCCAGTCTTGAGATGCTCAGACAGCAATTGGTGGATGAAATGAAGAGAAAAAACCCTGATGCTGTCTTTATTAATCAGAAGATGGACATGACTCTGTCCTTGAGGAGAAAGGATGTTGTGATCAACAAGCCTCCTGTAAGCCAAATACTTCAACGTTGGCCAGCACTTTTTAGAGAAAGTCAGGTAAAGGGAAATGCCTATGTTTGCAACATTTGTACTGAAATGAGTATTGATAAACATGATGGTTAAATATTCATTTGAATTTTTTTCATTTTTGACAGTTCTCGTAACAAATGCTTTTTTCCTTTACTATTTCAGGTGTATCAAGAATTCAACCGGGTGGTTGGGAAGAACCTTAAGCAAGAATTTTATGGGTCTCTTGATCGTCTCTGTCCTCAACTGATTCAGATCTTCAGGTCAAAGAGAGGTCTCGCCGGGGAGATTTTGAGCGATCTTCTGCAACAAGCCAAGGTTTGTACATTTAAGTTGATGCCATTGTTTGCTTAATTTTAAAATGCAGTCTGATATGATTATTTTCAAAAGGGTTAGTTTACCCAAAAATGAAAATTCTGTCATTAATTACTTACCCTCATGCCGTTCCTCACCTGTAAGACCTTCGTTCATCTTCAGAACACAAATTAAGATATTTTTAGATATCGTTCCATTGACCTCCACTTTCAAGATCCAGAAAGATAGTAAAGAAATTGTTAAAATAGTCATATCAACTATAGTAGTTCAACCTTAAAGGATTAGTTCGCTTCTGAATGAATTTTTGCTGATAATTTACTCACCCCCATGTCATCCAAGATATTCAGGTCTTTCTTTCTTCAGTCGAAAAGAAATTAAGGTTTTTGATGAAAACATTCTAGGATTTTTCTCCTTATAGTGGACTTCAATTGGCCCCAAACGGCTGAAGGTCAAAATTACAGTTTCAGTGCAGCTTCAAAGGCCTGTTAACGATACCAGATAAGGAATAAGAGTCTTATCTAGAGAAACGATTGGTAATTTACTTATAAAACAACTTTATACTTTATAAACACAAATGATCGCCTTCCAAGTGCTTCCGTCTTCCGTATTCTTCAAAAAGCTTTGCTGTATGTCCTGTACAAAAAAAACGGAACTGGCGCCACATTCGTTTTGTAAGTTGAATAGGGAAGGCATAGGACATACAGCATAAGCTTTTTGAAGTATACGGAAGACAGAAGCACTTGCACAGCGATCATTTGTGTTTATAAAGCATATACATTTGTATCTTTTAGAAAATTACCAATCGTTTCTCTATAGAAGACCCTTATTCCTCGTCTGGTATCGTTAAAAGCCCTTTGAAGCTGCACTGAAACTGGCATTTGGACCTTGAACCATTTGGAGACCATTGAAGTCCACTATAAGGAGAAAAATCCTGGAATGTTTTCATCAAAAACCTTAATTTCTTTTCGACTGAAGAAAGAAAGACATGGACATCTTGGATGACATGGGGGTGAGTAAATCATCAGGACATTTTTATTTGAAAATTGATTAATCCTTTAATATTATGAAGCGACGAGAATGCTTTTTGTGCACAAAATCCTCTCTTATGTGTCATTGTCTTATAATGTTTACGTCCAGCGCTTCCAGGTTCTACATCAATAATGAGTCGACATTCTGATGTAGAACCTAGAAGCTCTGAATGTAAACAGTGTATGAGAATGACACAGAAGAGAGGATTTTGTTGAATAAAGTCGCTATTTTAGTTTTTGTGCACAAAGGATTCTTGTCTCTTCATAACATTAAGGTTAAACCCCTGCAGGCACTTCAACTGTTTTAACAATGTCTTTACCTTTCTGGACCTTGAAAATGCTGGTTAAATTGCTGTTGATGGACAAGTCAGATACCTCTCAGATTTAATCAAAAATATCTTAATTTGTGTTCTGAAGATGAACAAAGGTCTTACAGGTGTGGAACAAAATGAGGGTGAGTAATTAATGACAGAATTAAAATTTGGGGGTAAACTAAGCCTTTAAGACTGTTAAGTAACAGTCAAAAGTATGATTCATAGAAATTGCCTTCTTTTCATGTTGACAAATGATACAATGTTTTCTCTGCAACCACCACACCTCAGACCTCTGATCTCGTTGACATGCGATGTGTTGCCATGAGAGGGCTTCCAGTACTTCTTGGTGATGACCCAACTGAGTTCTTCAAAGCATGCTTTGTAAGTATTATTAATGCATTTTTACTGTCATAGGTTTATTATAATATTTTCAGCTGGAAATATGTAAACCTTACTGTGCATTTATGTTAGTAAGAACAATAAAAAAAACACCAAAAACAATTTTATTGTTAACAGTTATATTTGACATAAATGTTGAATGAAATGAGTGTCAGTGAGGAGGAAGTTTTAATTTAGATAAAAAATGTTCCCTTTCATTGAACTATGCCTTAGGGTTGGACAAATGTTCATGTTCCTTAATAATACAGTATAACACTGTGCGTGTTAAATATTTAGAAAAGTTTTAAAACACTGTTTTAAAGATTTTAAATTTGGTAATTGGTACTTAAGATATTTCTTTGTTTTTGTCAGTCTTTGAAAACTGATTTTGATAAGTGAATTCAAATAAATTGTAAGTTCAAATGATTGTTATCCTTTGTCCTTATTTGTAATGCAGGTGTATCTTTATTAAAACATTTACAGTAAATAGCTATATTTAAAGTTTTGGGTTCTGTCTACTCACAACATTCATCCAGGTTTCACATAATGTTGTCTGTGCATAACTGTAAGCCTTTACAGGTTGATTGAACTTAAAAAATGTATGGAAACTCGTTGCCCTAAAAAAGTTAATTTTGTATTGTTGAAAAAACAACATATTTTAAGTTTAATGTACCTAAAGTTTCAATTGCACTGCATTAAAAACTGTTAGTTCATTGAACTAAAAGTTTTCAATTAAATGCATTTGAAATCTTAAGTACGTCGCCTATTTTAGGGGGGCTGAAGCTACCCCAAAACGTTCCTAAGCCCCCCTAAATGATAGTAAGAACAACAATAACAATTCGATTTATCAATAACCGTATCCTCATTCATATTTATAATTAGACGCAACAAATGATATATATCAAGCTACAAAAAAATAGCCGAAAAGTCGGAAGTTGGACAGAAGTACAAAGAGTCGTTGTACTATCAAGATGATGCACCGCAGCGTCTCGTTGCATTGGTGTGAACTGCGGCAGCTTTCAGAGCGTTGCAGACCGGAGCGCTGCAAGTAACTGGAGGATTCATCTCGTCTCGTCGTTACTAAAGTTTGGTCTGAAGTTGAACTCGCTATGCACCCTCCCGCCCCCGCACACACACCGATACACACGCTAACGGTGAAAGAAAGATTGGTAAGTGTCGTGATATAGAGTGAAATTGTAAGTTGTTTTTAATGACCTGCTTAACTTTAGCTACGTTTTCTTGAGGTAAAGGAAAGGGGATATTTTGGTTTGCTATGGAAAACTGTAGTCTAGCTAGAGTGAACAAGCAAAATACAAGAAATGGTTAACTTAGCAAGCTAATCACAACTCTTTATTCTTTGCCAATAATATAAACTCTCTCTATAATAGGCATATAAAACAATATCAATCCCCATAGAATGTTGTTGTCACTGAAAACTAAATGTCATAGGGTCCCTGTTAATGGTATTACAATTCATTGAGCAGATGAGATGGATATTCGAAGACAATAAACAAAAAGTAACTGTTGACTGTGGTTTTGAAAATGATTTCATTCTTAATTTTCCTTTATTTGAATACTGCCTTTTTGTTGTTGATTTATATCATACATTGTATACATCATTTGGCAGAATAAATCATCTTTAATTGAGAAACGCTCAAACCTGTGTTGTCAAATTTCACTATGACCTTAAAATTCTGGTTCTTGTGTTAAACTGTCTGCAAGCCAAACTACACAGCGAAATTACACTCTGATTGAACCAATCCACAGCGCAGTTACAGTAATTAGAGTAATTAAATAGCATTCTGTGGACAACTTATCTTATATAGAGAGGAATTAGATATAGTATGCTATTACTTTATCATACATTTACATGAGCAGACAGATAGCATTTAAGTCATTGCTTATAGAATAACTCATCAGGAGCAAAGTCTGGCCTAAGTAAATGCCCCCATGCAGCTTTGATGTGTCTAAAAGCAACATTAGAGTAACTTTTCTTTAACAGAGTAGAAATGGAAGAAGAGGATATGTCTGTCACATTTTACTTGATAACATCTTGGTTTCTTGACTGGTTGTTGACATAAGTGTAGCTCTAGATGTGAGTGCAAAGATTTTGCAAACGCAAGTTACAAATACCCTGGGGGCTAAGCCCCCCCTGTCTTCCAATCCTAGTGATGTCCCTGGATCACACCCACCAAAAACAAATAAATCAATCTGATTGGCTGATGAATCTGAAAAAATTAAAAGTAAATCAACCAAAAATCAACATTGATTAAATATAATTTTAACACTGAATATTCAACCTCGACCAAAATTATGATTCTGGTGGAATTTCAACATTGAATCAATGTCACTGTGTTATCTGCAACGTGAGATTACAAACATTACAACATCACAGAATTATTATATGTTCTGTCCAACTGTGGCTGTAAACTATTAATATTCTTTTAGAATAATATTAGTCACTAATGTTCATGTTTTCATCCATCTCAGGATTCAACCGGAGAAGTGCACTGCGAGAAAGTGACGTGTCCGACACTCACCTGCAGCCGACCAATCAGACGCAACCCTTCAGACTGCTGTAAGGAGTGTCCAGTGGAGGACACGCCCCCTCTGGATGATGATGTAATGATGCAGGCGGAAGGAACACGTCACTGCAAGTTCGGCAGAAACTTCCAGAACAGTGAACACTGGCACCCGAGCGTCCCGCTGGTCGGAGAGATGAAATGTATCACCTGCTGGTGTGACGTGAGTTTTTCTTTTATTTATATGCAATTAATATTTTATTGTCAATTGGAAGCACTATTTGAGTTTTAAGAACTGCCTGAAAAGTTGCAGATTTTAAGTTCTTAATAGCACAACTAACGTGCGCCGTTCTCTTTTTATACCAGCACGGAGTTACGAAGTGCCAGTGAAAACAGTGTCTGTTATTGAGTTGCAGTAACCGCATGGAAGGAAAATGCTGTCCTGAGTGCACAGGGAAGTTTTAAAAGGTGACATTTTTCAATGTTGCTGAAGTCTGATTGGTTCATTTTATGATATCTTCTTCATTCGTCTCAGACACACATAATGAGACGTCTGCAGACTGCAAAACAACAACAAACAAACGAAACAAAGAGGACGTCCAGAACAAAAGAGAACGAGAGTTTGAGAGAACGAGACAAAAACAGAAAAAACAAGAGTGAATTTCAGCTGCGGCCGTCGTTTGAATTTCGTTTAGTCTGATTTTTACACGGAAATGTTTGTTTTATTTTTAAACGACTTAATTTGGCACAAATATTTGACTTGGACCAAAACATCCATTGCGTTATCTGTAAACCTTTGTGGAACAGTTCGCTCACTTGATGACACACAAAATCTTTGAGCATTTATAACTTGTTTGTGCGGCAGTAAAAACTTTCAGTAAGCAAATATGATGATCAAATCTCAGCCAATCAGAAGGACTGTTCTGCATTCTGTGGCTATGATGCATCTGATTGGTGATTTGCTTTATGGGAGGGGCTTGGTTGTGGAGGCGAGGTTTAGAATGCACTGTTGGCCCCGCCCATTTATGTTGCACCTGATGTCAGTCTGATATCTGTCAGTATTTTGATGACTATTATACATATTGTTTGTATTGCATATTTATTAATTATGATGAATAAATATATTTATTTTATTTACGTGTCTTAAAAGTGTTTTAATTCATGTTTGTGGTCTTTTGATGCACTTGAGAGAATACTGATCTTTCATCAACATGTAATGTAACTTTCTCCGCCTCTGAAACGACTTGTGCAAGAGTGCACAACAGTACAATACTACACATTTATCACAAATAAACATATAAACACACAGTTCTGCACTTGCCTTGAGTGTTTGTGTGTTTCAAATGGCCACAGGAAATGAGGTCACACCTGCAGAAACTCCAGACACCAGGCAAGGAAAGGTCAAAGGTGGCCAAGATGGCGGCATGTGATTATTTGTATTGAACACAGATTTCAGGGGATTCATATATCACAGGGGAAAAACACTTCTGAAAACAGGAAACTCCAGGTTGAGCAAGACAATAAAGTTCATTTTCAATATATAGAAATAAATGAAAGTAAATAAAAATCAGGAGGGAACTCTTATAATGAAAGCATCATTTGTTTCAGAGCAGTTTTAGCGGCTTTCTTGTTCAATGATCAACAAAGAGAGTCACAGAAGAACTTTAGATCCAAACAGAAAAGACTCAAATTGGGCTTCGAATCAGTGACTTTACATTTATGGAGATGAAACTGGCCACAGAGAGTTTGCAGTTTTCACCTGTCATCCATCACCTTTGACCCTGAGTCACAAATCAAAAATATTCATTATTTCCCAAATCAAAGGTTTGTTGTAAGTGGAGAAAATAAGCCAGACGACTTCTTTCCAGAATCACATTGAAAAATCAAGTGTGGGATTGTTTCAAGATTAACGTGGCAGAATGTCCAACTTAAACTTAGAAAGAAGAGTTACAGGGATAGAAATGATGAAGACTTTTATAATCAACTTCTTTCAACTTGTTAGATAACAGAAACGTATTAATGCCAGTCCATATATTAATAGTAGAAAGAGAAGGATCATTTCATTTCCACTTGAAAAGAGCTTCGACAGCTGATTTTTCTAATAATGGTTCTTCTGATCCTCCAATGGATAATTGGGGCATTTCACAGATGGATCATTTGGGATTGTAAAAGCAGAAGAGATTAGGATCAGCATTCAGGCAGCGTTTAATCCAAGCAATCTTGAAAAGCTGATTGAGAGAAGTCCAAATCTTCCTTTTGTTTTTAATATATATGATTTTTATTGTGTTTCTCAAACATAGACAATAACAGACAAACAAAGAGATTTTCATATAACAGAAATCTGTCCAATATGTCCAATGAAACACAAAAATAAGACAATAAAAGGTACAAATCTGCAAAGAATTGAGAGAAGAATCTAAACGAACAGGACATTTGTCCAAAATACAATTAAAATCGCCACAAACTATAAAGTGAGAATCGGTTAGAGAAGGTGGAAGATTAAATACTTTATGAAATAAATCTGGTCGTTGTAATTAGTGGCTTCGATATTAAATAAAGTGTTGAGAGGCAATTAATCCAGTGACAAGAACACAGCGACCGTTCGGGTCTGTTAAGGCAGATATACGTTTAATCAAAACTGAATTACGCAATAATATTGCCCCCCTCCGGCTCTACACAGGAAGGTGGATTGAAATATCTGGGAAATACAACGACACTTTAAGTGTTTCTGTTCAACGTGTTTAATTTGCTTCTCTTGTACACACTTCAGGGCAGTCCACAGCATTAACAGTGCTTCCACACATTTTGAATGCAATCAGAATGGATGTCTTTATATGAGGTCATACAGAAGGCGCCGAGTTCAACACAATAATGACCGTAACACCAGCAGCTCAGCTAGGTCTGATCTGACCAGGCTCCCAGTTTGACATTTGAGGCTTTTTTTTTTTCTTCACGCAAGAACAACGTTTTTGCTTAAAGATCTTGGACAAGACAAAAGCATAGAAGCACAAGAACTGAACGGTCAATTCGAGGCAGCTTCTGAGTCTTTCAAAGGAAACTGAATACAGGCAAATGAAGTATTTTATGCAGTCTGGTGACTTCATTCAGCCAGTAGAGGAGGCTTTCCCGGCCATTTCCCATGTTCAGCACACAGATCCCAACAGTGGTACAGTCAAGCAAATTTCAGTGTGTGACACGTTTCAGCACATTCCACTTCGACCTCTCCTAAAAACGATACTTGAACTACCAGCATCATGTCTAAGGTTATTGCATGGCAGAAGTGAGACAGTGGTGCTCTGCAAGACTGTTGTGATGTGAGCTCTGCAAATTACATGCCCTGATCTCCCATGGAGTCTCCATTCCTCTTCTTCTGTACATTGATGATGTAGAGACTGTGAATCCCCTTGGCTCAAAGACATCTGTCCACAAATTAGGATTGATGTATTTTGCTATCAAATGTTTACAGAAAGAGCTGCTGGCAGTCTACAAAACCGATGCCACCAAAACCGATGGCATTGATGCTGTTTTAAAGCCCGTAGTGGAGGACATCAAATCATTGGAGAAAGAGGGTGTTGATATCAAAACATCATCCTTTGAGGGAACAGTAAAAGTCAGCATCTGCCGGGTTGTTGGTGATAATTTGGGGCTGAATGCAGTTCTTGGATTTACTGAAAGCTTTGCCAGCAATTATGTTTGCCGGTGGTGCAGTGTTCCAAAAGATGTCCTAAGGGTACGGGTAAAACAAGACCGTGGCATTCTCCGAACTGCTGAGTCCAATGAGGGAGACATTGGTCTTGATAGAGTCTCAGACACTGGCCTAAAACGTGCAAGTGCCCTCAATGATCTCCACTTTATTGATGTCAGCAAAAACATGGCAGCAGACATTATGCATGACATCTTGGAAGGTGTAGGAAGTTATGAGATGAAGCCGATCATAAACTCACTGATTGAGGAAGGACACTTCCCCCTAGACACACTAAATTACAGGATCACAAGCTTTGACTACGGCTTTAGTGATGTCCACAACAAGCCCACTTTGATTACAAAGCATTACCTGCGTAACAAAGATGGGGTCATGAAGCAGACAGCAGCACAGATGTGGTGCTTTTGAGACGCTTCCTCTAATGGTTGGAGATCTAGTCCCAGAGTCAAATAGGTTCTGGGAGCGACTGCTTCTCCTTCTTTCCTGCATGGAATTGATCTTTTCTCCATCTCTCACTGTCGAGAGCACCTAAACACCACTTCATGTTGCATCATCCAAGAGCTATAAGACAGCTTGGGCCATTGGTGCAGTTTTGGACTTTGCGATTTGTAGTGAAGCATGGCTTCTTTAAACGCATAAGCAATATCACGTGCAACTTCAGGAATATCTGTAAGACGATGGCCATTAGACATCAAGTAATGTTGTGTTACAATTTCTTTTCTGGAGGTGTCTTTGATCACAATGTTGAAGTGGATCAAGGTCACAGCACTATTCTCGCTGATCTTGAGAGATGTGATGAAATCCAAGGAGGCTTGGAAAATATTCCGTCCTACACAAGACTGTATGCGCCAGCCGGGGTACAACTTAAGGGAACAACATATAGGCCAGGTATGACCGTGTTTGTGTCTCACTGTTCAAGTGGTGACCCACAATTTGGATGTATAAGACACTGCTTGGCTTTTAACTCCAAATTCAAATGAGTGATTGAGAAGTTAGTCACTGTTGGATCTGAAAGGCATTTATTTGCATCACATGTATTGATGTCACTGATCTGACTGATCATCATCCTGTTCATACAGTTCAGTCATTCAGAAAGACCGATGACTGTTTTTATGGCTCTCTCCGATACAGGGTGTTGTAATGGTCTGAAAAAACAACTGAAATCAGTTATTGTTTAAATGGTCAAATATAATGTCATTTAATAACATGTAATCTAACCATATCTGGTTTAATCCAAATCCACTTTTCTTAGTGTTTAGTGTTATTGAAGGCTTTTCAACCAGAGGCGTCCATGTCCACAAACCAGCTATGGGACGGGTCCGGACCAGTAGACCTTTGACATCGAATTTGTGCACATTTCAGGCTTGGCAGTTGTGCGAGTCCAAAAGTGCAATAAGAAATATGATTTGTATTTCCAAGTCTTCCTGATCAATTTCTAAGTTAATTTGAAATGCATTAAGTTAACTTATATCCTTCTATAGAAAACTGTATATTGTATTTGCCTAAACATTGTTTGTGTTGTTCTGTAGAACAGTTTCCCGCCACAGCACGGCACTGCAGATGAAAATGCACAACCAACATTTGTTCTTAATCTTTTTCCAGATGACACGTTTGTATGTTTCCTGACAACTAGGAAAAGCATGACTACTGACAACTATTTTTCATTTGTTGTCAGTCACTTTTTGTAAAGTAACATTTCCTACATTTACAGTAAGATACTGACAAATCTGCCATGTACCAGGATATCCGTGCAATACTGATGAAAGCAGCACATGGATCCTCTATTGCGGAGAGTCTAGAGAATAATACAATTTCCACCAAGTAAAGGCGTGCAATGGTGCGAATTACCGTTCCTTATCGTATTGAGAAATATGGCGAAACGGGAGTATAAATACGTTGTATTTGCATGTATTTTCACCCATATCAAGACAGAATGAGACTATCTATTGTGAAACAATGTTTTTCTTTCTTATTTGGCCATCATAATACAGACCATCAACAGAGACTAGCGCTGCACAATTAATCGAAATAAAATCGAAACCGCGATATGACCTTGTGCGATTATTAAACTGGAAGGACTGCGATTTAACTAAATAAATAAATATTATGCTCTCTTCAAAGTGTATTTGCGCTGCTCTGTCCGGTCTATATTAGAGCATTATTACAGTGTTTTCAGAGCGGTTCTGTGCTCCACAAATCTCTCTCATGCTTACAGTAACGGAAGTGCTCCGAGTTCGGTTCCGGTTGCTCACGTGCGCTAAACGGTTTATTTACACTAAACCGGCGCGTCCTGCGTGAAGCGTTTTTTATTATTATCTGCGGTAGCAGCATCTCAGTCTCCGCAAGGCACAGATATCATAATAATAATGTAGAATACAAGATTCGGTATAATTCAAACATCTTTATTAAATGATTGTTGAGCAAACCGCATTAACAGTAACACCTGCAGAGTCCAGAAACTTCTCTTCATTCTCCTTCATTTGTTTACCGCTCACGAGAGCGCGTGTCGCACTTATTACAGTCCCCGCGGAAACAAGTGAAAGCGGAACTAATATTACCTACTTCCAACACAATGAAAAGGAACATAAATAGAATAAATCTATATTAAATATTGAGTTACTTTAATATAATGCATTGCTAAATTAAATATAATAAAATAATGAATACAAATAATTAAATTAAATAGTGACAAACTAACCAAAATGTTCACTTTAAATGTAATTACACCAATGGGTTATCAGTTCAACTTCAGTTTGACATTAAGCCTCATTCTTTAGGACTATCTTATATACAGTAAAGAATAGTTTGTATAAGCCAACTAGTTTTTAAGGTCTAGAATAAAGAGTAACATTTATATTTAATAATATTTTGTGTATACTGAATTATTGACCGACAGCAAAAACTGGTTTTACCAACAAATGTAGTTACAGTGACATTGAGCAGGAAGTTTACATATAACCAGTTTTGACGGAGCTGCTGATAAAAGTGAAATGATCAGCATCGATTGATGAGATGAAAAGAAAATTGGAGACCGAATCGGATGTTAAACACCTGATTGGAGCATCCCAAATATTCAAGTTGACTTGCATCAGGATGAGAAAATTATTAAATGTTTGTTTCAAGTCCTTTTGTTGTTTTGACACCCACTTTCCAAAACAATGCACCCCTGCCTGGGAGTTTTTGCAGCAGGACGGTTATGAGTTGCCTGGTTCAGAAAATTCAACATTTTGCGTGTCTCCATTTATGCTGCTGAGGACTAAATTGCTCATTAAACGAACTAATGCAGGTATTTTGTATCCATGTATCTATTTTTATTTATTTATTTGGTGTTTTGTGAATTGATTTGCTACAATTGAGTAATTCTTGTACGTTCTTAATAATTAAAGCACTGTCTAAATAAATACATAGTATTTAAATAGTATTTATTTAATTTGATATTCTGTAAAATAACTATTTGCTATTATTTTGTCATCCAAAAACATTTTTTTTAACAGTGTTTTAATTTTCTGCCTGATTCAGTATAAAATGATAGTTTTTGCTGGACATTTAATAATTAAATAAAATGCTTTCATGTTGTACATGTATACTGCTGTGAAACATGTTTTGTATAATAAGCTTAACATGCTTATTATTATTTTTATTAGTAGATGATCTAAAATAAAGGACCTTTAAAAAGGAGTCGCTTTAACCAGCATTGTGTCAAGAAACAACCCGGTGTGTATGAAATGAAAATATTTACCAGCACTGCTTATTTTTTATAATTTTTTTATTTTTAGAGTGTATAAATAAATATGGGAATATATAAATTGAGAAATTATTATTTGGCAGTAAAAATGTACCAGATTATCTCAGAAGAGGGTATAGAAGAAAAAATGGTTTCCATTTCAGAATTGCTTTAGGGCAGCAACTGATATCTTGATTAAGACACTTTCTAATGTGAGAATTATTACACTTCATATCCAAAATATGAACACCTCCAATAACAAGTTTGTCTGCCGCAACACTGAATTGTAACTGAGATGCGCTTCACAAGCTGAAGCAATTTAATGGAGATGTTTTTAACAACCATATGGTAATCTCTACATGTAGATTCAATCCCTGAGATAGCACGAAATTGTTGATCATTATAAATCTCACCATTACAATTGAATAAGTTGGAAATAAACATAATTCCCTTATCAAACCATTCTTTTATATATACTTTTTCTTTTAGATCATACATGTTGGTTATTCTATATTATACATGTGTGAGGGGAGAAATTCTGTTTAAAGGCTATTTTCCATGCATCTAGTGATTGCTTGTGAGCATTAGATCATCTTATGGGAAGTTTACTACATTTAAAGTCACATGATAATAAAAAGTTGAACCCACCACACTTTTCAAAAAACAAATTGGGGATATAAAACCATATTGACTTATTATGGGCCAAGCAATGTTTTATCCAGTTGATTTGAACAATGATGTTAAGAGTCCTGAAATCAAGAACGTTGAGCCCACCCTCTGAAAGAGGTCTAATAATCGTTTTTCACTTTATATATTCAGTCCTGTTTTTCCATCCATCCATCCATCCATCGTCAACCGCTTATCCTGTACAGGGTCGCGGCCTGTTTTTCCAAATGAACTTAAATATGGCCCTGTCAATATCTGTGCACATTTTAGAGTTAACATACAAGGAGAGAGCAGGATATACCAGCCTCGAGATTCCCTCAGCTTTGGAAAGCAGAACACGTCCATGGATAGACAGGTTTCTCTGAGACCAGACATTAAAAACCATTTTGGCTTTATGTAAACAGGTAGTCAAATTATTTTCAACTCTTTCATGTGGACATTTATTGATTATAATGCCAAGATACCTAACCTTTTCTTTGACCTTAATTCCACATATATCTGGGATAGCAGAATGATGAATTGTCATAATCTCTGATTTACTCTGATTAACAGAAAGGCCAGAGGCATTTGAAAAATGTTTTAATGCCTCTAATATAGTGGGGACTTGACTTTTATCCTTTAGGAAAACACATGTATCATCTGCCACTTGACGGGTTAAAATAGTGCGGTCTGCTATTTGGATGCCTTCCATATTCGAACAATTGACTATATAAAGGTTAAGAAGCTCTGCAACCAACAGAAACAGAAAAGGAGAAATAGGGCAGCCTTGCCTGATGCCTCTCTCAATGACAAACCGTGGTGAAGTCCCATTAGACAAGGATACATTACTATTGATGTCTCTATACAGGGTCTGAACAGTTTTCATACATTTTGGACCGAAGCCAAATCATCCTAAAGCATCATACAGAAAGGAATGCTCCACTGTATCGAATGCCTTGTAGAAATCTGAGAACAAGAGAAGTGCATCATCATTAACTAACTCAGAGTAATCTAGAAGATCTAAAACAAGACAAATATTATTTGAAATGTGTCGAGCTTTCATGAAGCCAGATTGTGTGAGTGAGAAAACTTCTTCTAAGCAGGGTTTTAGTCTCCTAGCATATACTGCAGGTAATATTTTGTAATCAGAATTAAGCAACGTTATAGGGCGCCAATTATCTAAAAATGGTTTATCTTTATTTGGTTTAGGAATTAAGGAAATAAGACCTTGCTTCATCGATGAGGATAATTCCCCCCGATCTAAACATTCTTTGAAAACTTCTCAAACTAAATATTTTATATCATTCCAAAATGATCGATAAAATTGAAACGGTACCCCGTCAGGGCCCGGACTCTAATTAAGCGAGTCTTTGTAATTATAATGTGCAGTCCTTCCACAGTTATCTCTCCCTCACAAACAGCATGACTATCTTCACTTATAGATGAAATAAAAGGATCCACCTTCAAGAAAAATGTATTAGAAAATTCAGCATGAATAGAAGTACATAGTCATTGATAAAAGTCAGATACACACTTTGACATTTTGCCTTCATCAGAAGTGAGATTACCATTAATATTAAGGGTTGAGATCCTTTTTAACTCGCCTCTTCTTTTTTCTAAATTAAAAAAATATGTAGAATTCTTTTCTCCAAATTCTAGCCATTTTGCCCTCGATCTAATGAATGCACCTTTGGCCTTTTCTGCATAGAGAACATCAAGGTCTTCCTTCAATAAATACAACTTTTCCCTGTCCCGTTCACTGGGAGATGACAGACATAAAATATTATTTATTTCCTTTATAATCGCAGAGCTTCTCGACTCCTTTGCCTTACAAAGTTGTTTACCAAACTGTATAGAGAATTTTCGGCACTCGTATTTAAAAAAGTTCCCACTTTGCAATAGCAGAGTCTGAATTTATTTGACATTTTTCGATAATGTTCTTAATGCCTGAACAATATGAAGGAAGTTGCAAAAACGAAGTATTCATCTTCCAGTATCCTGGTGGTCTCTGAAAACTATTACGAACCTCAGATATTTCAAGATGGATACAGGCATGATCAGTTAGAGGGGCAGGAGAAATAGTCCAGGAGCTATTAAAAGAAACTAGGCAGTCAGATATAAGCCAAAGGTCTATTCTAGATTTTTGTGACATGTCTGCTTTAAACCATGTAAATGACGAGATACTGTTTCCATGGACGTGTCTGTAAGCATCCAACAAAGAAAGCCTGCTACAAAATTCATTTATAACTAAATGAAGAGAATTAACATTAAGTATTGGGGGGAATCTATCTAAATGCAGATCAGGGGCTTCATTAAAATCCCCTCCCACAATAAACACTGATGAAGGACATTTCAAATTTAAAGAAAGTAATTTGGTAGATAAAGATTGGAAAAGAATCTGGTTTAAGTTAGAGCTGTTAAAGCCATATACATGACATAAGATAATAACAGCTGCTCCAGACTGAACAACAGCTATTATCCATCTGCCCTCTAAGGAGAAGTGTGACTCAAGAATTTGACCATTAAAATGATGGTTAAATAAAATGACAACTCCCCCTGAGTGAGTAGACCCATGTGAAAATAAAGTTTGACCTCCCCACTGTGCTGACCAAAAAGACTCATCATTAACACTCGAATGAGTTTCTTGTAGAAAATAAACATCTCTTCTTTTAGAATTACAAAATAAAAATAAAGCTTTTCGTTTAGTAAGATGGCGAATCCCCCAAACATGAAGAGAAAAACAAGAAAAGTTCAAAGACATTTAGGAAGTCTTCCTTCAACAAATTCACTTTTATTTGACACAACTATTGAAATAGTCTGGAGTGGATCGACGAGCAGGTTTTGGACATATAAAGACAAATCTGGGTAAACAATCCTAGAAATGCTTCCACTGTAGATATCAAGACACGACCATCGATATTTAGGCTTCTTTGAAAAACACACATTTCTTATTGAAGTATTTCTAGCATGTCAGCGTTATACAAAAGTGTTTGACCTTTGATTGGATAGTCTTTAACAAGCACTTTAGGGGTTTCAATCCTGCTCCTGGGGACCCACAGCTCTGAATATTTAGTGTCTGACACACCAGATCAGGACATGGAGCCTTTACTAACGAGCGGATGATCTCAATCAGGGGTGTTCAATAAGGGGGACATTAAACATGAGTTGTGTGTCCCCAAGAACATGTTTGAAAGCACTGGTTTAAGGTTTACAGATGACCTTTAACCTGTTGTTCTCCTCAGGGCATTTGACAGAAGATTAGACTCTGTCATCTTTATCCTCCGTTTATGTGCCGTTTCTCACCAATGGCTGAAGAAAGGAAGTATTAGAAACGATCATCGTCCACATTTGTGTTCATTTATGTTTCATTGATGCAGTTTTGCTCTTCTACAGACGCTGACTGTTGTGTACAGATTGATGCATGTTTTTCTCAAGCATTTATTTATTTCAAAAGGAATAAATAGTTTTTTATTGTGGTTTGTATTTCAAGGATATTTCCCAGAAGTACAAATAAAATGATAAATGTGAATGCTAATAATACTGTGAATAATATAATTTCAGTGACCAGATCTCCATTTCTCCAAATAATATCAAGTTTCATATTTTCTACAGAATTAATCAGCACACTAAATATATGTACAAAAATAAATGGATAAATCATCCTGACTATTGATTATAAAATCTTGGTCTTGCTATCAGCTTGTATTATTGTTGAACTTCATGAACATATCCTTCTCTTCAGTGCATTGTGGACCAAAACCTGCTCCAGAAAAATAAAAGAAAAGGCTTTGCTTGCAAAACTCTATAAAAGAAGTTTGTTTTTAAGTGCTTGTGCTTTGGTGGATAACTTGCACAAATCCAGTTCTAACAAGATCTTCTGAAAGGCCTGAAATGTTACCTCAGTTCTTTAGGATAGCTGAGGTTTAGGGCATATGTGCGTCCCAGAGGAATGGCACAGGCTTGTATTATTGAATGGCCTCAGCTAACTTAACTGTACTTAACTGTGTAAGAGGGGAAGTTCTTGTTTTTCAGTGTTACAGGCGACTTCAGGACAACCAAACTTACCGAGTCGTCTTCTGTAATTAGCCATCTTGTACTTTAGGCTTGTTTGCCAGCCATAAAAGCCAGAGAACGAGCCTGGTTCCTTTAGACATGGATATTTTGGAATGAGTGCTTCAGTTACACTGGAAATCTGCATCCCAGAAGGATATGCAGTGTAAGCATGAATGACCTCAGCTAACTTATCATTAATATCCTTCTTCACAGTTTGGACATTTACAAGACTACCATCTCTACTGTAGGCCTCCATGGCCTTTTCAAGCACCATCTGTACTTCTGGGGAAGAAGATGGGACCGGGAACACTTGGGGCCATGGCAACCTATCTGGGCTACTTTGTGTGGAGAGGATGACTGTATCCTCAGAGGAAGTGGATATATATTTGGTGAACTAGCGCTTGGTTGGATCTGTAGTTAACTGTACTCATACTATCACTTAATAAGTACAACAGATATAACGCTTCAGTGTGACCAAACGGTTTTTACCCAGACAATAAGCTGCAAGGGGATACGATCAATAAGTGACTGGTGCTCAACAAGACGTACCTCCCCACTTGACTGAAGGTAAAAACATCTCAGATGTTCATCATATCAAGCATCGAAAGTCTTGACAATGAAACTGTTGCCCAAAATGACAATCTGCATTATTTGAACACAATCTGGTAAACCTCCAGTGCAACCATTAGGCAGCATCATCCCCAATTTGTATGTTATTCCACAGTAAGACACAGAAGTGGATAATGGCACACTTGTTTGGTTTGGTGATGTTCTTTTAATGGCCTGCTGTACCTCCACATGCAGCAGCTCCAATGGCATATTGGAAACCTTACTGACATTTAGGGAGGTTTTCTCAGGGCTGGCATGCATGTGGTAAGCCATCATCAGCTGATGTCTTGTAGCGTGGGACAGCAATACATTTTTGATATTTGTAGTATGTCTCACTACACGCTTAAAGAAGCTGTGATTCAAAGCGTACGGTCCAAAGTCCAACAACTGGACCAAAAGCCTCTATCAATGGAGGATAATGCTCCAAGAAGTGATGTTTTGGGAGCAGTCTTTCATGTCGGAAAAGTCCAAGAAATTGATGGCGATGTTCCGATATCTTCGAGTCGAGGCAAACAATACTTTCTGCAATGTGGACAGGTGACACAACCCGCTCAACAATGTCTTTTAAAGTCAGTAGAATTTGCCAAGCAGGTTCATCTAAAGGTATCTTGGACCCAATCAGGAATGGTAGAAGTCTGATAAGGGCCCAGTTGTCATGCATATTACCCCCTACACTTCTGGGACATTTGGAGGTATTGAATTAGGGCTATTAGATTTGTCAGTCCATTTGTAGGGAAAAAGTACAATTGACTTGTTGAGTTCATTTAAAGTGAAATATTTCTTCTTTATCAGAACAGAGAGGCAAAGTGCTCTACTGGACACCTTCAAATAAGTCATGGGCCAGATCCGGAGGATAACCAGTAGTGAAGTGAAAGTGCTTCAGTTTCTTTGTCAATGAACAAGCCTTTTTGACAGCATAGCAATGGGTCAGTGTAGGGTTTCCCTTCACAGTTTGAACATGGAGGCCTCCTTTGTTCTTGGTGGAAAAGACCCTGATCTCACTTCGTTTTTCTGGAATTGGTGGGCAAGAACCTACAGACATAATCCCCATGAAGACGTTCAACTAAACCAGCGATTGCATGTGCACCAAGATTATCTGCTACAACACTGAGCACAGTCCCTTTGATGGTTTCCCCAAAACTTGCTATGAAAACTCCTTCCTGTTCCAAGATACAAATGTCTTTCAAAAGAGCTTCCAAAATTACTTCATATCCAAACTTTCTTACATCATCAGCTTTACTAAGAACAGCCAGATGTACTGATGTAAGAGCAGACCGCAATTCAGATGGTATATTTGCCAAAACCCAATATACTGCTGTGATTTTGTGCTTTTTCTTGGAGGTACCAAGCGGACTGCACACTTCAAACTCATCAACATAAGATCAGAGAGATTTTCAGTTCATCTCCAGAGAAGAATTAATTTTCCTTGAAATTTCTGCCATCAAAGAAGGACTCTCTTATCATGGCACTCGGAGGACTCTGTGAAGGGACAATTGAACATTGTCTAAACCTTTCCAAAGTGATGCACTTACTATCCAGCGCTGGCTCAGCGGTTAAGGCTCTGGGTTATTGACCGAAAGGTTGGGGGTTCAAGCCTCAGCACCGTCAAGATACCACTGTTGGGCCGTATCTGCTCAAGGGGCTGTTTCATGGCTGGCCTGTATTCCACAGGTTCAACCTGTGGAATTGTCCTTAAAGAATCGTCTTCTTCTGAATGAAGAGCCAAGGGAACCGTCTACCTCTAGTGCTGCCCTCATGGGGTTGAACTGACACAGTTCATCAACAAATCTTGTGGTGGACTAACAAGCAGATGATTTCAATCAGGGGTGTTCAATAAAGTTACATTAGATGTCTCTCTTATTTTACACACCTGGTTCAACTCGCTCATCAGGACAGGCTTCCACATCAACTGGGAAATCAAAATAAGGGAGATCCAAAATGTGCAATGTGGTGCTCCAGATCTGGATTGAACACACCTGGTCAACATTTAACCAGACAATGAAGAAATAAAAGGAAAGTACAAATGATTAAGGCTTACCTTTTAGCGTACACTTGTGTCGGCCAGTCTGCCAAAATGTGTCAAATCAGTTGTTGCTCACTTTCAAATGAATCCAGAAATTAAATCTCAAAATGGCACAATTTTCCCAAAATAATGTATTTGTGTTCTCTGTTAAATTTAGGAGTGAAATGCAGCCAGTATTTTTGATACAATGCAAAGCCATAATTTAAAATATAAAATATCCGTAATAGATTTCACGTGATTTAAACATAATAAATCTTCTGTCGTCGCTCTCATTTGCATGTTCATGAGTGCTTTCACTTTCACATTTGACTGTAAAATAAGTTCAATTGCAGCTCGTTTCTCATCAAAACCAGTCGTATGACTTCAGAAGACTTGGAGCATGTTACATGCACTACTTTTATAACACTTTTGGGTCCTTTTGAAGCTTTAAAATGAGTCACTATCAGCTGTTGTTGTATTAAGAGTGAACAGGACATCCACAGAAGTCAGTCGTAAGGGTTTGGAACCACATGAGGGTGAGTAAATTATGACAGAACTCTTATTTGTGGTGGTCGATTCCTTTATTGATCCGTCGTAATGATGCTCGTCTTAAACAGAAATAAGAGAATGAAACATGATTTCAGTTTCTGCTCTTTTCACATCAGAGGCCAAAAAATACAAATACAGTCCGATATCAAATCAAGAAGAGACTGAATAAATGACATCACGCTCTCTGCTGCTCAGAATCAATGTCATGAATCTTTGGTTCAAACATGATCATTCTGGAAATATCACATGATCATCCTCACAGAAGTGTCAGAAATAGTTGCGAGTAAATGAAAGTTTGTTTGTTTGAGTCTCACATTATAAATGGACAGAAAGAGCGTCTTCTTGTGTCCACACGAGTAATTACAGTCATTCTGAACACTTGTGTAAGAAACACAGAAATAATCATTCCCAACTGTCTTATTCAGTCCAGGACATGATCCACATCCTGATAATAGGAAAGAAATCCATCGGAATAATGTTTATGATATTAAGATGTGTGATACAAATCATTCACACACACCACAAACTAAATACACGAGGAAACATGTGACAGTTGTGATTAAATACAGTTTGAGTGAGTGTGTGTGTGTGAGTGTGTGTTCTCTGTTGTTTCTCACACAGATGGTTGTTTAATGTGACACAGAGTCACTGAGGAATCATTATAAACTGTAAATCCAGCATAGAGCGGTTCAGTGAATGTGGTGTTGAATGTGTGTAAGTGTGTGAGTGTGTGTGTGTCAGAGACGCTGTAGAAGGACAGAGTGCCGGATGACCAGTCCAGATACACTCCTATTCTCTTACAGCGGACTGAAGGGACTCGTATGGCAGTGAAGTTTTTATTGTGTCTGACACTGAAACTGTTATTAGAGCAGATCAGACTCCAGGAGATTTTATTATGTCCAAACTGACTGTCACCACTAAATCCTTTCCTCTTGATTCCTTTATATGTCACTGATATATAAACACTGTCACCGCTCCATTCAGTCTCCCAGTAACAGCGTCCAGTCAGACTCTCTCTACACAGAACCTGAAAACAATAATCAAATCTTTCTGGATGATCCCGATATGACTGACGCTCTTCCACATGTGTCACCTTCCTGTTCTCCTCAGACAGAGAGAGTTCAGTGTGTGCTGTATTTGGATCCAGTGTGAGATCACAGAAATCTGAACACAAGAACAAACATTAGAGACAACATTTAAATGTGTGTGTGTGTGTGAGAGTGTATGTGTTTATCAGTGTGTGTGTGTGTGTGTGTGTGTGTATGTATATGTGTGTGTGTGTGTGTATGTGTGAGTGTGAGAGAGTGTATGTGTGTGTGTGTGAGTGTGTGCGCGTATTCATACATTTGTGTAGTCCAGGTGTAATATTGATCTCTGCTCTGTGATTCACACTATAAAACACAAAACACACAATCATGACGTCACATTGATGACACATTTATTTTCTGTGAGGAATAATTGATGATGGACCGTTAAATTAGTGAGTGTCCGTTACACCTCGAGTGGGATTCATTTTCAATAATTCAACGGGACGGAGTCGATTACTCTGATTATATCACGGTTACAACAGTTTAAGACATCTTTCAGGGTTTCATCTAGAGATGCACCAATCAGATATCTGGAACAGTTTCAGCTCCAATATTGACATTTTTACCTGGATCAGGAATCAGTCCGATGAGTCTGATCCAAATCCAAAAGCACGTGTTAGTCATGGTCGCTACCGTCCAGTACAAACATGACAGAAAAGCCCCATTAAAGGAATATTCCGGGTTCAATACAAGTTACACTCAATCGACAGCATTTGTGTCATAATGTTGAGAAACACAAAAATACATTTTCTGTGTTCCAGTGAGACACTTACAGGGATTTCAAATCTCATTTAAGACTTTTTAAATTGCTCCTGAATCCCAAAACAAACCCACAATGTGAAAATCAATCGTGAATCACAGACTCTTAAACAGACAGGAGCACATTCAACATGACCTTAATAATGCTGATCAGTACAACAGAGTTTCAAACACTCCAGACATGTTTTACACAGAAATATCACACGAAAACTGATTTATTCATGACATTATACAAATAATGACATTAGAGGTGGACTGATATTGGATTGATTCAATAATGTGTTCAATTATAATCTGACAATAGATGTTTAAAATTGCTCGTCTATATGAAATGTTTTTAGTCTTCCTGTGATGGGGAGGGCCAGACAGAGGCTACAAGAGCCCAAATTTCATTCAATTCCAGATGCACTTTGTGGGGGATTTGAACTTTGAACTTTAAAGACACTTGTGGGACTTTTATTTTGAAATGTTTGTGCTTCACTGCTTCCAGCTGCTCATTCAAACAAATAAGGGATATAAAATGTGCACTCCTACAATAATTGACATTTACAATATCAGGACTCCAGACTAAATCAATGATTAAGGACACATTAACTCCTAAACTCAAACATTAAGGACACAAATGGCTGTTTTGAGTTTTTCTCCATTTCCATTGTTGTTCAGAAACAAGATAGAAAGCCGAAGAAAAGGAAGATGCTTATAACACATTAATAGAAGGTTTAATAAACAGTTGATATAGTTGAGAACAGAAGTTTGCACACACTGGTGCGCTATAAAGATTGATTCAATCACTCAAGATAATATCTGATGAAACCGCAGATGAACACACACAAACTTCTTATTATTATTCATTATTGTCACAATCAATTATTTTGGGTCGCAGTGTGTAACCCTGTAGACACAATTCAAAGATTGTCATATTTCATCATCAACAGTTGATCTTTAGTGATCTCTTGTCAGAAATGTCCGATATGTTTGAATGATTGTGAACTGTCCCGTGTGCTTGGAGAAAATACAACAGTGTCGTGTTTTCACATTTATTTCATTAAATCAGATTCTGTTGAAGTTTGATAATCACATCAGCTCATATCTCCATTCCTGACTTTCTGCTCCCAAATATAAAACCTATTTTAAATAAAAATCTTTCATCGTATTAAGACAGTTTGGAAAACTGAAATGAAGACTTTTTAAGGATCTGTGGGAAGTCTGAATTATAATGGAAGTCAATGTGGAGAATTTTTGGAGGTTTAAAGTCAGAAATGTGAAACTTATAATTTTATAAAAGCACTTACATTCATTATTTTGTACGATTTTAGTTTAATCATGTTAAAGGAATATTCGGGGTTCAATACATGTTAAGATCAATCAGCAGCATTTGTGTTATAATGTTGATCACACAGAAAAATATGTCGACTCGTCGCTCATTTTCTTTAATAAAAGCACAAATGTGTGTTCCAGTGAGACACTTGTGAAATTACAGGCAAATTCACAACTGTGTTACCATGACGATGTAACGCTGTAAAACCTAAAATAACTGTTAACAACGTAAACAACTTTCCAGCTCAAATAATGCACAATTCTTACCAGAATAATGAATAAAAGTGATTTATAATGTTATTAGCTTCACATTTCTGCCTTTAAACATCAAAGAATTACCCGTTGACTTCCATTCTGCCGCTCTTCCCTCAAATTACACGATGTTTTAAAGAATTAATTTTGTGCTAATCAATATTATGCCTCAAATGCTGTTGATTGAGTTTCATTTGTATTGAAACCGGAAATTTCCATTAAAGTTTATTATATATATTATGAATCACAAAAGACTTTTAATAAATAAATATACAGTCTGCATAAACACACACACACACACACACACGCACTCATTCACATGCACACACTCACTCATTCACACCCACGCACACACTCATTCACACGCACGCACACACTTACTCATTCACACACACACACACACACACTTACTCATTCACACACACACACACACACACACACACTCATTCACACACACACACACAATCACTCATTCACTCACTCACACACATTCACTCACTCACACACACACACTCACTCACACACACAATCACTCATTCACTCACACACACACAATCACTCATTCACACACACACACACAATCACTCATTCACACACACAATGATTTGTAATGCTCAACATACTTGAGTTTGTCCAGTGTGCTGTGTGGATCATTGAGTCTCTCAGTGAGCAGTTTGACTCCTGATTCTCCTGGGTGATTGTAGCTCAAATCCAGCTCTTTCAGGTGTGAAGGGTTTGAAATCAGAGCTGAAGCAACATAACAACAGCCGACCTCTGTCACCATACAGCCAGATAATCTACAAACACCCACAGCAACAGTCAAGATACATATATGGTGACTTTATTTTGCAACATGGACTTGAGTCACATTTCAAGACTTAAATTCACAAACAGGCCTCATGAAGCTTTCTTTTAAACACTTACGTTATTGAGATCATAAAGGAACAAAGTGTGTTTTCCTTTGACATGTATGATCAAGCTAGTTCTGTAACAAATAACTGATCAAATCAATAATAATCAATAGTTTTTTGGAGTCACTAGTGTGATGCGGTCTTAAATAGTTCACCCCAAAAAATTATAATCTCTCATCATTTATTCATGCTTGCATCATCTCAAACTTGTATGACTTTATTTCTTCTGTGAACACAAAGATATTTTGATGTAGATGTGAATATTTCAAGTCAATGCAAGTCAATGTGTTCCAACACTTTATATCTCCAAAAAGAAAATAAAGTCATCATTACACTTAAAGCTCGATTACAATTTATAACCCTCTGCACATGCATAAACCACACATAGGTGCAACGGAGCATTAAATCATGATCATGCCCAGAGACTGCAATGGTAAGATGTACAGTGAAAAAGGAAAGTCGATCATATTTCTTCAGAAGACATGAATTAAATGTCTTCTGGAGTCATATGGATCACATTTATGCAGCTTTTATGTCCCTTTTTGAGCTTGAAAGTGTTAGACCCCCTTGACTTGCATTGTATTGATATATTCACATCGCTATCAAAATATTTTAGTTTGTTTTATGCATAAGAAATTCAAAGCACTTGTTTTGGTTTGGATCTGAGTGTGAATGCCGTGTTCATGCCTAAACGAACTGTGCCAAGGAAGAAAACACCAGATTCTGAAACAAATGCTCCAAACAAGCAAAGTGTGAAAACAACCTATATGTACTGGTATAGTGTTGTCAAATGTACCGGTACTTCGGTACCAAATCTATACTAAAATAAAAAAGATGTAATGATACCAGTGTTTCTGCAGTACCAGTAGTACCGAGCACCGACTCTCTCCGGTAGCAGTGCACAGTCTGACTGACACACGACAGCTTTAAAATGCTCACAGGATTATTTTGAATGTGTGCTCTGTTACTCCTTGTACACTGAAATGGACAATTAATCAAATTAAAATCTTGACATGCCCTAGTATGATTTATTAAACCGATTACGGCTGCAATCTTAGTGTGGATGAGCTGCATACTTCAAATAAATCTGACCGCTCATCCATTAGAAACTCCACAGATATTGAGAATCATTCATGTTGTACGAGATGACACAGCAGAGAATTAATCTACTGTGAACCACGCAGCACGTGTAAACTATATCATTTATATAATTAAAATCACAGCATTTGCACTTTAATCTCATCTTTATTTATATCACATTCAAAACAACAGAGTTGACCAAAGTGCTTCACAGCAATACAATTTAAAACAACATTTCAGAATTACTACATAAACAAACACCATTAATCTAAAATACAAACACTCCAAAACTGTGTCCTACATTTGTCAGACTCAAAGGCCAGTGTAAAGAGATTTCAGACATGACTTAAGTGTTCAATGATCACACTGCACCGTGACCTGAACTGTTTATCTGATAAAGTGAAGCATCCGGCAAAAAACACACGTCATTATTAAAACACAATTCATAATAAAAGTTATCTAGCCTAAAATTGAAGAACTGTAATAAACTTATATTACAATTATATAGTAAAATGTAATATTCACTGTAATAATAAAAAAATATAAATAATTAATCAAAACACAACTGTTGAATAAAAGTTTGGCAAAAAAATGCAATGACATTGAAAAGTTCTATTTTCACATGTTAAAAATTTTAAGAATTCATTGATTAGACCCATTTTGATGATTAAAATAAATTCAACTAAAACAAATGTTTTGGAAAATAATAACTCCAATGCTAATGGCTCACACTACAGTCAGTCTTTACGGAAAAGCAACCAAAGTGATTCACGATTCAAACAAGTGCCGTGTTGCGGCTGCAGCTGTTTAGAACAGTTACGTGCTGATTGCAAAGTCACAGAATTTTAGGGGGGCTGAGATGAGTTTTAGGGGGGTTGGAGCCTTCCTAAAAAAGGCCTAATTACGCTGATGGCTGCTGCTAAGACACTTGGAAGTAAGTGAGGTCAGTTCTAGGAGACCGTGCGCTCCGTATCTGCATGCTCGTGCGCTTCCAGTATATCATGCACTCGCGTGTCTTTGAAAGCTAAATATAATCAGGCTCTCTCGTCTCAGAGTACTCCGTTAGAAGACTTTGTTCACTCTGTGTATTTTTTGTGCTCTCTCGCTCGGTGTCTGCTAACACTAGTGACATAAATGCAGCACTGGCCCGATTGGGCAAGTGACAGTTCTTGCAACTGGCCCGAACCGCTCTCACACTGGCCATTGGGCAGTCCTTATTGTTGAGCCCCGACTATATTTGTACACTCGTTCATGAATGAAATAAATGCATCAGTTCTCATTTGTGAACAAGGATCTGCTGAACGATTGAACGAGAGGAGAAGGCTTGTCATTCCTTCAGTTTGGCATTCTTGTTTAATGAGGAAAGAAAGGGGCTGGATGAATTATGAATGAGTAAAAGAGACTGATGACCAAACATTACTTGACATGAGGGTGTTATTGAAACATTATTACAGTTATTTTTAGCCAATAACTGATTATGCAACAATGTAGCAAGTCAGCTGCCTACGTTTTCAGATGCAGCACAAGGTAAAAGCACTTCTCGTGTGAATGAAGTAAATGTCTTATTCACGATGCACTGTATGTACAATTGGTTTGATTCTGTATTTTTGGAGTAAATGTGATTGCTAACATAGACTGCCATCCATGATTGATGGACTACTGTTTGTACTGTTATTTCCTTCTTAATATAGTAACACAATTTTCATGTGCAAATAAATTAAAACATTTCGTGACTAAACAGATATCTAAAGAAACTGCCATCTACCATTTCAAATACAATATATATTAGTTTTGTGTGAAATTGACTAAATATAGAGCTAAATAAAAGTTTATTACTATTTTATTATTTTAGCAGGTTTATGTTTGTTATTTACTATATTAAATTGTGTGAAATATCGACATTGTATTGGCCTATCAACCACCCTGCTCTCTGGATATCAGCATTGGCCATTAAAAAACCCACATTGGTCAACCACTAATGAACATATGAATTTAACGAAGTTTGTCATTTCTGCAACACTAGTGGCACAAAACAGAATTGTGAAATTACAGATTGTTTCCACACAGGTTTCCCAACCACTCCTACTGCCTTGAAATTAGAGCTGAAACGATTAATTGGCGTTATCTACAACATCGACAATAAAAAATTGTCTACAAATATTTTAATTGTTGAATAGTCGTTTGATCTCATTTAAAGTAACATTTATCGTATCATACTTAATGTATTAAACTCTAATGATGACGTGAGAGAGGAGCACAGCAGCTCGTGACTGACTGAGGAGAGGAAGAAAACACATGTCCAGACTCTAAACTTTCCAAACAAAACCTGCATGTCAGAGCATGTAAAAACAAAACAACCTGCCGTTATATCTTTAATGCATCCTTTATTCAAGTTCAAATAATAAAGAAGTGCATCATAAACAAACTACAAAAATGGCATTTCTCTGTGCGGTCAGCACCGCGTCTATGAGTCGCGTGAAGTGGGACAGATTGAGACTGAACCCGACTGAGGCACCCTCGTCGATGCCCGTCCCTCGTGCACGTTTGCAGTAGCTAGATTAATAACGTGATGGATTGAGACGTATTGAATCATAATATACTGTAGCCTGTGTGTCACGTGTGTGTCTTATTGTGAAGTAAATCAGCGATACGCAGCTCTATTAAGAAGATAGAGTTTGTTTTTGTGAGTTAAAGATGGATCGAAGTGAAAATAAACGTGAGAGTCTTCACCCATTATACATGGCAACAAAGTTTTTGATCAGTATTTTTTGGCTTGTTTTCCAAAAATAACATCTAAAACTCCTTTAAAACAACGTACATTTACATTAGTAGCTATAATGCAGAAGAAACAATTGTTATTGGAGAATATTGAACACAATATTTAATATGTCAATATTTTAAATATCTAAAAACAGCCTCCTTAAAACAAGACACATTTACCTGTGAAGCAACATATAAGATATTTAGACTTGCTTTTAGAGAATATGTGGAAAACAAGACAAAAACTCTTGATTACAAAAGGTTTTTTGCAGTGAATTTTTAACTTAAAAGGTTTTTTTCTTATAATTCAGTAAAAGTCATTTAGAGATTAGGGCTGCACGATTATTGACAAAACAAAACTGTTCGAGCAACACGACAAACTCTCTCATTACAATGACTGCGGTCACTCACTGCAGGTTTACACTGTTTGAGATCTGCTTTTCGGCACGAGCTCAGTGACGCTCTGCACAATGTTCTGCACGCTCACGAATGATCTCATTAAAAACAAAACTGTCTAATCAGCATAATAAATCAATTATTTACACCGCGTCTGTGCCTTGATTAGAACGGGAGTGTTTTAGTTTTGTCGTGTTGCTCATTTGCAGTGTATTTAAAACATCAACGATCAAAGCGAGCGGTGCAACATGGAATGAATCCTAAATAATTATTTTAGAGTGTCAGGTGATAATTGTCCTGTGCCACCGCAAACAGAGATGGAACAAAGCATCTGGGCATTCAGACGGATTAAAACTTGCGCATTAGGATCAGTTGTTATTACTGATAGGACGGAGGACTAATCTAAGCGGCTTTGATTGGCCATTGACGTTTCATTGCTCAATGGAGATGTTTGTTGTGACTTTTCAAGTCAAGCTGTTTACACCATTTGTAAGTGTATGTAAGATTTATATTAATCCATACAGAACTCAGTGGATTTGTGATTTGTTTTTGTACCTGAATATTAAAAGTTAAAATAAGCTATTACACCATTCTAAGTAGAAGTTGATTTTATATGTGAGTTTTATAAAAATGCTAGCTGCACTAAGGTAAATGCATTAAGCTAAAGACATATTTTAGTTACTTTGTTTACTGTAAACAAACCAAAAAAAACAGTCTGCAGCTCTATCTAGGCAAATACAAGTATCGGATCGGGACTCGGTACAGGCAGATATTTAATATTTAAATATTGGTTCGGGGGCCCAAAAAGCTGATCGGGACATCCCTACTATCAACGGATTCATTTTAGTTGACACTGAACATTAAATTGGGATGTGAGAAATATTTGCAAAATTAAAAGAAACACAAACCTCAGTATCTCCAGATGACAGTTTGTACTCTTCAGTGCATCAGAGATCAGTTTCACTCCTGAATCCTGCAGGTCATTGTTACTCAGGTCCAGCTCTCTCAGAGGAGAGTTTGATGATTGTAGAGCTGATGCCAGACTTTCACAACATTGATCAGTGAGATTACAGCCACACAATCTAAATAGGATAATGAAAAACATAATGATTATATATCCATTTTATTGATCAAAATATAGTTTTGATTATGGTTTTATCTACAGTAAGTAAACAATCCATCCGAGTAGGGCTGCTCGATATTGGAAAAAACTGACATTGCGATATTTTGTTTTTCTGTGATATATATTGCAATATTTTTTGACTTATATTGGCTAGATTATTTTATTTTAATAATTAATACACTGTTTAATTCACCATGGTTCTATTGTATTCATGTAATACTCCTTTATCAAATTTCATTGCTCAACGGAGATGTCTGTGATTGGTTAGAATACTCAACCACTGCAAAAACACTTTGTAAATAGAAACCATTGAGCAGACTTAAATTAAATGCTGTAACCGTCAGTTTTCACAATTACATCATCATTGGCAGCTGTAATCGTGATTAGTTTCTCAATTCATTGTGCAGCTCTATTTGAGATTTGTTTAAAAGTTGATTTTGTCCTCTTTATTGTTACTAAGTACATTTAATACAACCTTTTAAGTCTAGGCACAAGCTAAATAGTTGGATAAGAGCTAATAATTAATCGTTGCAATAATCAACAGAATAGTCGAATAATCGTTCTAACAATCATTCGATTAGTCGATTATCAAAATAATCGTTAGTTGCTGCCTTACTTGCAATCCTTCTGCTGTTGATAATACAGTTAGCCACGCCCCAAACTCACAACATGGGGTGAGTCAGAAGTTAAAATGTCAGAGTGCTCAAAAAAACACACCAGTGTTTTCAAAGTGTCACAAAGTCACAGTGTTTTCACTCTTCAGGAAGTCAAACTACCAACTAGAGATGTCCCGATCAATCGCCCGCTGATCAGAATCGGCCGATATTCATCTTAAATCCGTGATTGGCTGATCGTGCCTAGATTTAGGGCTGATCTTTTTTGCAGCATGCAGGCAATCACACATACACTGCTCATCTAATGAATGAGTGTTTCTCAGCCCTTGAAGCATGACAGAATTGCTATGAAGGGCAAGTTGTTGGCAAGTCAAATGATTCATGAATTTAAACTTTCAGACGTGATGTAATTGAGATGAATATGCTGGTTTGTTTTTAAAAATATGTAAGAATTACACGTGTACGAATATTAATTTGCCCATTTTCGTGAGTCATTACGGTAGTTATACTGACTCGTTGCACAGTAAACAGGAAGAGGATATAGAGGCTGCTAACAGGTTTAAAAACAAATGAAACAACAAATAAACATGCAAATACATAATACATGACGTGAGTCGTGACAATCAGACATTGTGTTGAGTGATAGAGACTGAGCGATCATGAACGCTTTTAGCTTTACTCTCTTTAACACGAGCGCTCTCTGTGTCAAAGACGTCAATATCTCATCATCAGTCACTCATCCCAATTTAAATCAGATTAATGTTGGTCACAATATCACTAATAATAAATATAACTGTTTAACCTTCAATAATCAGTGATGTGTTACAGCAAAACTCAAAGACAGTAAACAGACCAGAGATATGAATGATTTCACACTGGAGCAGTTTTACAGCTTGTTATGAATATATTTGTCTTATTTTTGAGTGCATCTCTGCGGTGTGGGATGCTTTCATGGTTTTTACTGGTTGTCAGTATGTCACAACAGCATTTTGATATTGCCAACAGAACTATTAATAACGGTTTCATTATTGTTCAACTTGGGCCTGTTCAAGTGTGACTGTTTACTCAGTTTTTATACAATTAATTTTTTGTTGTGACTTTTCAAGTCAAGCTGTTTACACCATTTGTAAGTGTATGTAAGATTTATATTCATCCATACAGAACTCAGTGGATTTGTGATTTGTTTTTGTACCTGAATATTAAAGTTAAAATAAGCTATTACACCATTCTAAGTAGAAGTTTATTTTATATGTGAGTTTTATAAAAATGCTAGCTGCACTAAGGCAAGGCAAGTTTATTTATATAGCACATTTCATACACAATGGTAATTCAAAGTGCTTTACATAGTAGAAATTAAAAATAAAAATAAAATAAGAATAATTAAAACAGTTTAGAATAAAAAAATAAAATTAAAAAAAAAAATCTAATAAAACACAGTACATACAGTCGGACGCACAGTGGCACAGTGCTCATTCAGTAAATGCACAGCTAAACAGATGTGTTTTGAGTCTGGATTTGAATGTGGCTACTGTAGGAGCACATCTGATCTCTTCTGGAACCTGGTTCCAGCTGCGGCTGGCATAATAGCTAAAAGCAGACTCTCCTTGCTTAGAGTGAACCCTTGGTATTTCTAGCTGATGTAATTCTAATGATCTGAGTGATCTGTTGGGTTTATATTCAGTGAGCATGTCTGCAATATATTGAGGTCCTAGCCCATTGAGTGATTTATATACCAGTAATAATACTTTAAAATCAATCCTAAATGTAACTGGGAGCCAGTGTAAAGACCTGAGGACTGGTGTGATAGGTTCATATTTTCTGGTTTTGCTCAGAATTCTGGCAGCAGCGTTCTGTATGAGCTGCAACTGTCTTATGGTCTTCTTGGGAAGGCCCGTGAGGAGTCCATTACAATAATCCACCCTGCTGGTGATGAAAGCATGCACAAGTTTCTCTAGGTCTTGACTGGAAACAAAGCATCTAATTCTTGCAATATTTTTCAGATGATAGTATGCTGATTTAGTTATTGCTTTGACATGACTACTGAAACTAAGGTCTGACTCTAGAGACACACCAAGATTCCTGACTTGATTTTTAGTTGTTTGACCCCTAGCGTCAAGGTATGCATTCACCTTGAGAACTTCATCTTTGTTTCCAAACGCAATGACTTCAGTTTTGTCTTTGTTTAACTGAAGAAAGTTTTGGCACATCCAACTGTTTACTTAATCAATACATTGGCACAGGGAGTCAATGGGGCTGTAATCGGTAGGTGATAGGGCTAAGTAGATCTGTGTGTCATCTGCATAGCTGTGGTAAGCCATTTGGTTCTCTCTCATTATTTGGCTAATTGGGAGCATATACAGGTTGAACAGGAGTGGAGCAAGAATTGAGCCTTGAGGGACTCCGCATGTCATGGGCGTCCACTCAGACTTATGGTCTCCTATACTCACATAATAACCTCTCCCTTCTAAGTATGACCTGAACCATTTTAGGACCATCCCAGTAAGCCCCACCCAGTTTTCCAGCCTTTCCAGAAGTATGTTGTAATCGACAGTGTCAAATGCAGCACTGAGGTTGAGTAGTACCAGTACTGATAATTTGCCTGTATCAGTATTTAAGCGAATATCGTTTATTATCTTTATGAGCGCTGTCTCTGTGCTGTGATGCAATCGGAAACCAGATTGAAAATTGTCAAAGTATCCATTCGAGTTCAAGAATTTGTTCAGTTGATTGAAGACAACTTTTTCAATGATCTTGCCTATGAAAGGAAGATTTGAGATTGGTCTATAGTTGCTTAATATGGTCTTATCCAGATTGCTCTTTTTCAAGAGGGGCTTGACAACTGCAGTTTTCAGGGAGTTTGGAAAACTCCCAGAGAGAAGTGAGGAGTTTATCACTTCTAGGAGATCTGCTTCTAAACAGTTGAACACACTTTTGAAAAAAGATGTTGGAAGTGCATCAAGGGCGCAGGTTGATGTTTTAAGGTGCCGTACGGTTTCTTCCAAAATTTTGCCATAAATTTCTTTGAAGTCAGACAAACTAACCACTTTCTCAGGTTGTGGTTTGATTTGTCTGACCCCAGCACAACTCAAGGATGTGCTGATCACCTTTCTGATATTATTTATTTTCTCAGAGAAGAAAGAAGCAAACTCACTGCACTTGCTGTCTGAGAGCAGTTCACAGGGAATCTGGCTTGGGGGGTTTGTCAGTCTCTCTACAGTCGCAAATAGAGTGCGTGTGTTGTTTAAGTTGCTGTTTATAATATTCGAGAAGAAAGACTGTCTAGCTTTGCCTAGTTCCATATTAAAAGCATGGATGCTGTCTTTGTAGATATTATAATGGACTACAAGTTTTGTCTTCCGCCAAATGCGCTCTGCTTTTCTGCATTGTCTTTTCATATTTTGCACTGCTGTTGAGTTTCTCCAGGGTGCTTTTTGACTGCCACTCTTCTTCCTCACTTTCACAGGAGCAATTTCATCAATTACACTTTTAACTTTTGAGTTAAAAGAATCAAGGAGAAAATCAACAGTGTCAGCAGATATTCTTGGTGTTAAAGATATAGCCTTCATAAATAGTACACTAGTGTTCTCATTTAAGCATCTCTTCTTGACAGACACAGATCTAGCTTCAATGGCAGGAGAGATCAATATATCAAAGAAAATACAGAAATGATCAGACAGTGCTACATCCTTAATAACAATTGATGAAATGTTTAGACCCTTACTGATAAGTAAATCTAGAGTGTGTCCATGATTGTGTGTGGGTCCATGTACATGCTGAGTCAGATCAAACGTTTTTTAAAACAGTTTTGATTTCTTTTGTCATATTGGTTTCTGCATTATCTATGTGAATGTTAAAATCTCCAGCAATGGCAAAACAGTCAAACTCTGAGGTAATTGTTGAAAACAGTTCTGTAAAGTCCTCAGCAAAGGCTGGAGAGTATTTTGGAGGCCTGTAAATAATGATAAGTAAAATGCGTGGAGCACCTTTTAACACACTACCCAGATATTCGAAAGACGGGTAATTCCCAAATGATATTTGCTTACATTGATAGACATCTTTAAAAAGAGCAGCTAAGCCCCCACCTCTCCTGCCTTCTCTGCAGACACTCAGAAAAGTAAAGTTAGGAGGGGATGTTTCATTAAGGACTGTTGCACTACAGCTGTCTTCTAGCCAAGTTTCATTTAAAAACATAAAATCCAGGTTGTATGTGCTTATTAAGTCGTTGACTAGAAGTGATTTATTTTTTAGTGAGCGGATGTTTAAAAGTGCTAACTTAACAGTCTTACTTTTTGACCCCACAGCAATCTTAGTTTGGCGTGTAATAGGCACCAGATTAGATGGGTTTGCTGTATGGCTTTTGAAGGCCTTAGACTTTCTATCATGACATCGAACAGCAATAGAGAAAGATACAGGCACACTGGGTTCCCACTTGTTTTGTAAAACATTTGAGAAAGTTACTGTTATCATAGTGGGGACCCGACACATATCACTGAGAGCTGGTATCAGTTGTTTTTGGTTCACCTCGAGCAGATGGAGGAGGGTGTGAGCCCTTGCGTTGTGGCAGAGGCCGAAGAGCTCTCACAGGACGAGGGGGAGGGCGAGCTTTGCCCGCAGGCTTTGGTGGTTTAGGGGCCTGCCGTTTTTTGCTTGATATCTGGGGGCTTGCAGCAAATGAGTGGGATAGTTTGGTTCCAGCATACACCAGTTCTTCCATTTTCTCTGAGAAGCACAGATCTGGAGATCCTGGAGAGAGGGATAACGTGTCTGGTGAGAGGGGCTGTTGCTGTGGTGTTATCGGCTGTAATATGCTGTCCTGGTCTCCCTGGGTGTTTTCCAGAAAGTCGTCCTTGGGTGCTGAATCTTGGAGCAGTTCTAATATGTCACTGTCTGTCTGTGGTGAGCTTTGTGGGCAGGGCTCAGCTGAGATTGTGTCCGTGAGCAGAAATTGTTTTGGCTGAGTGGTGTTATCATTGTCCTTGTGTGAATTGTCAACCAAATGTCCATTCAGGTGCTGAAGTGAAGTCCTGTGGTCATTCATACTGTGTCCAGGTGTGTGTGTGCCATTCAGATTGATTGGATTGGCACACACTGCAGAAGGATGATTGAGAGAGAAGTATATATTGAACTAAGTTAAATGTATTAAGCTAAAGACATATTTTAGTTACTTTGTTTACTGTAAACAAACAAAAAATACAGTCTGCAGCTCTATCTAGGCAAATACAAGTATCGGATCGGGACTCGGTACAGGCAGATATTTAATATTTAAATATTGGATTGGGGGCCAAAAAGCTGATCGGGACATCCCTACTATCAACGGATTCATTTCAGTTGACACTGAACATTAAATTGGGATATGAGAAATATTTGCAAAATTAAAAGAAACACAAACCTCAGTATCTCCAGATGACAGTTTGTGCTCTTCAGTGCATCAGAGATCAGCTTCACTCCTGAATCCTGCAGGTCATTGTTACTCAGGTCCAGCTCTCTCAGAGGAGAGTTTGATGATTGTAGAGCTGACGCCAGACTTTCACAACATTGATCAGTGAGATTACAGCCACACAATCTAAACAGGACAATGAAAAACATAATGATTATATATCCATTTTATTGATCAAAATATAGTTTTGATTATGGTTTTATCTACAGTAAGTAAACAATCCATCCGAGTAGGGCTGCACGATATTGGAAAAAACTGACATTGCGATATTTTGTTTTTCTGTGATATATATTGCGATATGAAAAAATACAGGATGACTTCGCCAGATGACATGAATAGCTCCATCTGAGAAGAATTCATTATTCTAGAATGATTGGGGTGATTTTGTAGGGAACTGCATCTTCATGGAAAAGAAACTGAAAATGACTTTTTAATTTTTGACTTATTTTGGCTAGATTATTTTCTTATAATAATTAATACACTGTTTAATTCACCATGGTTCTATTGTATTCATGTAATACTCCTTTATCAAATCACCCTAAAGTCAATGATCTAACATGTTATTAATAATGCATGTTGCTTACCCTAAAATAAAGGGGCTCATTTGTGTGGAATGAAGTGTGGTGTCTAGAAGGGATTCGGGATAATACAGGAGGCTTTATCTCTGTACTCCAACCAGGTTAAAACAGAGCATTACACTAAGGAATTTTCATTATCACAATAGGGCATTAATGTGAATGACAAAATAAGTAATTTAAAATTTTATTATATTACAAATTAGATTGCAAACCTCTTTTTTTTTAAGAAATAAAAACAATAAATATATTTTAATTTAAACCCTTTGGGGAAAAAAGTGCAGCTATACACCAACCCTGAGTGGTTTACAGAAATACAACAAAAAATAAAATAATACAACAAAAAATAAAAAAGAAATAAAAGAAATAACTTGTCAATTGATCTGAACATGTTTTTAAAAGCCTCTTTGGTAAACGTGTTAATTGGTACCATGTCTTTCGTAAGGTGAAATGTTACTGAATCTGTGATTTTTCTCTGCCGTTTGGAAACTTTCTCGTATGGTGTAACACTGGCAAAGGCATCTGAAATCGTTTTTTTTGCTTTGGACGGCATTTAGATCTGGCTTTGCCCTCGACATACAAAGATTTGTGGTGCTGACTTAAATTATCAAACAAATTGGTCGTGTTTCCTCGTGTTGTGGCAACAATTGCAAGACAATCTCGACAAAGTACCTGTTTTTGGTCAACATCATCCTGTCTGAAGACAAAATATTTCCATATAATTGACAATGCATTTCATTTTGCCTGTTCCTTGCACATCATTTCATCAAGCGCAAGCAGAGCCTGCACGTCAACAACGTGCAGCATTCAATGATTTAAAAATTAATAATATTTGAATAAACTGTGTTTCTATGAACCCATAAATCACAGTAAATTACGTAATCAGACAGATATAACGCTACTTTTCCTATTGAAAATAAATTATTGTAGACTATGTTTATCTTACCACATCGCACGTTCTGTGATGTGACTATTGTGGATGCACACATCGCGATGTCGATGCTGAAACAATATATTGTGCAGCCCTACATCCGATATATCGCAGAGGCCAGTAAATCGGCTGATATTCAGACTTTTTTAATTATCAGCGTCGGCCAATAGCTTTTTTCTTGAAGGTGATGAAAATCGCTTTATTGCATGTGAAGCGACTGAGACATGTAAACGACCAGTCATGGTTCGTTTTGTTGTTATGTGCCATCATGTTACTACAATAATAGACCAGTGTGCAACACAGTGTCATTTAAACAGACCACATATCAGAGCCGTGACAGAAGCGTTTCAGCTCATAATGTTAAAGTGCTCACCTGTTTCATTCTCTCCCTCTCCTCAACAGTTCCCTGTTAGGGGAGAGCGGGGTAAGTTGTCACATGGGTAAGTTGTCACACTGTTCATAACTCCAACACTAGAGGCTCTATCTCAAAAATCAAATAGCCACTTTGTGTGACTTCTTCTATTGTCAACTTCCTGTTCACATGTGGTCAAGATCACTCTAATCTGAGTTTAGCACAATTTTCTTATTTTTCTGCTTAAAAAGTAAAAAATTTGCACTTAACATTTTATGCAATACAACTTTGTAAGGTATGAATGTTAAAAATAATTATTTTGCACAAAATAGAGGAGACAGTAACGAGTCTTTTGATACTTTATCTAAAGTGCTATGTTGAGCTAACCTTGAGATTTAGCCAAAATTAACACACATGTCAGTTTGGGGCAAGTTGTCTCACTTACTTGCCCCTGTACAAATAAACACATAGAACATGGTCAAAAAACATTGTGATATTGTAGGCTAATTTATTTGTAATTGCAATAAGGTTTTTGAAGGAAGGAAGGAAGGAAGGAAGGAAGGAAGGAAGAAAGAAAGATGGTTCGAAATTGTCAACGAAAGACAGAGCATGGCAGTACACCACCTGACATAATGTTAAAGGCAGTCAGGCAGGTAAAGTTGCAGAACAAATCAATCAGAAGTACAGCGAAGGATTTTGACATAAATTACCGTACTCTGATTCGGTATTGTCAAAAGATTACCAGAGAAGAAATTGAAAGTCAGACAGCCATGCCAACAACAATGTTTGGTTATACAAAGCCACGGAAGATTTTTTCACCTGATTTGGAAAAGCAGCTTGCTGAGTATATTACTAGGTCAGCTGACATTTATTTTGGTCTGTCGCCAAGTGAGGTCAGAAAGCTTGCCTACCAGTTTGCTGTGGCACACCAGCTGAAGTTTGCGCCTTTGTGGGCAGAAAAAGAAAAGGCCAGCAAAGAGTGGTTTACAGGCTTCTTAAAAAAGGCATACAACACTGTCACTGAGAAAGCCAGGGGCTACTAGGATTGCCAGGGCAAGTAGCTTCAACAGAGAGAATGTTAATGCTTTCTTTGACAACTTAGAGAATGTGTTATGCAAATATAAGTTTGGACCAGGAGACATCTGGAATGTTGATGAAACTGGGGTCACCACTGTACATAAACCAGAGAAAGTGGTGGCCAGACGTGGATTCAAACAAGTAGGGTCACTGACCTCTGCTGGAAGGGGAACCCTTGTCACACTGGCCTCTGCCGTCTCAGCCACAGGGAATAGAATACCTCCATACTTTATTTTCCCCCGTGTCAACTTCCGCGATCATTTCCTGATCAACGGGCCACCTGGCAGCAAAGGAGGGGCAAATTCCTCTGGATGGATGAAAGACACGCACTTTGTTGACTTCCTGAAACATTTCAGTGAACATACAAAGTGCTCAAAGGAGAAGCCCTGTTTACTCCTTTTGGACAACCACGAGTCTCATCTGTCTATTGATGGACTCAATTATGCCAAAGAAAATGGCATAATCATGCTGTCATTCCCACCCCACTGCTCACATCGGCTCCAACCATTAGACAGGTCTGTCTACGGGCTGCTAAAGAGGCACATCAACAGCGCATGTGATGCCTGGATGAGGAACAACCCCGGGAAGACAATGTCAATTTATGACATTCCTGGGATTGTGGCAATTGCCTATCCCTTGGCTCCAACCCCCTTGAACATACAGGCTGGCTTTAGGGTGGCTGGGGCTCAACCTTACAACAGAGATGTATTTCTGGAAACCGAGTTTGCACCATCCTACGTCACAGATTGCCCCATTCAGAACCCTGCTCTGCCAGGCCCCAGCACCAACTCTGCTCTGCCAGGCCCCAGCACCAACCCTGCCCTGCCAGGCCCCAGCACCAACCCTGCCCTGCCAGGCCCCAGCACCAACCCTGCCCTGCCAGGCCCCAGCACCAACTCTGCTCTGCCAGGCCCCAGCACCAACTCTGCTCTGCCAGGCCCCAGCACCAACTCTGCTCTGCCCAGTTATGCTTCTGCTAGCACCAACTCACCCTTACCCAGCAATGCTATTGCTGACAGTGGGCTACCTACTCCAGAGGACATCCGGTCATATCCAAAAGCTGGCCCCCAATAAAATAAAATCAGAAATAAAAAAAATAATGAAAAATCTATATTCACAATTAAGTAGTTGTGTTCTTATTTTTAGATAATCTAGTGTGACAACTTAACCTTCGATGGGGCAAGTTGTCTCAAGTGCACACTCTGTATTCTACAGTCTACAACTCTATAATGAGATAAGATATGAAGATGTTATGACTACAACATATGTGCCCAAGACTTCCTTCTTTCATTTGGTATGACATTTATACCATTGTGATGTATGGTGCTCAGTAAATGTTAGACAGACAGTGTGAAAAGTGTGACAACATACCCCGCTCTCCCCTACTTTTAACTGTCTATTCTAATGATAAAAGGCAAATATCAATAAGAGAAATATCATATACTGTCTGTAAATATGCACATATCTCGTTTAACAGATTTAATAAACCAACCTCACACATCTTCAGCAGATCCAGCGTCCTGTGGAGCGCTCATTTATTTAACTCTAAAGCACGTATTCTATCAGCCTCTCATCAATAGATCCCTGCAACTTTTCTAATGTTAAAAGGCAAATATCAATACAACTTCTATATGCAAATATCTTGTTTAAACAGATGTAATTCATGAAGAAATTGGAAGATTAAAACTTCACGAAGATCCAGCGTTTTCTTCCTGTCGAGCGCTCATCTAATATCTTCCTCCGAAATGCATCTTCTATCGGCCAGAATCAAAAACTTCAGGATCAGGATCAAAAGTTTTGATTTCAGGGCAGTCGATTTAACGTGTTAATAATGCGCAATTAATTTTACAAAAATTAACGCAATTAATCACAATGCTTTCCTGAGAAATGCTTGTAGTACCACCTGTTTACTTCAGGGGGCAGTAAGTGAAATTTCAGCTGTATGAGCAACACACAGTTTATTACAGAGAACAAAACATTAACAACCCTTCAGCGGACACACGCACAAACGTGTTACGTTCTTGTGTTCAAAACACTTGAAGGAGCGCAAATGTGATCTAAGGGATCTCAAGATGTGTTTAAAGATTGAGTATTAAACTATATTTAACGTGACACAGTGACCTAAACATTTTATTGTTATGATGCAACACACCCGAGACGCGACACTAGCAAGTCTGACGCAGGTCGTATCGTCTTTACCTCACAAATATTTAATTACCAACAAGGTTAAGGAGGTGTCCTTTAAACTGTTACGAGGATACGACCTGCGTCAGACATGCTTGCGTCGCGTCTCGGGGTGTGTTGCGTCATAAAAATAAAATGTTTAGGTCACGTTAAATATAGTTTAATACTCAATCTTTAAACACATCTTGAGATCCCTTAGATCACATTTGCGCTCCTTCAAGTGTTTTGAACACAAGAATGTAACGCATGTTTGTGTTGTTCTGCTGAAGTGTTTCTTCACTGTATAAACTGTGTGTTGCTCATACAGCTGAAGTTCCACTTACTGCCCTCTGGAGTAAACAGGTCGTACTACAAGCTTGCATTTCTCAGGAAAGCATTGCGATTAATTGCGTTAATTTTTTTAACGCGTTATTTTTTGTCAAATTAATCGCATGTTATTAACGCGTTAAATCGACAGCCCTAATTTTAACATTTGCAAAATCAAAAGAAACACAAACCTCAGTATCTCCAGATGACAGTTTGTACTCTTCAGTGCATCAGAGATCAGCTTCACTCTTGAATCCTGCAGGTCATTGTTACTCAGGTCCAGCTCTCTCAGAGGAGAGTTTGATGATTGTAGAGCTGATGACACAATTTCACAGTGCTGAACCGTCAGATTACAGCTGGACATACTAAAAACAGGAAGCATGTACAGCAATCAAATAAAGATGAGCAACTTGCTTATGGTCATGACAATTTCACATTTTGTATACAAAACCTAAAGGGGTCATGAGGAATTACATTTTCCTTGATATTCAGTCAGCTGCCGCTTTTTCAGCATCTGAGGAGCAAGTTCAACACAGGTAACCACTTTTACTTCATTTCTGTAATGGCTCACAGGGCTCGATATTAATTCATGTCCAGGACAAGTTGATTTTTAAAGAGGCAAGTGAATTTTATTTACCCAACCGGTCAACAGTAACAGCTGATCTAAAACTCAAAGTTGAGCTTACTGCCGTCTACCATCAGAATTAAAACTCCTTAATGTATCTTCCCTCATATACCAAATACTTTTAAAAGAGGCACGTTAGTTATTTTTGCATTAAAAGCCTTTATTCTTTCTCACATGTCTGCGAGCGCTGTCCTCGTCTAACTCAGTGTGATGAGCAAAATCTCAAACATAAAAATATAAAGAAAATAAATCATGAAATATCACTCTACCAATAACAGACTCTCTGCACATCTGCGTGAGGACGCACCGAATTTACAGTATTCTGCTTCTAACGCAGGTGCTCGGACTGTCACATGGACGAGTGCTTGTGGGTTTGTTTTTCTTGGATCTTCAATTGTCATGAAAAGTCAATAACATCATAACCACACACTGCAACACTGTAAAAACCTCTTAAAATGACACACCTTGTTGATGCTTTATAACGAGACCATCAAGCAGCTGAATGGATCTGTGTCAATGTGTAACAGACCAGTAGAAATGTATCAAGAATCACGGTTATAACAAATCAGTGGCAAAGCACGTTCCCAAAAATCATTATATTATAATCATAATTTTGCATTTCTCACGGCCACAGAAGATAGTGAGAGAAAGTTAATTCTGAATTTATGCATTTGACCAGGAAAACACATCTCGAAACTGAACCGTCCACTCAACAACCGGACTAGAAACTCATAAAACTGATTTCGATCTAAAATAGTGAAAGCTCAGATTACACACAAAAATAAATTCTCTAGCAATTGAAAACCTTCCAACTAAGTTCTGGGAACACAAATGTTCTGCTTTTCATCAGACAGCAACGATATATTAGGATGTGATGTGTTGGATTTACATTATGTGCAAACACAGAAATGTAGTTTTATACTGTTGTGGAGCTTGTTCATTCTCTTATGATTGAGTTTCAAATATGGTTGTATTTGAGGGGCTGCACGATATTAGCCAATCCGAACAGGGGGCGTTTACACTGAAGTTTTAACTGAGCGTTTCAGACAGAGGGCCAGAGAGAGGGAGGAAAATTATCAAATATTACTAAATTATAACTGATTTAGTGAAAGAAAAACTTTACTAACATTATCAGTGGACCTCAGGGAAGATAATAAAATGATAAAATAGAGCATTTCATGACCCCTTTAAAACTTCATCTATTCATTTACCAGACACTTTTATCCAAATTAAAATTAAATTCTTCTTTATGTCAGCTGACATGACTTTGAGTTTGCCACAAACCCAAGAACCTACCGTAGATCACAACTTCTGTCAGATGTAATTCTAGTGATTAAATATTAGATGTTAACACTCACAGAGCTTTTCTGCAGTTCCTCACAGCTGGTACGAGTCTCTGTCGACAATATCTTGAATATATTTGCCATTTGTTGGGGTCCAACTCATCCAGCACCTCCTCTGACATCAGTATCATGTTGGCCAAAGTTGAACACTGTACAAGAGAAAGACTTTTCTTTGTTTTCGATTTTAAAAAGACCTGCATTTCTTCAACAACAGAATGATCTTTCATTTCAATCAAGCAGTGTGAGAGATTCATCCATCTTTCAGGACTGAAGTTTTGATTTTGACCTCGCTTGAGGTTTTGGATTATTTTCTTCATGATCACTGGATTGTTCTCTGTGTGTTTCAGTAGATCCTGTAAGAGTCTCTGATTGGACTCCAGTGAGATGCCATGAAGGAATCGAAGGAAAAGATCCAGATGTCCAGTTTTACTCTCCAAGGCTTCATTCACTACTGCCTTCAGAAACACATGCAGAGGAACATCCTCACATCGAGTTCTGTGTTCTTCTCTCAGAAACATTTTCAGAACCTCACAGTTCTTGTGTAAATAACAGAAAAACACATAAAGTGCTGCAAAAAACTCCTGAAAGCTCAGATGAATGAAGCTGTAGACTTTCCTCTGATGAATAACAGATTCCTCCTTAAAGATTTCAGTGCAGATCCCAGAATACACTGAGGCGTCAGTGACGTCTATGCCGCTCTCAATCAGGTCCTCCTCATAGAACATGACATTGCCCTTCATCAGCTGGTTGAAAGCCAGTTCAGCAAGTTTCACAATCACTTTCTCTGGATCTCTCTCTTCATACTTCTCATTCCTCATTTTGATCTGAATGAGCAGGAAGTGGATGTACATTTCAGTCAGAGTTTGAGGGATTTCTGCACTGTCATCTTGTTTCAGGATGTTTTGAAGCACAGTGGATGAGATCCAACAGAAGACTGGTATGTGGCACATGATGTGGAGGCTTCTTGCTCTTCTAATGTGTGAGATGATTCTGCTGGCTTGATGCTCATCACTGATTCTCTTCCTGAAATATTCCTCCTTCTGAGGTTCATTGAATCCCTGGATTTCGGTCACACGGTTGATGTATTCTGAGGGGATCTGACTGGCTGCTGCTGGTCTGGAGGTGATCCAGATGAGAGCGGAGGGAAGCAGATCTCCTTTGATGAGGTTTGACATCAACACACCCACTGATGAAGTCTCAGTCACATCAGAAACTTTCTCACTGTCGGAAAACTTCAGAGGAATTCTGCTTTCATCCAGACCATCAAAGATGAACACAACTTTACACTCATCATAAATCTTTGAGTCCAGATCATGAAGGTCAGGATGAAAGTCCAGCAGAAGTTTGTGAAGACTGTACTGGTGATCTTTAATCAAGTTCAGCTCTCGAAATGGAAGCACAAACATGAAATCTACATCTTGATTGGCTTTTCCCTCGGCCCAGTCCACAATGAACTTCTGCACAGAGACTGTTTTTCCAATTCCAGCGATGCCTTTAGTGAGAACAGTCTTGATGTTTTCTCTTCTCTTCTCCTCACATCCTGGTTCAGTTAAAGGATTAAAGATGTCATTGCAGTTGATTGGAGTGTCTTGGAGTGTCCTGTAACTTTTCTCCATCTGTAAAACCTCATGTTCTTCATTCACTCCTTCACTCTCTCCCTCGATGATGTAGAGCTGTGTGTAAATCCTGTTCAGGAGGGTTTGGTTCTCTTGTAGTTTGATTCCCTCAAATAAACTCTCATACTTGTTCTTCATGATGGTTTTGTGAGTGTCTTTGAGTCTCTGTAGGACATCATCCACTGCTTGTGTCTGATCGGACATCCCAGATCTGATCAGATCAGCGCTCTCCACACTGCAGAGGAATTAAGAAGAACAGAGGAACTAAGAAAACTGAGACTCAAACATTCAATCAGAATTTGCATATGGTCAGGGGACATGATAAATTGTGTTTTTATTATTTATATGCATTATTATTCATATAATAAATTGCGCTTAATTAACCTGTTAAATCAACAGTCTTAATTATTATTAGACTTACAGTGCACTTATTACAGGGACAATCCCCCCAGAGCAACCTGGAGTTAAGTGTCCTGCTCAAGGACACAATGGTGGTGCTGTGGGGATCAAACCAGCAACCTTCTGATTACCAGTTCTGTGCTTTAGCCCATTACACCACCACCACTCCCACATGATCCTGTTCAGAAGTTTATATTCTCTTGGTGTTTAATATGGTGTGTTGCTTTCTCGATGATCAGTGACTATTTGTGTAATAATTGTTCATGAGTCCCTGCTTTGACCTGAGCAGTGAAGACTACCAACTACTCTATAATTATTTGGTTTCTCAGCATCTTCTGCACATTTGAGTTCTTCCAAACAGTGGCTATAAATGAGATTCAGCTTTTGACACTTGGGACAATTGAGGGACTCATTCTCAACTATTACAAAAGCTGCAAACAATCACTGATGCTCAAGAAGACAACACAAGAAGAACCAAGGGGTGCAAATTTTTGAACAGGATGATTTGTGTAAATAAGAGTAAATTTTGTGTTGTGTAGCTTTTGAAGGGCAGCACTACATAACAAATATAATCTTTGATCTCTTATAGGCTATTTGTATACATTCTGAAAGGGGTGTGCAAACTTATACACTTAACTGTATAGGATACATAGTTTGTGAAAGTTTATATTTTATTTTAGATTTAGTTTTTTCACGATTTAACTGCATTTTAGCTTTTTTATGTACAAACTCCATGTAGTCTATTCTACCCATATGATGTAATATTGCATGAGTAATTATTAGGGCTGTCAATCGATTACATTTAAAAAAAAAATCAAATTACACAGTGTCCCGATTAATTAATCGCATATACAAATATTTTCTGAAAAGTCCTTCATATAACAATACTTCAATATATAATGATGAAATAATTATACATAATTATCTTTAAATATTAAAAAATTATCTCTCTCTCTCTCTCTCTCTCTCTCTCTCTCTCTCTCTCTCTCTCTCTCTCTCTCTCTCTCTCTCTCTCTCTCTCTCTCTCTCTCTCTCTCTCTCTATATATATATATATATATATATATATATATATATATATATATATATATATATATATATATATATATATATATATATATATATACAGTGAGGAAAATAAGTATTTGAACACCCTGCTATTTTGCAAGTTCTCCCACTTAGAAATCATGGAGGGGTCTGAAATTGTCATCGTAGGTGCATGTCCACTGTGAGAGACATAATCTAAAAAAAAAAAAATCCAGAAATCACAATGTATGATTTTTTAACTATTTATTTGTATGATACAGCTGCAAATAAGTATTTGAACACCTGTCTATCAGCTAGAATTCTGACCCTCAAAGACCTGTTAGTCTGCCTTTAAAATGTCCACCTCCACTCCATTTATTATCCTAAATTAGATGCACCTGTTTGAGGCCGTTAGCTGCATAAAGACACCTGTCCACCCCATACAATCCGTAAGAATCCAACTACTAACATGGCCAAGACCAAAGAGCTGTCCAAAGACACTAGAGACAAAATTGTACACCTCCACAAGGCTGGAAAGGACTACGGGGAAATTGCCAAGCAGCTTGGTGAAAAAGGTCCACTGTTGGAGCAATCATTAGAAAATGGAAGAAGCTAAACATGACTGTCAATCTCCCTCGGACTGGGGCTCCATGCAAGATCTCACCTCGTGGGGTCTCAATGATCCTAAGAAAGGTGAGAAATCAGCCCAGAACTACACGGGAGGAGCTGGTCAATGACCTGAAAAGAGCTGGGACCACCGTTTCCAAGGTTACTGTTGGTAATACACTAAGACGTCATGGTTTGAAATCATGCATGGCACGGAATGTTCCCCTGCTTAAACCAGCACATGTCAAGGCCCATCTTAAGTTTGCCAATGACCATTTGGATGATACAGAGGAGTCATGAGAGAAAGTCATGTGGTCAAATGAGACCAAAATAGAACTTTTTGGTCATAATTCCACTAACTGTGTTTGGAGGAAGAAGAATGATGAGTACCATCCCAAGAACACCATCCCTACTGTGAAGCATGGGGGTGGTAGCATCATGCTTTGGGGGTGTTTTTCTGCACATGGGACAGGGCGACTGCACTGTATTAAGGAGAGGATGACCGGGGCCATGTATTGCGAGATTTTGGGGAACAACCTCCTTCCTTCAGTTAGAGCATTGAAGATGGGTCGAGGCTGGGTCTTCCAACATGACAATGACCCGAAGCACACAGCCAGGATAACCAAGGAGGGGCTCTGTAAGAAGCATATCAAGGTTCTGGCGTGGCCTAGCCAGTCTCCAGACCTAAACCCAATAGAGAATCTTTGGAGGGAGCTCAAACTCCGTGTTTCTCAGCGACAGCCCAGAAACCTGACTGATCTAGAGAAGATCTGTGTGGAGGAGTGGGCCAAAATCCCTCCTGCAGTGTGTGCAAACCTGGTGAAAAACTACAGGAAACGTTTGACCTCTGTAATTGCAAACAAAGGCTACTGTACCAAATATTAACATTGATTTTCTCAGGTGTTCAAATACTTATTTGCAGCTGTATCATACAAATAAATAGTTAAAAAATCATACATTGTGATTTCTGGATTTTTTTTTTTTTTAAGATTATGTCTCTCACAGTGGACATGCACCTACGATGACAATTTCAGACCCCTCCATGATTTCTAAGTGGGAGAACTTGCAAAATAGCAGGGTGTTCAAATACTTATTTTCCTCACTGTATATACAGTATAATCCCTGATACTTTCCCTTGTATTTGTCTGATATTAACACTATAACTACCAAGGCAGTCATTTTGACCGTTTTTAAATTTTGCAATGTAATAACTTTGTTGAAATAAAACCCTTATAACCATAGGACCATGACTTTTCTTAAATGTGTGTATATTTTATTCTAACATTGTTATTTTATTAAAATTACAAAACACAAATGAGTTCTGAGTATTTCTCTCTTGAATGGCCATAACGGTCATTTTGACCACACACATTTCAGCGTTTGCTACGTAAAGGAGGAAAGGCGCTGTTCACCACGGAGGTGCTGAGAAGTGACAATGCAACGCTCACAGTCTATCAGTGCAAAAGAAGGAAAAACATCTGCATTCTCAGCACTGTCCACACAGCTGTTGCCATCACAAGTGGCCAAAAGGTTAAACCAGAGACAGTCACATAACAGAACCAAGTTCGGAGTAGATGTGCTAGATCAAATGGTGAGGAAATACTCTGTGAAAGCATCCATACTTAGATGGCCAGTGGCTGTGTTTTATAATATCCTTGACCTGGCTGTGATAAATGCTTCCATCCTGTTCAAGAAATGCACAAATTAGAGAATGTGACAGAGGAACTTCACAATGCGACTGGTAAATGAACTTCGCTCCGGTCATATGAGAGTAAAAGCCACACAGCTGATGGTGTGAGGATCCAGACAGGAGCAGTTGATGATGGAGAGGGGAAGGCAGTGCCAAGTGCGGAGAAACGGCAAGAAAAACAAAACTAAGGACACTTGTGACAAATGTCACCAGGTAGTGTGTGTGAGCTGCACATGGAGAGATTACCTGTGTTGACTGTGAGTAATCGATCCACAAGCGTCAGTGAATGATGTGCGGTGTTTGCCCCCAAAACAACCTGATGCTTTGTTCAAGTGAGACACTTTTAGGAGAATTCGTTCATAATGATTTTTCTGCATATTTTTGCTCACTGTAAAACAAACATTGTGAATTGTTCATATTATTTATTAACTGTTTTGGCCATTTTGGGTAAGGCCTTTATTTGTTTCATACATGTCCAAGGTTTCAATTTGCACTGAAACACACATTGGTGATGTTTTTATAAGTTATTGTATCCTAAGATTTGTTTTTATTTTTACAAAGTAAATAATAGAATATAAATAAATCAAATTTGTATCTGTAATTAGGTACAATAGCAGGTTCTGTGGTTGTCGATGATCTAATAGATTTTCACATTCATTAGAATTTAAATTTCATGTCCTGATGTTTATTATTAATATAACAGATTCATTTATTCGTGGATTTTGATTCCAGTGGTGTCTGCATAGGATTGTTTCCGATTCGTGTTGTCCAAACATTTCCAATAACTCCAGAACGTTGTAAAGTCCAAAAGTCAAAATGTATTGAAAAAAGATAGATGTAATCATTTCAAATTGAGGATTTTGTTCTAGGATTTTTGTATTTTTTAGGGTGATGTCATAAAATATGAAATATGATGACATTTTATTTCATAAAATAAAACCTCAATAGAAACTTCGAATGTAAATATAACATGAAAAAAAATTACATTTAGTAGTTTAGTATGACCGCTATGGACATTCATAGATATAGTAATCCCAGTAGTTCTAGTGTTAAACAGACAGTTCACCCAAAAATCATTCACTCACTCTCATGCCGTTCCAGATGTGTTTGACTTTCTTCTGCTGAACACAAATGAAGATCTTCAGAACATTCTCTCAGCTCTGTAGGTCCATACAACGCATTGTAAAAGTGAAAGTGAAGATTTATGGTAAAAAAGGGATTTAAAAATGTTTCTGTTTCTCACCCACATCTATCATATAACATCAGAAGACATGGATTAAACCACTGGAGTTGTATGGATTACTTTTATGCTGCCTTTGTGTGATTTGTTTAGCTTCAAATTTCTGGTCACCATTCACTTGCACTTTAAGGACCTACAGAGCGGAAATATTCTTCTAAAAATAATAAAAATGTGTTTTCTTCAGAAGAAAGAAAGTCAAACACACCTGGGATGGCGTGAGTGTGAGTAAATGTGAGAATATTCAGATTTGGATGAACTGTTCCTATAAGTGTATCATGTTAATGTTAAACTGGTGTACATTATATACAATAGTCGTGGTGAGTCTTAGCATTATATTAGCATAAAGGTTTCTGATAGATTTGAGATGAATACAGAAATAAAGTTAGACGAAATATCTTTGTGTACATTTAGTTTATATTGTCTTACATTTAAATATTGTTTCATCCGGGTTTGCAGCAATAAAATCACCTGCATCATGTTTATACTCACACAGGGTCAGAGGTCACTGCTCCATCACTGAGATCAGGGGGTTTAATCATGGAGTTGTTACTCTTCATAGACACATAGCTGGATTCTGGAGATGCTGCTCTCTGATGGTGAACAGCTCCATCCTCTCTCTCCTCATAGAGACTCATTTTAGAAGCAGCTCTCTCCAATATATCTCATAATAATCTTCAGACCTGCATTTGAAGAACACAAACACACAAAAAGAAAAACATCAAGATACTGAACTGAAACTTTCACTACACTGATAAAAGACACTAAACAGAAAGAACAACACTCAGAGCTGCTTCACTATCATACTTTACTCTCTAAATCAGCATTAAAAGATCAAACATAACTACCAGACTTCTGCTTTACCTCATTTTCAGAACAGCAGAATGTAAATAATTGTGTGAGGATCAAATCCACTAGTGTGAATAACAGCTCAAACAGCCTCAAATACAGGTTTCTCAACTACATGAAAGAACAAGCAGAGAGGTGGACTTCTGTTTATCCTCATTATTAAACTTTCTATTGATTTATTTGATGAGAAAAGAAACACATCTCAGGTCACACCATTGAGGATATTTAACACCAAAGAGAGTCTCTACAACAGACACTTTTACTAGCTGAAGGGAAAAACTCAATGAAGAACAAAAACTAACAGAACACAAATCAATTTGATTGAATAAAGACCAGCGATTAACCCTTCAAATAAAGAAAGATTCATTCAATCTCACACCAAAATACTCATTACAATTCCTCATCCGATAACATCATGATTTATCTCCTGTCCGATCGTGGAAGTAAAGACGTCGAGCAGTTTTGGGCCTGTTCAACACTTCCGGGTTTATTAGAATCTAGTTCTTGTTTATGGAGTTCATTTGATCTGACTGTCGTGAAAATCTATTAAACACAAAGACGAATGGATATCTCTCAGAAATATGCCGACTACTGAAAATACTCGACAAATATAAAAGTTTGTGCGGCTTCAAATATCGACGTGTAGTGCTCGATCTTAAAATGACGCACTGTGAAAAACTGAGTGTGATATAAACTATCAATACTTTATCTGATCACTAATATCCAAACATCTGCAGGAAGAGATTATTGCTTTAAAAATAGGCTTCATAATTATTATTATTATAAACTCACCGTGAGATGTAAAATATCTTTAAGTCTCTTGATAATGTCCGGGGTAGAAATTATTCAGCCGGTGTGTTTAAGACTTTTTGACCTGTTTAACAGGTGAAGTCAACAACAGTGAACTGCGCATGCTCGTGTCTGAGTGACAAGAGTCCTCATGCAGCTGCACTCCAGTGGAATACATCACAAATGAAAGGCCGAGGTTGTATCTCACTACAGGTGAGAATTAAAACATTTGTGTAAACTCTGAACATTACCGAAGTCTCTCGAGCAAGTCAGTCCACTGTCGGTCATTTCTGTAATTCTCTCGGGAGGTTATTTACGGTCATGTCAGTGCAGCTACTATCTACTTGAATGGAGAAAGACCAAAATCTCACAAACGGTTGGTCAAGATTACGATTAAAGGACATATTTCATATCAGAAATAAAATCTGACAATATTGGAATCATAAATGATGCTTCTTTACATCATATTACGCTAAAAAAAACGCAAATATCCCCTGACTTGTACAGCTAATGCGCATGCGTGTTCTAGAGTTGATTGACAGATGTCTGTATCTAAAAGGTGATTGGCTATTTTACCTGTAAGGCGGGACTTAGCTTCATATTTCTTCCTTTAAACCATCCAGATATCAACATCCATTGTAAGTGTCTCACTGTAACCTTCATTTTTGCTTCTTTTAAGGAAAGGAGGGACGAGTCGAAATGATTTTTTTGTGGTAATCAACTTTATGCCACAAATGCTGTTGATTGAGTTTAACTTGTATATTAGGCAGAATGAGCAGCAGTTACTATTCACTTTTATTGCATCTTTTCTCAATACAATGAAAGTGAATGGTGACTGAGGCAAAACTGTGACAGTTCTTTGTGTATCACAGAATAAAGTATGTAGTCAGCTGCACTCCAGTGGATTACATTAGTGATGGGAAGTCCGATTCATTTTAACAAACCGGTTCTTTCGGACAGTTCGAATCCATGAACCCGTTCAAAAACCCATTCAGCTGTTATTTTACATCATCATGTAATGACGTCAATTGTAGGCAGGATAATTTGCCCTGAGTTCCCTTTAGGAATTTATTTTATTAACTTTACATGAGGATATTCTTCACATTATGTTAACATTAATTACACACTCTCATACCTCAAACATGAATTCTGAAGCAGCTGTGAGGCCTCTGTCTCTTCATGGAGTCCGTCAGGTGAATTCTGATGCATTATGGGTACTGTAGTTTCTGTCAAGACTGGTTATTGTACCAGTCTTGACAGACTGGTACAAAACCGTCAGCGGTTCTTCACGTCTGGGATCAGGGCGGATTGGATCTTCCTCATGCTGCTGGGACTCGCCATGACACTGATCAGCTTTATCATGGATATCTTCGTCTTCCTCTTCATTGACGGTTAGTGTGTCTGTGTGTATGTATTCAATCTTTCAGGACACGCCCCCTCCTTGTTATTTCTGAGCACCTCAGAACTTTACAACACACAGTTGAGGGAGTTCATTTAATTGTTCTTCGTTTGTTCGCTCTGTTCCGCTGTATTTGAGTGTATGCCTAAAACACCTGTTTCGTTTCTCTTTTAAACTAAAGTTTTTTTTATATAATAATTATTATTATTACAAGAAAACAATAATGTTGCTGTACTGATGTTATAACCTCTCCCCCTTTCTTGTTATTAGTGATGCATCACCGTAAGAGCGGGAATTTAACATGTTTAAATTATAACGGTTGTTTTCTGAGGGGTGATAATTGTACACCGTCTGCAGATCCCTTTACAGACTTATGTTGTATATCATGTGAGTTAATCAGAGAGAATGTGCGTTCATAAACCTGTTAACTAAAGTTCATTTGAAGTGTTTTAATCAACATTGCAAGAGGGATCAAGAGTTGAATGTTTCAAAATGAAAAATGGAGTTATGTTTGTAACACTGCACATATCAAACGTGCAGCAGAGTTAAATAAACAGTTTACACAAAAAGCACAATTCATTTACTCACCCTCAGGTCATTTCAAACCCCATACTTACTGTCTTCAGTGGAACACAACAGTGATTTTTGTGAAGAATATCCAGGCCACTTTTCCAAGTCCATAAACGACTAAATAAACACCATAATTATCATTAAAGTAGTGTAGTTCACACGACTCGTCCGTTATAAGTCTTAAGAAATCCATTTTACAGATTTATGTGAGGAACAAACTGAGAAATAAGTCGTTAGTTCGTGACAGAGAACGAGCGTTGACCGAGTCCGATTAGTGAATCTTCTGAGGCGAATCTTTTCAATGAATCGTTTTGCAACATTGATATGTATAACATATGTATAATCACATCAATATATTATTCCAAGGTTGTCCAGTTGCCAGATCTTGTATGAAACGCATCCTGCTCACACAATCGACGCACCACACACACATTTCTAATAATTTGTGACCTCAACCTGGCATCCAAAATCAGTAGATGCGAGAAGTTGAATCAAGCAACACTGGTAGATGGGAGGAGACTCAGCTGGTGCTCTGGCGGGAAAAATAAATAAATAAATAAATATATATATATACACACATGTAAATTTAACAACAGCTTAACGAAAGCATTTAATTTAATATCCCGAAGCCATATCAACAATACCCAGCCTTTTGCAAATTGTGTCGCACTGATTTTAATATCGGACGCGGTGGGAAAAATTACGTTACTCAGCACATTAAATCACAACGGCACAATTTATATGTATTTAGCCTGTCTCTGCCATCCAGCACCCCACTTCCCTTCCCGGATTTGTGTACCCAAATTTTGACAGGTAACAGGCTGCGTGTGTGACATGACACTATGGAGAACGGCTGGTCATCCAGGGCCAGGAATTACATAATTTTACTCGTAATTCCTTTGGTCTTTTCGCTTCTCATACCAAGGAAAGATAGGAGAGGCTGCTGACTTCTGGCTGGCTCTGAGCTCTGGCTAGCTTTAGCCACTTAACTCTTTTAGCTTCTTTTTTAAAAGCGGTATTTTCAGCTGGCTGAGGGTGTTTTAAGTGTCTAATTAGGTTTGTTGTTCCGAAAGTTATCGTGGTGGTTCCCCCACGGTTTACTTTAGCCTTACAAATATTACAAATTGCAAACTTTATGTATTTTTCACTCACAGTGAAGATCTTCCACACCAATGTCATGTTTCCATGCGGCTGTGACGTTATTGCGCTGCTGGCAACAAAACGGACCGGCTCGGAATCGGAAAGACGTGAGACTGACCGGCCGGTAACCAGTCCAGGCCAAGCATGCGGAAAACCGGCTGATTCTGGTCCCTGGCCAGTCGATCGGTGCATCTCTAATTAAAATTTCTGCTTGGTGCTGTATTCTACCTCTATCTGGAGGGCTGATACAGAAGGTCTCAAACCTCCCAAGCCCTACTCCTTAGGTCCTATTGACTTTGGAGCACTTTAAATTGACTGACCGTCCCTGGCAACTCAACCCCCTAATAGGACTTGGATTCACGCTACTAACTACAGTTCTTTAGATATGGCACTTTGTGTGGGGCCCAAACAGTGAGTTGGTGGCACTAGAAGGAAGGTCATAAGGTCACCAAAATTGACAGGATTAACCCTGTATGCAACATTAAAGTTGACACAAATTTGCAATCCACCAAATAGATTTTAAGATATACCACTCTGGACCTACCTGCTGACAGATTGACATGGTGACATATAGGGTCCAGCTTCCCAGCAGACCATAAATGGTTGCAAATAATATTTATAGGATGGGAAATATTTTAAGAAATAGCCAAAACTTAAAATCACACTGTAATTGCCCTTTTAACATTTTTCTCCATTTCTCTACTGACAGTAACTTACCAAACATGCACATCTTGAGCCTTGTGTCTCTGAATGCCGTTTTTCGTTTATGCTTATCTTTTAGTTTCTTCCCTGCCCAGTTCATCTAAGAGGCCGGCACATTGGTTAGAGTCCAGGCCAGCATCCTTCTAATACGCCCTCAACTGATGCTCATCCCACAATAGCAAACAGCCAACCTAGAAGGATTTTGAGGGACAAATTTGCACAGAACATGGATAGGTTACAAAAAATGCCATGTGGCTACATGGGAACATATTTTTTCCTGCCAGACCGCCTAGCAGATATGTGTGTGTGTTGAATATAAAACTTGCTTTTTCTTAATACACTGATTCGTAACATTTCTTCCATCTTGTGGCATCTCATTGAAGGGCCTGCAATCAACTTGCCCATCTGCTAAAAGGAAAAATATTAAGTGACATGAGGTAATAATGAAGTATTTATCTGCATTATTGCTTATAATATTTATAAGTCAAATTGGACACTGTAAGGGGGGAGACGTAAACAAATGCAAGTAAACATCGTTGTGATTGGTCCGTTGTGAAACCAGAGACCCTCCCAGGATAATAAAAAATATATCTGCAGTAGTTTCACATTCATTAGGAATTAATGTTATAGCATTTTATGAAAGTTTTAATGAAAACGATGAAGTCTTATTACATACAAACGGGTTGAACAGAAAAGCTCGTAAACAATAAATTAATCTAGCGATCTAAAACGTTCATAATACATTATTTATCCATATAACAACAATGTCAGTCAAAACGTGACAGATATATTTAATAAAGATTCCAATAAATGTTAATTAACTCCAGTTTGTACAAAAGTAGCGATCTATGCACCTCTTCCCCAAGCACTTAATGTAAACAAAAGTCTTCTTCTGTTGCTGCGCTTTGCCAACAGACACCAACACACCGAACGCAGAACTATAAATACAAACAGACGCAGAAGTATCCGCCTTTATTCCTCCTCTCCGTCTCCGTCCTCTGTCTGTTTCGTGCACAGAGTCTGTTATGCCGCGTTCAAGAGCACTGGACAATTGGAAACGTTCCTCCCAGCACAGAGCCTTAAAGCGGTTCCGATGAATTCCCGCTCAATTTACTTGAGTGACTAAATATTCGTTTATTTAGTAATACATCACATAAATAATAAAACAATAAACATTTCTGTTAATTAATTACGATTAATTGATCAATCCACATTTTTCACGAATTTTAATGATTAATTTACCTCAGAAAGCAAAATTTCCATTGCCACCCTAACCGAGGCCAACCGTTAAATCTGTTTATCGTTTGAAAAGAAACAAGTAATACACTTCTCTTTAAATTAATCAACAAAATGTATACATTTAGTCCAATTAAGTTGTCTACCATAATTTTGGCTAATTTTAATGGACAAATTACCTCAGACAACATTTTACTTGAGTTGAATCCGTTGTTCTACCGTTGGAGAAGGCGTAACTGTCAACTTGGATCACGTGTGTCTTGATAACCAATCACAATGTAGCTCTGACGTCACTGCATCACTGTCAGAGATGTACGACATAAAAATTAAATTAAATAAAAAAAACAGTCAATCAACCTATTTGTGACATTCCAGTCAAATCTGAAGTCAAATAATTAAGTATAATTATATGTAAAAATCAGAAAAATAGGTCAAAACTTTGAACCTCTTATCCTTACTATTGCTCGTAAATGAAACTCCTGGTTACAGCGTGATCTGTCTATAACAGCTCAAGTGTTGCTGTCCAAAGCAGATGGATTATCTCGGGTTATCCCGCAATGGCACTGGATGGATCTGTGGAGATTTGTAGAAAATTGGACAAAATTATAGTAGACTTTGTTTGGAATTGTAAAACTCACTTAATCCAAAAAGTGTTATGATAGCTGATCGGGCTATGGGGGGATTTGAGTTAGTGGACTTTTCCACTCTTAATACCTCTTTCAAAGTTAAATGGATCAAATCATTTTTAAACAACCCCACATCCTAAATACCTTTAGCTTTAAGTAGTTTTCATAAACAGGCTTTAATATGTTGGTCCCTAATATATCATTATAATTTTTATTTACATAGTTATTTTATCTGGAACAACAAAAATATTAGATATAAAAATAAATCTCTTTTTTTTCATAATTGGTTTGACAAGAATATACTTTTAGGGAGTCAACTTTTAGATGATAGGGAAAAATAGAAAAGAATGGTTTAGTTCTTAACAGATGTCAGATTTCCTGCTTGTGTAAGTTTTTGGAATAATACGTTTAGTGATATAGAATGGGAAGATTTCTGTGACAAACATTTTTATTATCCAATAAAGTTGTTGAAGTCTCTATTAAAATGATGCATAATTGCTACCCAGTAAATTATAAACTTGCTAAATTCAATAATAGTATTTCCCCCATATGCTCCTTTTGTCATCAGTTTGAAGAAACAATTATTCATTTGTTTTGGGAGTTTACTTATTGCAAATTATTTTGGGTTGACTTCTCAAATTTTGTTAAACATTTTTATCTTCAAACTTTTGTATAAGCCAAAAAATGTTGTTTTTTGGTGAATTTTTGAATTTAGACCCTTCTCATTTAAAATTTATAATTAATTTATTACCTTTTCTTGCCAAATATTACTTTCATAAGTTTATTTTTTCAACGAAAACTCCTTTTTTATTTTCAAGCATGATCTTGATATATATTTCAATTATTTAAGGATTTCTAAAAATTCTATTGCATGTAAAACTATTTTATGGTGTAATGTTTATAAGCCAGTATAATGTAATGTAACCCTCATCGTTCTTTTTATATTGCAAAATAAAATAAAAAATAATCCTAAAGATCACACCCACCAAAAGCAAATAAATCAATCTGATTGGCTTATGAATCTGAAAAAAAAGTAAATCAACCAAAAATCAACATTGATTAAATGTAATTTTAACATTGAATATTCAACCTCAACCAAAATTATGATTCTGATGGAATTTCAACATTGAATCAATGTCACCGTGTTATCTGCAACGTGAGATTACAAACATTACAACATCACAGAATTATTATATGTTCTGTCCAACTGTGGCTGTAAACTATTAATATTCTTTTATAATAATATTAGTCACTAATGTTCATGTTTTCATCCATCTCTTTTTTTATTCAATGCCACAAGAACAAGAGGTATCACATTCACAATATTACATGAACTGCCAGGAAATTAAAAAAAAAAAAGAGAGAAAGAAAGAAGAAAAAATAATAATAATAAAAATAGTAATAATGACATAAAATCCAGTGCTTTCAAAGCATTACATGTTTTCATTGCTTTTTTGTTTTTAGTTTGTTCCAAAAGATGTACATATAATGTAAAGTCATTTATAAAATGTGAATAATTTGGTTTACCTTGAGCCCACTTCTTTTTATGTATATGGTATTTTCCTAATAAATTCAATAACTGTATAATATGCAGTTCTTTACATTCCAAATTGTCTTTCTGAGTATAAAAAAGCACATCAAAAACACAAATCTCCATCATACACTTCAATTTTCTATTAATAAAGGTTTCTAAATCTTTCCAAAATAATCTTGAGTAAATACAGTGAAAAAACAGACGCAAAATTGTTTCTTTCTCTAGTGCACAAAATTCACAGGTATATGAAATATTAAGATTAAATCAAAACATGCCTATCAGGATCAATTCTGTGAAGTATTTTGTAAGACACTTCCTTAATTTTGTTATTGACACAAAACTTATTTGGTAATTTCCATGATTTAACCCAAGAGATATCACCAAATAAGGAAAACCAAAAGAATCTTGCTGCAGGAAAAGACACAGAGCCAAGAGCTTTCCTTATAATCGTATTGCTACATTTTTGTTTTAAAACATCCACATTATCAATGAAAATTTTACCACAAAGATTGTCCATGTTGATTTCCACTGAACCAGCATTTTTTAAGAGTAAAATCACACTCTTTGGAATACAGAGCCAAGAGCTTTCCTTATAATCGTATTGCTACATTTTTGTTTTAAAACATCCACATTATCAATGAAAATTTTACCACAAAGATTGTCCATGTTGATTTCCACTGAACCAGCATTTTTTAAGAGTAAAATCACACTCTTTGGAATCGCGTCAAGAACAATAGCAAACTCTCTTGGTTTAACTGGTCATTTACATTTTTGTAGAAATTCAGTATGATAACAAATATCCATTGAAATTAACCAATTGTCCTAGTAAAATAATCCCTTCATTGAACCAAATGTGATAGAATAGTGATTTGTGTTTAAATAGTATGTCTTTGTTATTCCATATGAAATATTTGTGTGGTGAAAAATTGTGTTTATATACCAATTTCCATGCTAGCAGGGCTTGTCTGTGAAAGCTGGCCAATTTTACAGGAATTTTGTCAGCAGAAAAATTGCATTTCAACAAAAAATCTGCCTCCAAGAATATTAAATATATAATTTGGAAATACGTTCCAAAGACTTTCTCTATTCTTCAAAAACTCTATCAACCATTTAATTTTGACAGTGTCATTAAGTGTACTAAAATCTAAGACCTCAAGTCCCCCTTGCTCTTTGGTGTTACATATTACCTCCTTTTTTAAATAATGTGGGTTTTTTTTCTCCATATGAAGTCATAAAGTATCTAATCTAATTCCTTAATCACCTTAGGAGGCACATCTAATGATAAAGATGTATATACTGATCTAGATATACCTTCCACCTTTGACAATACCCTCCCAATTATTGATATATCCCTCATTAACCACCAATTACATTTATTTTTTGTTCTCTCAATAATTGGTTCAAAATTTAACTGACTCCTTTGTTTTTCATTTTTACAAATTACTACACCTAGATATGTTAATTGGTGTTTAACTGGGATGTTCTCTATTTCTGTACACTGTAAACCCTAATAAGTTGAGACTCAAATGATTTGAGGAAAGTGGTTGCGAAAGTAAATTTGAGTAATGGGTAAATTGACAACTCAATTCAATTGAGTTGACCTAATGTTGGTCTGTTCATTGAATTAACTTAAATGTTTAAGTACAGATAGCTTAAAAAGGCAAATAGACTTAACTCAATTTCCAGTTTTATATGGTTGTTTACTTGTTTTAATGATTTGTAAATGATTTCATACAAGTATTGTTTTTCCATAAACTGCTTTATTAGGTTTATACATTTACTTTAAGAAACATTGCTCACAACATTAAGCTCATATTTTTAAGTCACATAAAGACACATGAACAAAACTTTAAGCTCATATTTTTAACAGTAATCTAACATTTCTACAAAACATTAAGCTCATATTTATAACAGTAAGCTCACATTTAAAAAAAAACAGTAAGCTATTTTTTAAAAGACACTTGAGCAAAACAGTAAGCTTGTATTTTTAACAGTCTCATTTTCAAAAGACCATGTGCAATGTAAATGTGCAGCTATTAAAAGTGCGCAAAGTAATTTCTCCACTTTAACCAAACAGCTGGTTTGCCAACGACTGTGTTTTAGGCTGCAGGTCTTTCTGCCCCAAGGAAAGTAGAATGCGCTGAATGAAGTCAAAAGTGTATCTCAGCGACTTTGGGTAACTCAGGTGTAATGCATAAATAAGTCCGAACAGAAGGCACATTGCTTCAGGAAGGTCATGTAGATTGTCCATCACTAATTTTCCCTCTATTACTACTCCAATCGAAGAGGGAGACGAATGCAGAGAGTTGAGGGGCTTAAGAGTCGTCCCATCTTCAACTATCACAATCCCCACTGGCACATCAAGCATTGAGCTGTGATCATCGGACATCAAGAGAATAAAAATTAACAAATTAAAATTCACATGCATGCAAGCTCATGTACATTTCAGTAGGTGCAACTTAACCTTACACATTCACACTATCTTTCACAAACACTATCAATCTCAATCTAAAGGGATAGTTCACCCAAAATTGAAAATGCTGTCATTAATTACTCACCCTTGTGTCATTGCACATCTGTAAGACCTATGTTCATCTTCGGAACATAAATGAAGATATTTTTAATGAAACCCGAGAGGTTTCAGTAACTCCATACTAGAGATCCAATGCAACTACCACTTTCAAGGTCCAAAAAGGTAGGAAAGACATCATTAAAGCAATCCATGTGACTCCAGTGGTTTAACCTCAATTTTATGAAGCTAGCTACGTGAGTGAGTTTTAATAAATCTTAATCCTTTAAAAATATATTTTAACACCACTTTTGAAAAATTCACAAAAAGTTTACTTTTAGTGGTAACACAGCTTGTCACTGGGGTATTACTCTCAAATTAACACTTTTATACTTTTTTTTATTTGATTTTATTACATATTTAAAGTGACAATCTGTTACCTGACAGTGAAAATTATAAAGAAAGTCTACAAATCGCTCATGGGGACATGGAAAATAGACACAGCTCTGCTAATGGTAACTTGTTAAAGAAAAAGAAAAATCCACAGATGCGTTTGAATACATTTTATAAAAACTACTAATTATGCACCAGGGACACGTTACATCAACAGAAGTATTAATTAATAATATATCTCTATAAATGTGTAGCAGGCGGGAAAAGGTCTGTGTTTTTTAGTGAACATGACCAGTCACAGAAATTCTTAAAACGATTAAATCAGTATTCACGCGGCAGCCCATTTTTACACCAAATAAACAAAAACGTCTTATTTCACAAATTACATACAGAGACATTTCAGTGAGCCTGGAAATAGATTCTACTCGAAGTTTGAGCCGCAATATCATGCTTATTGTAAATTAACAGCGCTAGCGTTAGTCTGTAAAACATTGGCTAGGTTTGGAAGTTGGGTGACTGCTCCAAAGTTCTCTCAGAAACTTGATTTTAACTTCAACGCATGTTTACCTTGTCCATCCGTATAGAAAATAAAACATTTCACAGACAATAAAGCAAAATTTACAGACACGTTATAGATTAACTTACCAGCGTACTCCTGGGGCCTATATCATTAAAGTTACGACTCTTCTTTTCCATGTCATTGAATATCCTGATTCACTTGGGAAAACATCACACTGCAGATGTAAAATGGGCTGTGAATGTATTTCATGTTGACTTAAAAGCTACATGAACACAACTAATAGAAATTAAACAAACAAACTACAAACATGCAAGAGTGCACAACAGTACAATATTACACATTTATCACAAACAAACCCTCTGTGAAAATTCAAACACACATGCAAAATAAACAATGTGAAACTCACACATATAAACACACACTCGTTTATGTACTTGCCTTGTGTGTTTTCATGTTCCAGGTGGCAACAGGAAATGAAGTTACACTTGCAGGAACTTCAGACACCAGACAAGGAAAGGTCAAAGGTTATGAGGTATGCTGATGTCTGTATGAGGTGGTTTTTCATCCATTCCTCAGTCTGATTCTAACAGTTTAAAGTTTCTAAATTTCTCTCTATTCCTGATGCACACTCTGTCTCTAGTCGTGTCTAAAATCACTCCCTATTCCCTATGTAGTGCACTACAGCACATAGTTAATGTATTATTAATTAATTCAGTCTTTATTTTGTGCTGCTGCCAGTCAATCGCTGTTAATTCAGAAGATTGTACACCTTGTATATCAGATTTGCACCTCATAAGTAGATCTGCACATTCTCGTCTCTGAGTACTGAAGCATTGCACAGCTTGGATGGGAGAGTTTCAAGATAAATAAATGAATACAAATAAATTAATGCACTCTAGTTCATATGTGTTGATTCATACGTGGCAATGGTGGTTCACCAACTGGTCCAGTATGGAAATTCATGCTGTTTAAGCTGGTCCTTTCAGCAGGGTTGCTAGGGTGTTTTGTATTCGGATATAAGTGGATATGTGCAGGGCCAAAACTGGAAATGCTTCGAAACTAAATGAAAATCCTATTTTAAATGTGACTCTATTCCATTTATAGTTTCCATATAAGAAATATGCTTTGCATAATCACACAATTATTTCTTCTTCTTTTTCTTAATATTATATTTAATTATAAAAATGTATTCTTTATTTTTTCTTATAAGATAAAGATGATTATATATTATTAGTTGTCAACCATGGATCGCTCTTCCTTATTGTGAAACAAACAAATAAACAAACAAACAAACAAACAAAAAAGCTAAAATATAATGCAAAAAGATTCTGTTTGAATCATAAATAAACAACAACAGTGTGACTTCTTAATGGCACAACACTAGGGCTGGGGCAATATTGCTACAAAAATTAGGCTAAATCTCTCTTTTATTTCAGCCTATTTTATATTTATCTTGATAATTTAGTATTTTCTCTGAAAATACTTAAAAGTGATTTTTCTAAACCAAATAGACATTATAGCTGAATCAAAATGTTTAATGCATGAAGTAAAAAATCTGTTAAAAATAATGAAGACAATTTTTCAACAGTTTTTCACTGAATCAACACAAGGAGGAATAATATTTAATTATTTTCATTTTTATGCATAAATATACAACAATACAAGTACAAGGTATTAGTAACATACAAGTAGGTTGCTAATAACCTGGTAAGTAATAGTAGTAATATATTTAATATATTTTAAATACACTAAAATATATTTGACTATACTGCATTTATATAACTTCACTATCACAGTGTATCTTGTGTTTTGTTTATTACTTGATTATTCGTAGGTTTTATAAGGTTATGTAGGTCGCATAAACATTTATACTAAATAGTAGGGGAGAGCAGGAATATTCCTAATGTTTTTTTGCTCATTTATTCTAAAAATAGAAAGATTCATCCCTAAATATTTCACATGTCAGCAGTAAATGCCTGTGAATTAAATTTAAACCCAATTGAGTTAGAAACAATTAAAGTGGTATGCAATAAATATTACAGTAAAAGCTTTATAATGTGATTTTATATATGTTCTGTCAACATATTATTATCATTAAATATAAAACAACTCAAATTGAAATAAAAAACTAGAAATCTTCAGATTATGAAGGATGGGCTTTAATAGTGACATCAGGCAACATGTAAACACAGGAAGTAATCAAACAAGTTTATAAAGAAATAATCTAAATTTAATAAGATTTTATTATGTTCTAACTGAATATTAAAATGATTTCACATTTTTAAACTATCTGTAGATCTATTTGTGATTATTTATAGAGTGTCAAGCTGCTAAAGATGCATTCACGGGTTAATGAAATGAAATAAGGACCATCCAAAGACAGTTTATGAAAGCGTCTGTTTGCTTCCCTGCTGTTTGCTCAACCTCATCTGACTAACTGCTGCTCCTTTCTCCCTCGTCCACCACATGAAATTAAAAAAAAGGTTTTATGTACATCTGTATAAATAAAAATGTATTAGCTAGTACTGGTCACTCCTAGCAAACAGAAGATTTAAACATAACTAGGAAAAGTTTAGTGTTTTAGTGAGCAAACCAACTTACTAGTCACCCCTTTTATGACAAAATCATTTAAAATAGCTTTTCTGGTTTGTGATAGAAGCAAGACATTAGCAAGCATTCTTGTAGCCTACTAACTCAGGCCAGTTAACAAAGAAACATTATCAATCAAATCTGTGCCGAAGAAATTGCAAAACGGGATATTCCATGAACAACTCATTCAAGTTAATTAAAATTCAAATGCCTTCTCGTTAGCACAGCAACAAGCGTTAGCTTGGTAACTAGGCTACCTTTTGAACCTTTCACTCTCCTTAGCTTTTGTTCCGTGGGGAAAAATCAACACTGTGAGCGGTGATCGGATGGATCGCTGTTGAGGAAGCGTTCACTTAAACAAGTGTCACAATAGTCTCCGTGTTTCAAATTATTTAAATGAACAAATGCAATTAATAGGAAAGCATATTTCGGTACAGTATAGTTCCAGTAAAAGGGGACTGGCAACGCCCCTGTACCTCAGTAGTGGTTACTATAAATAAATAAATACATACATAAATAAATAACACAGCTAATACATATTGTAGGTTAAATAAACTACATCTATTTTCCAATTTAATATTGCAACATTATGACTAAATTTAAAGGTTTCAATTATGACGAATTGTACAATTTACATTGATTGAATACAATTTTGAATGGGATAGTTCACCCAAAAATGAAAATGTAGTCATTGTTTACGCACCCATATTTTGATATAACCCCATATTACATTCTTTCTTTTTCTTAGAAGAAAAGGATAAATAAAACATTTAAATTATGGTTAGTGATGTCATACTGTGGCAGTTTATGGTGACTACTTATTCAAGCTTAATAAAGGATGCAAAAGTATAAATCAGAAGCAATGGTCAGTGAACATTTTCTCTAAATATTACATTAGATTTCAGTTTGTATCTCACCAAACCTTATCGTATGCCTTCAGAACAAAGCACGAGTCACATGGAATAATTTATTAGACTTCTGAATTGAGTCCTTTGAAGCTTGAAGAGGTGGTCACCATAAACCTCACTGAGAACACCTTTGTGTTAAGAAAAAGAAAGTTATATGGGTTTATAACAACACAGGGGTGAGTAAACAATGATTGAATTTAAATTTTTGGGTGAACTATCCCTTTAATATAAATACACTTGGACAGGGACGCCTGCAGGATTTCAAGTTGAGGTACATTGAGAACGGTTTTATGGAGTAAGAGACCATTACACATGATTCAGTGCACAAGTTCTCTGAACGAAACAGACTGAATCACGAATCAGTGTAGATAATTTTTCCTAATCCATTTGGCCAATTCACAAAACAATAAATACATTTAAAAAAAGAAACAAAAGAACCATTAATTCACAAATCGGTCATTGCTAGTTCTCATGCTATACAGCCAACAGAATTATGCAACACAAGTTTTGATTGCTGAAAAATTCTCTGGGAAAAATATATCTCAGGTTATTCATCTAGCTATACAGCACAGGTACCACTGCACTTGGACACATTTTTACATCGTTTGGTCCATTTTTTACTGAATTATTTAACACAAGTATCGAGAGGCTGTTTAATATGACAGAGACACTGACGTTTTAAAAAAAACTTTAAATCCAGCATAGAGCGGTTCAGTGAATGTGGTGTTGAACGTGTGAATGTGTGTGAGTGTGTGTGTGTAAGAGACGCTGTAGAAGGACAGAGTGCCGGACGACCAGTCCAGATACACTCCTACTCTTTTAAAGTGGTGTGAAGGGACTCGTATGACGGTTCTATTTTTGTGATAGACAATGAATCTGTCATTAGAGCATTTCAGACTCCAGGAGTTTTCATTCCACCCAAACTCACAATCATTACTCAATCCTTTCCTCCTGATTCCTTTATATGTGACTGATATATCAGCCCAGTCCCCGCTCCACTCAGCCTCCCAGTAACAGCGTCCAGTCAGACTCTCTCTACACAGAACCAGAGGATGAACATCAAATCTCTCTGGATGATCAGGATATGACTGATGCTCTTTCACAAGTGTCACCTTTTTGTTCTCCTCAGACAGAGAGAGATTCAGGTGTGCCGTGTTTGGATCCAGTGTGAGATCACAGGAATCTGAACATAAGAACAGACATTAGGTGTGTGTGTGCTTGTATGTGTATGTGTGTGCACATGTGTGTGTGTACCTACATTTCTGTGGTCCTGGTGTAATTCTGAACTCTGCCCCATGATCCACACTATAAAACACAAAAAAATTCATTTATTTCACTTCAAAATAAGCTGTGTTCCCTCTGAAACACACACACACATAGGGCACAATTATCTGGCGAAATTAACATACTTGAGTTTGTCCAGTGTGCAGTGTGGATCACTGAGTCTCTCAGTGAGCAGTTTGACTCCTGATTCTCCTGGGTGATTGTAGCTCAGATCCAGCTCATTCAGGTGCGAAGGGTTTGAAATCAGAGCTGAAGCCAGATAATAACAACTGACCTCTGTCACCATACAGCCAGATAATCTACAAAAACACATAGCAAAAATGTAAATGAAGAGATTGGGACTTGAGTTAGAAACTTGAATCAAGTTGTACTATACATAGATAAATATAATTGGCATTATGTTCATATAATGTATATACTGTAATGGTGGGCCTGGTTTCCTCCAAGGTTATTTTTCTCCATTAATTAACATCTTACAGAATTTAGTGTGCCTTGCCACAGTTGCCTTTGGATTGCTTACTGGGGGTCAGTTTTTTTTGTCATAGTTGTAGTCTGATGAAAATGACATAAATCATATATCTCAACTCACAACAGCTCAAGCGGAAAAATCCCCAAAATACTGAATTAATGTATTAGAATCCATATATAATATCTTCTTCTATATACAGATTTTCAAGATGTTTTTTCTTTTGTTTATATCTTGCACTGTTAATATCTTTCAGTATCATTTCTATCTTGTCATATATTCATTAACAGTATTCTTTATTAAAATTGTTTAATTATTGTCATGATGCATTTTTTGTCTCATCTTCATTATTGTTGACCAAGTCAAAAAACCTTCATCGATTAACATTTTATCAGTGATTTCATTGACAAGATCAACACTGAGGATGACTTTAAAGACATACAGCTTCAATTTCTGTTATAGGAAATAAATAGCATAATTTTTTTGTAAAGCTGCTATGTGTGTTGTGAAAAGCGCTATACATATAAATATAATTTGACTTGAGTTGCATTTCACACATTGACCGGAATTGCCAAAAATACCTCATGAAGCAGTCTTTGTTTTAAACACAGACACTATAGAGATCATAAAGGAAGAACTATCTTTGATATGTTTGACAATAAATATATGAAATAAAAGTACATGCAGCTTGATTGATTTGTTCAAAACTGGGTCTAAAATGATTACAATGTTGCATTTTCTTCTTTGGTTTGGTTCGCATTCACAAGGCAACATTAAACAACACACCAAAACCTAAACAATGTGAAGCAAACTGTCCCCTCATTGATCTGAATGATTGTTGGTTGTTCTAGGGTTTATTTCATATACCAATAAACTGGTAAAAACAACATGCATGTAGAAATGTGTCAACCGGAACAAATTTTCAAGAATTGTTCATGTCACGGTAATGAAAATTGCCACCGCATGGTACGGAATGTGCGTTTCAGTCAGAGGCTGCACCTCAGATAAACATTGCCCATCTGCATTAAAAATCTATCTGTTCTCACAGTCACTACAGGCACTCTCTCTCACTGTGTTGGAGTACATGATGGGAGCGAGTGAGCGGAACTTGTTTTAAGTGTCAGTGCCTGATGTGGCTTCTTTTTTGCATGTTGTATGAGATCAGCATCAGAATTAAACTTTTCCATATATTTTGATTTTTGATGTAATTAAAAGTGAGGCTGTGAGGGATTGACTTACAGTCTAATCAATGACATCCACTGTGTAAAGCTGTATAAAGCTCCAAGGTCACATCTAATTATAACAGTTCATGTTTTCTGGAGTTTTATGTCTACTGAGAAATTTTTGAAAGATGTGTTTAAAAAAATGTATCAGATACAAAAAAATACACTACTTCAAGCAGTAGTACAACCTATTGAATTGACTGTAAGAAAATACCTCAAAACCTAATTGTTATTCCTGTCAAAAACTGAAGATGGTGCTACTGTGAATAAGGCCCACAATGGATAATTGTTCTGCATGTCAATTTGCACTTATTAGATTGTAGTCATCCTTTAATATTTTGCACAACATCTACTGTATTTTGGTTTATTTTAGTGCAGTTGGGAATGTATGATGATTTAATAAAGATCAGTTAAATATCACTTAAATACCTCAGTATCTCTAGTATACAAGTTGTACTCTTCAGTCCATCAGAGATCAGCTTCACTCCTGAATCCTGCAGGTCATTGTTACTCAGGTCCAACTCTCTCAGAGGAGAGTTTGATGATTGTAGAGCTGACGCCAGACTTTCACAACATTGATCAGTGAGATTACAGCCTGACAATCTAAACAAAACAAGACAAAATATATTTGCTTCCATTCTAATTATGCAGTAGGTGGCAGGTCTCTGCTCCAAATATGACTCACATTATACTCCATTTTAACATTTGCATAAGCACACACATACTGTAACTCATAATAATCTGAGTAAACACAATGCACAAAATATTTCAAATGAAATTAGTATGAGAATCAGTATTTTTTCAACTATTCTATCTTTTTTCCACCATTTTTTTCTTTGACTTTTTAACATGCCAACTTGTATTTGGAGTACACAGCACATGCAGAAAAAAATCAATGTTTGCATTATCTGGAGTTGTCTTTGCATATGATAGCGTCCCTCCCTTTGCAACCACAATCATCACACACTCCCATGAGTGGAGCTCTGGGTGCACAAATGTGCCTGTTAAAAAGGCTAATAATGAATTTACTGATACTGACAATAGTCTTATACTGGCAATCAGCCAATGTTTCAGCATGCTGTTAGAGCTGTAGCATAAAAGACGCTCACTCCACCCAACTCCAGCAGGTGGCATTAATTAGTGTTTGCAGATTATGGCTCAGTATGGAGCGAGTGCAAACCAAACAGAATATTAGTTATTTTATTCACATTATAGTGTTTGTGTGCATGCATAAAAACCAAATCACACACAAAGATACACCTATGTGAAAAAAGCCCTAGTGAAACACTGTGGAATTTATGGTGGTGAAAATAAAGGGTCAAAGGAATTTCAAGCTGTTTCTTCATGTCTCTGATCGGACATCTGTAGTGAACTAGTTCCTAATCAGCATCCTCTATTGGTGGAAGTTTAACCAATTTTACAGTGCCTGTTATGGGATTTACTAAGAATAAAAACATTCTTTTCTAAGACTATCTGAAAGGCTCCCGGCAGATACTTTGGACCATCTTTTGACTGATAAACTTGTATAAATATTTAATTTAATTGCCCAATTGTCACACATTATACATACATTTCTGCATATATACAGTGAAATTATTTATTTTTCACATATCCCAGCTATGCTGGGGTCAGAGTGCAGGGTCAGCCATGATTCGGCGCCCCTGGAGCAGATAGGATCAAGGGCCACACAGTGGTGTCTTGGCGGTGCTTGAACCCCCAACCTTCTGGTCAGTAATCCAGAGCCTTAACCGCTGAACCACCACTGCCCTATATGAATATGAATTCATTTCAAAGTTTAAATCAACATCAACAACTCAGTGTAAACCACAAACCTCAGTATCTTCAATTGGCAGTTTGTACTCCTCAGACCATCATAGATCAGCTGCACTCCTGAATCCTGCAGGTTATTGTTACTCAGGTCCAGCTCTCTCAGAGGAGAGTTTGATGATTGTAGAACTGAAGCCAGACTTTCACAACATTGATTAGTGAGATTACAGCCCAACAATCTAAAGGACATGATCAAAACACAACCATAGTCAATTTATCATGAAGATATTTTAAATTATGAAAATATTCCTCAACCCTCTTCTAAGATAAAGAAGACTTACATTTTTTAAACAGTTTATATGTACAGCATTTAACAAAATAGTCAGTAACAGGGGCATCAGCATGTCTGTAAATGGGAATATCTCAATTACAAGCAACTATCTGCCTCAAACAATTTTTCAATATACCTTTAAATAATACAATGTGTTGAAACTTCTGAATTAGCAGAAATTTGCTTCTTAACATAGCCTATATTTATTTCCATCAAAATGTATTCCATTCAGTCTTAATCCATTTAGTCCATCTCTTAAGAAAATACCTTTTTGAATTAACAACAGGAAAAAATATTTAATGTCAAATTAAGTAAATGCATTATAATCAATCTAATAAATTATCTAAGAGTTTATTGGGTATGCAAAACCAAAATCCACATTCTTTATGTGTAGGCCAAATATAAGAAATATCTTCAATATCTTCTAAATTCTAAAACAGTACTTCCAGAAATACATCTAAAATCAATAACAACATTAAATTTATAGCTGCTGTGAGGATGCATTCCCATTATCTGCATATATTCCAGCTACATTTATGAAAGTCAACATGCACCCCCTAACACACACACACACACACACACACACACACACACACACACTCCACTCCCATTTCCAGCCCTGTGGTATCAGTAAAATTAATAACTCTGGGGTAATGTTCTCAATCATTGTGCTCAATATTGGTACAGTTGAGAATGTTCATAGTAAATTAATACCTCAGTCTCTGTAGTTCATAGTTTGGAGTTTTCAGATCAGCAGAGATCAGCTTCACTCCTGAATCCTGCAGATTATTTTTACTCAGGTCCAGCTCTCTCAGGAGGGAGTTTGATGATTGTAAAGCTGAGGCCAAACTTTCACAGCACTGATCAGTGAGATTACAGTCTTGCAAGCTAAACAGGATGATAAAAACATTTGCTTTTTATTGCTAAAAAGTTTTGATTATGGTTTTATCTTAGTGAATATCATTGATATGAGTGAATCAAATCAAAGCGATACAAATAGTGTTCTGAAGAAAAGATGAATGACTGCTGTGCATCTTCTGATATCTTTTACCTCAGTGACAGAAACTCAAAACTAACACCTACCTCCTGTATTCACAGTAACAATACAAGCAGATGTACAGTATTATATCATCACAAACACATATAAACATATGAATTCAACTTGAAGTGTGTCATTTCTGCAACACAATTGGCACAAACAGAATTGTAAAAAATAATGATTGTTTCCAGACAGGTTTCACAAAACACATTTACTGCCTCGCCACACTTCTGCCATTGGTCCAGCCCCAAACACACACCATTGGTTGAGCCGGAATTTGAAATGTCAAAATACTCCAAAAAACACAGCAATGTTTTCAAAGTGTTACAGAGTGCATTTTCATACTTTTAGCTTGTTTGATTTGTTCTGAAACTGGGGATAAAATTGTCACAATGTTGCATTTTCTTCTTGTTTTGGTTCGCATTCACAAGGCAACATTTCAAAACAGACCAAAACCGTGTTTATAAATGTCACATGTGAGCAAACTCTCCCCTCATTGGTCAGAATGATTGTGCGCTTTTCCAGGAATTAGTGCATACATCAAAATACCAGTTAAAATTATATTACCGTAAAAATGTGTCAACCGATACAAATTTTCAAAGATTGTTATTGTTTGTGTCACAGTTATGCAAAACATCACAGCATGGTAAAGAAGGTGCATTCCAGTCAGAGGTTGGCTCCAAATAAACCTTATCCAACACACAGATGGATATGAGTATAAAAAAAATTATGTCATGGTTATTTTAATCTGTCATTAGTTGCTTTTGCATTATTTCTGCATTGAAAAGAGCCTGTTTTTATGGTCAGAGCTCTCTCTCTCACAAACTTTTTCCCCATATGATTTCCTGTTTCCATGCTTAATATTTCCTTTAATACTACTTAAAATAATAGATAAAAATTAATAGAAATGTTGATTTCATTGCAGTGATTGGTCACGGTGAATGTCGGAGAGTGCGGAAAAGGGTTTGATCTGGAAGCGGGGTCTGTCAATAGCACTCGTTCCTGCAGCTCGACATCACTTGTGTGTAGATTGCATCACTGTATTACTGTAGTAATATTGTAGTAACCAGGTTTTCTGGCAGAAACCACAGTTTTAATGCAATTAATCCTGCTATTACTACAGTAATATGGTTGTAATATAGTAACCATGGTTAATTTTGTGGTTACTGTAAATTTACAACAAAATACTATGGTGAAACCATGGTTACTTTAGTAAAACCAAGGTTATATTTTCTAAGGTAAGGCTAAGATAAGGTTTAGGGGTAGAGGTGTATGTAGTGTCTATGGAACTCTAAATAAGCACAATAAACACACTGCAATGATGCCCATATACTGCACGTTAGTATTTAAATAAGAATCCACTATTTGCAATGGAGGGTTAATAGCAAATACCATTAATTGTACCAGGGTGCAAATAGCATCTGCCAAAAAGAGTACCTAAAACTCAAACCTCAGTATCTCCAGATGACAGTTTGTACTCTTCAGTCCATCAGAGATCAGCTTCACTCCTGAATCCTGCAGGTCATTGTTACTCAGGTCCAGCTCTCTCAGAGGAGAGTTTGATGATTGTAGAGCTGATGACACAATTTCACAGTGCTGAACCGTCAGATTACAGCCAGACAATCTAAAAAACAAGGAGTAGGTACAGCAATTAAATATAGAAACTTATTTTTGGTCATAACAATTCAACATTCCGTATATTTGATTGGGACAGGGCGGAGGGTGGGACCGGGTCGTGATTCCACACACTCGGCCTCTACTCAGGCCTCAGAGAGGGATAAAGGCCGACTGGAGACTGCAGTATGGGAGAGAGAGAGGGGGAGATTTATGGGCAACTGTCTGACACCTTTGTGTGTTTGTCTTTTTGTTTAAGATCTTCATTAAACTATTATTTATATCGTCAACCCAGTTCCCGCCTCTTCCTTTCCATGAATTCCTTTACACTGGTGCCGAAACCCGGGAAGGAGGAGGCGAGAACTGGCTTGACAATATAAATTTCTCTGATACACCATAGCTTGGTCCTCAGCCACTCCTCCACCCTCTAATGGACGACAGCCGCACCTCCCGGGGCGGATCAGAGGCAGACATTCCGACCCTGGCGGACGGAACACACCGCCATGTTTTTGGTGGATGGTAGGCATCTCCCCTGGCCCTGGCAGCGGTAACCATTCCAGGCGTTGATTGGGAGCCCTTCCTCCCCTCGCGGTCGGCGACCATTCCTCTGCTTCCAGGCGGCTGGGCTCCTCTGTACTCCGGCGGATGGCCGTGGCTACTCCGTTGGGGTGGATGGTAGCGGTGAGGACTCTACTATGGCGCAATCCCTCCTTTCTGGATTTCTGCACCAGTGTAAAGGGATTAATGGACAGGAGGAGGCGGGAACTGGCATGAGAATATAAATAATAGTTTAATGAAGAACTAAAGCTGACGTGACTTTCAGTTAGCCACAAACCAATGAACCTACCCTATATCACAACTTCTGTCAAATGTAATTATAGTGATAAATATTAGATTTTAACACTCACAGAGCTTTTCTGCAGTTCCTCACAGCTGGTATGACTCTCTGTAGACAATCTCTTGAATTTATTTTGTATTTGTTGAGGTCAAACTCATCCAGCACCTTATCTGATATCAGGATCATGTTGGCCAAAGTTGAACATTGTGCAGGAGAAAGACTAATGTCTGTTTTAGATTTTAAAAACACCTGCATTTCTTCAACAACAGAATGATCTTTCATTTCAATCAAGCAGTGTGAGAGATTTATCCATCTTTCAGGACAGACGTTTTGTTTTTGACCTTGTTTGAGGTTTTGGATTATTTTCTTCATGATCTCTGGATTGTTCTCTGTGTGTTTCAGTAGATCCTTTAAGAGTCTCTGATTGGACTCCAGTGAGATGCCATGAAGGAATTGAAGGAAAAGATCCAGATGTCCAGTTTTACTCTTCAGGGCTTCATTCACTACTGCCTTCAGAAACACATCCAGAGGAACATCCTCGCATCGAGTTCTGTGTTTTCCGTTCAGAAACATTTTCATAACCTCACAGTTCTTGTATAAATAACAGAAAAACACATAAAGTGCTGCAAAAAACTCCTGAAAGCTCAGATGAATGAAGCTGTAGACTTTCCTCTGATGAATCACAGATTCCTCCTTAAAGATTTCAGTGCAGATCCCAGAATACACTGAGGCGTCAGTGACGTATATGCTGCTCTCAATCAGGTCCTCCTCATAGAACATGACATTGCCCTTCATCAGCTGTTTGAAAGCCAGTTCAGCAAGTTTCACAATCACTTTCTCTGGATCTCTCTCTTCATACTTCTCATTCCTCATTTTGATCTGAATGAGCAGGAAGTGGATGTACATTTCAGTCAGAGTTTGAGGGATTTCTGCACTGTCATCTTGTTTCAGGATGTTTTGAAGGACAGTGGATGAGATCCAACAGAAGACTGGTATGTGGCACATGATGTGGAGGCTTCTTGCTCTTCTAATGTGTGAGATGATTCTGCTGGCTTGATGCTCATCACTGATTCTCTTCCTGAAATATTCCTCCTTCTGAGGATCATTGAATCCCTGGATTTCGGTCACACGGTTGATGTATCTGGAGGGGATCTGATTGGCTGCTGCTGGTCTGGAGCTGATCCAGATGAGAGAGGAGGGAAGCAGATCTCCTTTGATGAGAATTGACATCAACACACCCACTGATGAAGTCTCAGTCACATCAGAAACTTTCTCACTGTCTGAAAACTTCAGAGGAATTCTGCTTTCATCCAGACCATCAAAGATGAACACAACTTTACACTCATCATAAATCTTTGAGTCCAGATCATGAAGGTCTGGATGAAAGTCCAGCAGGAGTTTGTGAAGACTGTACTGGTGATCTTTAATCAAGTTCAGCTCTCGAAATGGAAGCACAAACATGAAATCTACATCTTGATTGGCTTTTCCCTCGGCCCAGTCCACAATGAACTTATGCACAGAGACTGTTTTTCCAATTCCAGCGATGCCTTTAGTGAGAACAGTCTTGATGTTTTCTCTTCTCTTCTCCTCACATCCTGGTTCAGTTAAAGGTTTAAAGATGTCATTGCAGTTGATTGGAGTGCCTTGGAGTGTCCTGTAACTTTTCTCCATCTGTAAAACCTCATGTTCTTCATTCACTCCTTCACTCTCTTCTTCGATGATGTAGAGCTGTGTGTAAATCCTGTTCAGGAGGGTTTGATTCTCTTGTAGTTTGATTCCCTCAAATAAACTCTCATACTTGTTCTTCATGATGGTTTTGTGAGTGTCTTTGAGTCTCTGTAGGACATCATCCACTGCTTCTGTCCGATCGGACGTCCCAGATCTGATCAGATCAGCTCTCTCCACACTGCAGAGGATTTAAGAAGAACAGAGGAACTAAGAAAATGGAGAACCTCAAGGTTTCATCGTAGGACTGATATTGTTTCCTACATATTGTAAATTAGTGTTAAATTGTGGCATTTCAAATACCCCTTTCAATAAGACACTGATGCTGGAGTGTTTCACGTATATGATTTTTTAAAATTATTATTAAATTATGTTTTTCATGTAATCTCCATGTGCATTCTGTTCCAGAATTTCAGTATCAGTGTTGTACATTATCCCACAGCAATTAAATCACCCACTACATGTTTACACTCACACAGGGTCAGAGGTCACTGCTTCATCACTGAGATCAGAGGGGTTTCTCATGGAGTTGAAATTCTTCATAGACACACAGCTGGATTCTGGAGATTCTGCTCTCTTTCTCTTTCTTCTGATGATATTGAGAAAATGTTTTCACAAATGTGTATGTGAAACAGTTAACATGTTCTACACTGATCAGCCATAAAATTAAAACAATTGTAAGTTGAAGTGAATAACTTGAATATATAGTTACAATGGCACATGTCAAAGGGTGGGATATATTAGGCACAGAGGTGGAAAGTAACAAACTACTCTTGTTACAGTACTTGATTACATTTTTCACAATTTTCAAATTTTTTAAGTATAAATAAATAATAGTAACTATGTTACATAACATGTCTACAGTGTTCAAGAATATGTTTCATGTTAACCCTCTGGGGTCGACGGACGCGCCGGCGTGTCCTGCTGGATATTTTCGTCATTATAGCAGAAACAACTTAAAATACTCTGTCATTTTTGGGTATACAGATAAGTATAAGACATCATTATAGACTATAAAGGGTCTACTTTTATTTGTGTACACTCATAATAACAATGAAACATTATGCTTTTGAAAAATAAAGAAAATAAAAACGGTGAGCTCTCAGACATCTCTGTCTCCACGAGCATATTTCAGAAACACGTCACAAAAATGAACTGAAACTCCGCGAATACTTATCACACAAACATGAAACATTTGTCTAAAGAAAGCTTTAAATGTCTACTATTAAATAAACCAATTCAAATATAAAACAAATATTCTCTTGCAATGCAATCTGTTTGAAAACAAAGCGATGTACAGTTTGTACCGGTTCATCTAATTATCTATAATGTGATCCCACCCACCAGCAGAGCGCGACATTCATACGCTAATGTGCTGAGACGATCAACGCAAATGTACACGCCCCCGACTGTGAGGTTTAATGTAAACACATTTCATTCATTTTCTACGCGTTTGCAACGATACACAAGTAAGAAAGCTCCAGGAATATATGGAAGATTTAACATTCTCCTCAGAAGAATAGCGGGACTCAACGTTTGTATTTTGAAAAGAGACTTGATCCAGCCGAGGATACAATTAAGCAACACAACTACAATTAAGTCATTTAGTTTTCATTAGTCGACATGCTATTTTATATAAACATGTACATATTTTACAAGTGGGAGTGTTTCCAGACTTGCCAGCCAGGATTCAGAGTATTGACATTTGAAATATGTCCTAATAAGCAAGATTTCGTTACATGTAAATGTTGTTTTGGCTAAAGCAGGTATTTCAATTGTATGCTGTATAATATAAATATGATATGTAATATGATATAAAAATAATATGAATATTTAGATTATATTTTATCTAGTGTTTATAATGCCTCATTATCATCAACAAAGCTTGTGCTTGCAAATATCTGTTCAGGTTAAATGAGTAAAATGCGCTTTAAATATGCCCTTATTAGAAAATCAGCATATTATTATGATTTCTGAAGGATCATGTGACACTGAAAACTGCAGAAATGATGCTGAAAATTCAGCTTTGATCACAAATTGTATTTTGCAATATATTTAAATAGAAAACTGTTCTTTTAAATTGTAAAAATAGTTCAAAATATCACTGTTTTTACTGTATTTTTGATCAAATAAATCCAGTCTTGGTGAGCAGAAGAGACTTCTTTTAAATGGTAGTGTAGGTCTAAAATTAAGTAACGTCTTTATGTAAAGAAAATGTATAGTCAGATTACTTCTTTTAACTTAAAACTTGATTTTGATCATTAAGTCTTTCTGTCACATTCCTCACTGATAGGCCCAGGGGAGGGTCATTTGTCTCTCAGGTGTGAATTACCTCAATATTCATGATCATTCACGCCTCCTCGCATATGGCCTTTCAACACTAAAACTGTCTTACAAAAGTTAAATTACTATATTGTTTTGTATGAGTGAGTGATCAGGATGGTTTTCACATAATTTTGTAGCAAAAACTCTAGGCTAAAGATCCAGTTCTCAAAAGTCTTGTGGACAAAGGTTTAGTATGTGTTATATGGCCTAATTTCAGTGACTTAAAATTTTTGTTTTTTCAAAAACCATGCATAAACGTTATTTTCTCAAAAATACAAACCTGTACACACATGTTGCTCACATATTACTGTAGCCCAGTTTGTGCTGAATACAGTGTTATCAGACTTTAGCCATTAATATATTTTTAAGCAACTGAAAAAAGCACAAATGTCAAGGCTTGTCAAAACTTCTCCAGGGCCCAAAATACCCTCAGACCGCAGAGGGTTAAACACACAGTGTCTGTTGTGTTCATGAGATTGTGTTGTGTTAAGCGTGTTTAATGTGACCTGTTGGAACATGTATGAAATAGAACTGTGGATTATCATCACATGAGAGTGAACTTTGAATCAACTGTTTATTCTTTAATCTCTTTTTATTAATAAATACATTAAATGCAACTCTGGCGTGCAACTTTATTGGAGGAAACTCGCTGGAAACACGTGTCAGAAAACACCATGTCAACAGCCACTATGTGACTCAAAGGATGGCCGTTTGGTCACTACAACTTACTCAAAAACTGTGCTTGCATTAGCAATATTGTGTAATAACTAATGATAGCAATTCAAAAATCTCCACAAATGCTACAAAGAAGCCATCGAGTAGAAAAAGCTCAAGCAGTGTTTGCACCAGTAGGTCATCTATATCATCTTCAAAGCAGAGGCAGAAAAGGCTGCACTAATGTCATGTGCTGTTGCCTTGAAAGAATAACACGCTTTGGAGACACAACAGGAAAAACAAGAGCAATTGTAGATTGATGCAGGAATTGCTGCTACCACTGCATACACAATGGCTTTGATCAACCTATTAAAACACATCTTACAGAATGTGACACAGAATTTGCGTAGGGACTCTCTCAATCCCCTTGCCAACGAGTACACGTCAGCAGAAAAACAAGTTCTTCAACCATGCATACTCCAACAAATGCAAATCAACAAACAGAGAATGGAGTTCAACCCAATCCTCTTTCTGTTTCACAAGTGCAGCCTCAAAATCCAAACTAAATAAATACTAAAAACAACTATGACAACTCAAACATTTACAGCATTATGGAAAAGAAAAATGAAATGGTACATCAACAGAAATCTAACTCTGTGCCATCAAGAGACATTCCTGTTTTTGATGGTGATCCACTGCAATACAGAACATTCATCAGAGCATTTGAGCATGAAGAAGAGGCCAAACACATCAGCAATGAGGGCTGTTTGTATTTCCTTGAACAATACACAAAAGATTCAGGATAGGGAGCTTGTACGCAGTTGTCAGCACATGGATGCACAAAGAGGATTTGTACAAGATAAAACTTTGTTAAAGCTGCCCTGATTTTACTGAATGAACCATTAATTTAATGAAAACACTTCTGAAGAAGGAAATGTGAAGGGAAGATCACACATTAATGGAAACAAGAAACTTTGAATTAATAACCAAATGGAAAGAAATGCAAAGCTTAATCAGGAATACAACGATTTCTCCTGCAATGTCATCAATAAGCTTTATGCTAATAGTGTTCTGCAGCACCAATTGAAAAAGACTGATGGAACAACCGCCAAGCGCCAAATGCGGGTACATTTTCTGTTTGGCAGGTGAATTTTGCAGCATCACATGCTCACCCTTGACTCCAAGTAAACCAGGAACTGCCACTGTGTTGTGTGTACTTAAAGCTCATGAGAGCTAACTGTGGTTCATATGACAACATGTACTTTAAAATACAAATGATTATTATTCTAAATGGACTATCTGGCAATTCAATATTTTATAAATAATAAAACAATCAAATTCTTTAAACATGCAGTTCACTTTTAAACATGCATACAGTGTTGTTTATTTGTCTCATATGTCTGTAAAATGCCGGTAAGAAATCTGAATGGCTGGTAAAAAGGTTTCATCTACCAGCCACCTTGCCTCATGGGCTAAAGGTTGATTTCGGACCCTGAGTACATCCCTCATGGTGTTCATCATTAAAGGAAAATAACTCACACACTTGTCTCTGTTCTAAAGTAACAGCAAAGTAAATACCATTGTTGTAAAAAAACTGTCCAAAAACCAAACTGTCTGCAAATCCAACGATCTCTCAAATCACCTTCTCCAAATGAAAGGTAAACCAGTTCTACCACCTGGATAACTTGACACAACCGAACTGTACAGTAAGAGAAGGTGGAAACAAGTCCAGTATTTATCCGACTTATTCTGGAAAAGATGGGTCCCTGATTACTTTTGCTTCAAGAGTGACAGAATGGACTAAATAAAGAAGAAGCTTCAATCCAGGTGTCGTTGTCATTATAGTGGATTCTTCAGCTCCACGTGGTTTCTGGTTAAGTTCTGGAAACTTTTTCTGACAGGAATGGACTTGTATGTTCTGTGCAGGTTCAAACTAATAGAAGTACACTTGAGAGACCTGTGACAAAAGTTTGTCTTCTACATGAAAACATGGACTATTAAAAGGACTGGTGGTAAAGACCACGTATCAATAGTGGCCATGTGCTAATTACCACTGAGCCGAAGAGGATTGATTAATGGAATTAAATTGTAATAGATTTCATGGATACATTTTTGTAACATTTTTATTTTATTTCATTGTAATATACCTGCCATTCACAATTAGGGGCCATTTTGATGCACAGCTAAAAATCGAGTTAAAATTAGCCACTGATCATTTTCATATGCAAATGAGCTTTGCTGCAAATTGTGGCAAGATTGCAGCTAGTTTGCCAAACTCTTTTTACCGTGTTGAGTGAGTGTGTCTATTGTGTTAAACATGTTACATAACGTGTCTATTGTGTTCATGAAAATGTATCATGATAAACACACAGTGTCTATTGTGTTCATGAGATTGTGTTGTGTTAAGCGTGTTTAATGTGACCTGTTGGAACATGTATGAAATAGAACTGTGGATTATCTTTACATGAGAGTGAACTTTGAATCAACTGTTTATTCTTTAAACTCTTTTTATTAATAAATACATTAAATGCAACTCTGGCGTGCAACTTTATTGGAGGAAACTCGCTGGAAACACGCGTCAGAAAACACCATGTCAACAGCCACTATGTGACTCAAAGGATGGCCGTTTGGTCACTAAATTGTGCAAAAAAGTTATTTTATGGTGTTTTTTGTCATTTTTGGAGCTTGACATCCCCTGATTACATTAACTGGATGGAAAAAGCAGCTTGAACATTCTGTAAAACATCTAATTTTGTGTTCCATTTAGGGCTGCAATTTAGGATTATTATGATAATCGATTAATCTTTGATTATTTATTCGATTAATCGGATAAAAATAATTCCTGTATTTTATCTAAAAAAAAAAGTTTTAAACAGAAATGATAAAGGACGTACGGATTTGGTTAAATTTACAGTTCTGAATTCACAATTCTACATTCTCACAAAACTTTAAACAAAGACTGAATCATGAAAAGTTACGTTTGGATTTCTTCTTATTATTATTACTTTCAGGAGATATGCGAAACTGTTCCTTTACTTGAAAACTTAATAAAAAGTCCTGTTCATTAAGGAGTAAAATGATCCATCTGGGATGAGGTGAGACTTAATGTCAATAGTGACCCCAGAATAGAAATATGAATAATTCTGCCCAGCTGAAATATACATAATTATGTTATTTACATATGCTTTTACACCATCACTGATTACATACATTAAGTATTTTAAATGGTGTTGTCACTGATTCCATGTTTCAAAACTATGTTCAAAACTATGTGTGTGTTTATCCAGTAAAATAATGTTTGGTATAAATTACATTTGACATTATCAGGACTATCAAATATCAGGACCCTTATAATTATTATACATCATATTCAGCATTATACACAGTTTAATATAGTACAATCATCTGTAAATCAGTGCAAGTTCTCTCGTGTGCTGATAATAGCATCTAAAAACCATCTAAAACACTTTAAACTCTTGCACACTTTGACCTCTGTGAAGTGAAGTGGAGATATGATGTTTCACAAGTTTAATCTAATGATTGCGCTTCCTTTCAACATTGTGAACGGTGTGAGGTGGATGTGTGCGCTCTCTTGCTCAATGCTCAGTAAAGTTTAACAGAGACTCGCATGTGGTAAAAACAAACAGTTTTGAGAAATATGCATCTGATTTTGAATTCATAACATTATAAAACTAGCAGTAAAATGTAAGTTACACGTTAAAGAGAAACAACACTTAACGCACTTAACACTTAACAACACTGAAGCAGCGACCTCTCCGCATTAATCTGCATATTATGATCTTTGAAGTGTTTATAAAGTGTTTATAAAGTGTTTATAAAGTGTTCTCGTGCGCTGGACAACGTGAGTTGAGTTTATTCCGCTTCATCGGGTCTCTGTTGTTTTTCAAACGAGTTTCATCACGCAACACATTTTCACTGGGCTGTGAAGTGACGTCACTGGCGGAGATTCTCCGTGATTGCCGTATAAATCCAACTAAACGTGATTGCAAGTCTGAGGTCGGTGTGGTGCACTCTGGGGTTCCCCAGGGATCAGTTTTGGGCCCGTTACTTTTTAGTGTTTACATTTTTCCATTTGGCCAACTTTTAAGAACACTTGGTCTTAACTTTCACTTTTATGCCGATGACACTCAGATCTATATACATTCAAAACCTGATGTCAATATGCCTGTGTCTTTTCTTTCTCAATGTTTTACTGAGATTAAGAAATGGATGTCTGAAAATTTTCTCTGTCTAAACAGTGATAAGACAGACGTGATGCTTATTGGTTCACCTCATCAGTTGCGTAAAGCAGAGTCCATAACCTTAAGTGTGGATGGCTCTGCTTTGAAATTGCAAACTAAACTAAAAAATCTGGGGGTGATATTTGATGCAAATTTAACATTTGACCATCATGTTCGTAACACAGTCAAAACATAATTTTTTCATCTCAGAAACATTGCCAAATTACGCTCTATGTTGACCTTCTCTGTGGCTGAAATGTTAATCAACACTTTTGTTTTTTCACGTATTGATTATTGTAATGCTTTGCTGGCTGGGGTTTCTAAAGCTACCCTAAGTAAATTACAGTTGGTACAAAATTCGGCTGCTAGGGTTCTGACTGGGACCAGTGCAAGGGAGCACATTACACCAATCCTGGAAAAATTGCACTGGCTTCCTGTTAGTTTTCGTATTGATTTTAAAATTCTCATGCTCACCTATAAGGCCTTGAATAACTTGGCCCCTCAATATTTGTGTGAGCTCTTAACCCCTTACAATCCTACATGTGCTTTACGATCTTCTGAAGCTGGTTTTTTAACTGTCCAAACAACACGGCTAAAAACTATGGGTGATCGGGCTTTTACTTCTTTGGCTCCTAAATTGTGGAATTCCCTGCCCTCTGAGATTAGGAATGCAGAATCCCTTAGAGTTTTTAAATCGTCCCTTAAAACTTATTTTTTTAGGGTGGCTTTTTTGTGATTCGTGTGATTATGTGTTTGTGATTATATTGGCCTTCTGTTTTTATTGCTTGTTTAGTTTTTACTGCCTAGATTGTTGTGTATCCTTCTAATTTCATTATTTTTATGTAAAGTGCTTTGAGATGTTACTTTTAAAGGCACTATATAAAATAAAGTTTATTATTATTATTATTATAAACGATTATGAAATTCCATTATTGATAATTATCGATTTTATCGATTAGTTGTTGCAGCCCTAGTTCAGCTGAATAAATAAAGTCATTTGAGAGAGAGTACATGATTACAGAATTTGTATTTTTGGGTGCACTGTTCCTTTAATGTTTCCTAATTGGTTTGAGATTAACACAACAATAACATTTATTCAAGTCTCTCTCACATTCGGTTTCACTGTCTCACATTAAATATTGTTTCAATGTAGTTTACTCACCCAGGGTCAGAGGTCACTGCTCCGTCACTGAGATCAGGGGGGTTCAACATGAATTTATCCCTCTTCATAGACACACAGCTGGATTCTGGAGATGCTGCTCTTGGATTGTGAACATCTTCCTCCTCATTGAGACTCATTTTAGAGATAATTCTCCCTCAAATATCTAATAATAATTACAGACCTGCATTTGGAAGAACACAATTCATAAGACAAATAAACACATGATAAACATATCATCATCGTACTTCATTACACCAATAAACATAATGTCTAATCATACAGGCCAGTTCAATAACAGTATTATATATTTTCAAAAGTGTATTACACCTCACGCTCTGTGCGCGCTCTGAAACAGAACAGCGTAATTTCTACCATGATTAATAATAAACTGAACATGTCTGAAGTCATTCTCACGACACGGAGAAAAGAAACATCTCTTATATCCTCAATCCTCTCTAAATCTGCATTAAACGTCACACAAGCGACCAGACTTACACAAAAGCAAAATTCATATAATTATATTAATATAGATTCATGATATATTACATCTTATATATTACAGCACTGATTCTTGAGAAAAGGGACAAAACATGTCTTACATACAAAAGTCATCTTTATGTTAAAAATACAATATTCACAATAACACAAATACAGGAAATGTTTATACTCAGGGCATTTCTTACTCATATTTTATAATATATGTATTTATATTTATGTTGAAATGCTCTATACTGGGAAGCACACGATGTGAAACTGCCAAACAAAGTGCTTTCATAAATGAATAAATATAAATATCAAATAAAAGGAAGGGATCTGTGAATTTTAAATGATCTTTTCCATAAAAAAAACTTCTTCCTCACTTTGCCTCAACAAATGTTCAGCTAAAACTCTGAGGACGTGTTTCACACTTCCTGTTCATGGCGGATGCAACAGTAGGACACACACCAACATGTCAACTCCGTCATCCTCTAATGATCATTTCTGTAAGAATTAGGGATGCATCGATATTGAATTCCTGGACCGATACGATAACTCACAAAAAACTCATAAAAAAGGATTTTAATTTTTCATCCTTCAACCTGGAACTGCTTTAATTCAATAAATTCTCATTTTAAAATAGGTGTCATTTAAAAGCTTGTAATTTGGACTGAACCATAAATGAGAAATAAATAATAATGCATAAATTCGCTCACAGAGAGAGAATAATGAACTTCTAACAGCTGTAATAATGTATTTACCCAAAATGAGATGATAAACTGCATGTAAGGAATATTAAACAATAAAACACATAAACAAACACTAATCTCTGAATACATAAATGTGCTGTTTTAGGATGCGCTTGTTTTAATCACATTGATGCGATGTAAGTAACTATGGAGGGATGTGCACAGATATTTTGGGGGGCTCAAGTGGAAAAAAGGCACTTCTAACATTAATCTATTATTATTTGTATTTTTGTCAAATGTTTGCAAATTAGCGCATTTTAATTAATTAACGTCTAAATTGTATATGGATGAGGTTTTTAGTATTAATTGTGGAACAATTTTGGCATTTGAGTTTAGGTCATATCGCAAAAACCAAATAAACAAACAGACCGATTAATATTTGTCAACTATTGAAAATAAATAAACGCTGTAAAATCATCGGCTTGTAACGATCGAGTTTGAAACGACGCGCTGTGAAGAACTCAACACTTAATATTTCAAATATACAATAACAATATCTGATAACATATTAAACATATACTTTTATTATTATTAAACATAAACTTTTACAAAGACTAGTTTTATTGCTAACTTACTATGAGACGTGTCGGTATTTGAACACTTGACGCTCTGGAAGACTTTTTCAGTTTCGTTTTGAGATGAAGAGGACAGTGAACTGCGCATGCGCAAGTAAGAGTGCACCTGACTCCACGTGAATTATCCTGACATAAATGCAACCGCTCTAAACACACTCATGTTGCTCCACATTCATTGATCTTCTTTCAGTAGGACACAAAAGGAAATGTTAGGGTAAATATTTGTGTAGCAGGTCAATATTGTTATTTCAATAGATATAATATATTTCAAATGAACTATTTGTACATTACTGACGTCTCGCTGGTGCTGCTGGTCTCACTGATAGTAACTGAGAGCAGATAAAAAAAAAAACAATTTGTTTGAAATTGGCCTAACACAGAGCAAAGTAATGATATCAGCTATCAAGATTACATTAATGACAAAGTTCTTGCATTTTATTTGGACATTGTAATGATGTATTTATACAGTATAGCATGTTAAAAACACACGCATCAGCAACGAATGTACAGACTAACATGCAGACAGTTTGTGTAAAACAGCCCTAACAGGAGTGTAAATTAACACTACATTATATCATCACAGCAGTTTCCTTTGCAAATGCAAGAGAAAAAAGTCTGAGTATGAGCAGAATTCACACAAGATCAATAAAAGAAGCTGTTTTAACCATTCAATGATGATTTTAAATATGTGTAATTTGTCATGTTTGCATTCTGAATTCATTGCAGCAATGTGTTAATAATATGCACCGATTACACTCTGTTACTGTCATGTATGATGACACCGATAGATTGGGGTATAAAAGACTGTTAATGGCAGATTACAGACAAAAGAATGCAGATTTAGGCTGTGTCTCCTTAGGAAGGTCGCATTTGTCGACCGCATACGTCATCAAGGCTGTCTCATTTCAGCACAGCGAGTGGGACACTTCGAATGCAGCCTTCTTTCATGAGAATTCGGAGGATGCATGAGGTATGCACTGACAACCCACAATTCTTTGCTTCTATAAGCATTATGTCAATAATATGATTACAGCTGCCTTACGGTAAACCCCTAGACTGATGCTCATGTAAGATACAGAAGCATCTCACATAATCATAAAGAAAATAATTAAGTATGTATTAACAATCTCTTCATTTCTTTCAGTTAATCATCATGTGTGTAAAATGTATTTAATCATGAATAAATCTTAAAACATATTGCGTTGCATATATAAAAAGTAAATAAATCAGGATTTTAAATAGGGTTTGAACTGAATGTCAATTGTGTGTCAGTTTCATCAAAAGCTGCTGTATTATATTTGTTTTTGTCCTATAAAAAAACATGTTGCTCTTAATCTTAACCATAACCCAAACCTTTGATATGTGTGACACTATGGGTGTGGCTTGTGCAGGCGGGGTTTAGGATGCCCCACCCATGAACATCAGACCCACCCATTTCTGTTAGCACATGATGTAACAGAATATTTTATGACTTTTATCAGTATTTTGATGACTATAATGAATAGGTTTTGAATTGCATTTTTATTCATTACGATGAATACATTTTTAACATTTTCATAGTCACAAAAGAAGTATGTTGTCTTATTTTGCATGACATTTTTTAATCTTTCTTCAAAATATAATAATTTTCTCCACCTCTGAAATGACTTTATTTTCTTCTGACATCACCGATCCCTCTTATTTTAAAACTCCTCCCCTCAAACTACAGAGTCCATTCTGGTATTAAACGCCCACTTTTCATGATCCAATCAATTCTAAATCAAGTCCCGCCCTTCTTTTCCATGTCATTGAATATCCTGATTCACTTGGGAAAACATCACACTGCAGATGTAAAATGGGTTGTGAATGTATTTCATGTTGACTTAAAAGCTACTGAACCGACACAAAATGCACGACACATGAACACAATTAATTCTAGAAAGTCAACAAACATGCAAGAGTGCACAACAGTACAATACTACACATTTATCACAAATAAACATAAGCTTTAAAATGAGTCACTATCAGCTGCTGTTGTATTAAGAGTGAACAGGACATCCACAGAAGTCAGTCGTAAGGGTTTGGAACCACATGAGGGTGAGTAAATGATGACAGAACTCTTATTTGTAGTGTTGTCGATTCCTTTATTGATCGGTCGTAATGATGCTCGTCTTAAACAGAAATAAGAGAATGAAACATGATTTCAGTTTCTGCTCTTTTCACATCAGAGGCCAAAAAATACAAATACAGTCCGATATCAAATCAAGAAGAGACTGAATAAATGACATCACGCTCTCTGCTGCTCAGAATCAATGTCATGAATCTTTGGTTCAAACATGATCATTCTGGAAATATCACATGATCATCCTCACAGAAGTGTCAGAAATAGTTGCGAGTAAATGAAAGTTTGTTTGTTTGAGTCTCACATTATAAATGGACAGAAAGAGCGTCTTCTTGTGTCCACACGAGTAATTACAGTCATTCTGAACACTTGTGTAAGAAACACAGAAATAATCATTCCCAACTGTCTTATTCAGTCCAGGACATGATCCACATCCTGATAATAGGAAATAAATCCATCGGAATAATGTTTATGATATTAAGATGTGTGATACAAATCATTCACACACACCACAAACTAAATACACGAGGAAACAGTTGTGATTAAATACAGTTTCAGTGAGTGTGTGTGTGTGTGTTCTCTGTTGTTTCTCACACAGACGGTTGTTTACTGTGACACAGAGTCACTGAGGAATCATTATAAACTGTAAATCCACCATAGAGCGGTTCAGTGAATGTGGTGTTGAATGTGTGTGAGTGTGTGTGTGTCAGAGACGCTGTAGAAGGACAGAGTGCCGGACGACCAGTCCAGATACACTCCTATTCTCTTACGGTCGACTGAAGGGACTTGTATGTCAGTAAAGTTATTATTGTGACTGACAGTGATTTTATTCCAGAGATTTTATTCCATCCAAACCAACAATCATTGCTCCATCCTTTCCTCTTGATTCCTTTATATGTCACTGATATAAAAACACTTTTCCCGCTCCATTCAGTCTCCCAGTAACAGCGTCCAGTCAGACTCTCTCTACACAGAACCTGAGGAACATCATCAAATCTCTCTGGATGATCCGGATATGACTGACGCTCATACACACACGTCACATTCCTGTTCTCCTCAGACAGAGAGAGTTTAGAGTCTGCTGTATTTGGATCCAGTGTGAGATCACAGAAATCTGAACACAAGAACAGACATTAGAGACAACATTTAAATGTGTGCGTGTGTGTGTGTGTGTGTGTATGTGTGTATCAGTGTGTGCTGTATTTGGATCCAGTGTGAGATCACAGAAATCTGAACACAAGAACAAACATTAGAGACAACATTTAAATGTGTGTGTGTGTGTGTGTGTGTGTATGAGTGTGTGTGTGTGTGTATGAGTGTATGAGTGTTTGTAAGTGAGTGTGTGTGTGTGTGTGTGTGTGAGTGAGTGTGTGTTCATACATTTTTGTGGTCCAGGTGTAATTCTGATCTCTGCTCCGTGATTCACACTATAAAACACAAACACACAAATACAATCATGACGTCACATTGATGATACATTTATTTTCTGTAAGGAATAATTGATGATGGACCGTTAAATTAGTGAGTGTCCGTTACACCTCGAGTGGGATTCATTTTCAATAATTCAACGGGACGGAGTCGATTACTCTGATTATATCACGGTTACAACAGTTTAAGACATCTTTCAGGGTTTTATCTAGAGATGCACCAATCAGATATCTGGAACAGTTTCAGCTCCAATATTGACATTTTTCCCTGGATCAGGAATCAGTCCGATGACTCTGATCCAAATCCAAAAGCACATGTTAGTCATGGTCGCTACCGTCCAGTACAAACATGACAGAAAAGCCCCATTAAAGGAATATTCCGGGTTCAATACAAGTTACACTTAATTACTTACTAATTCCAGCAAACAGACCGCTCGTCAGACGCACAAAACCGCTTCAGAAGCAGGTGAAAACCTGGCCAGCAGGAGCCATCTCTGCTCTTCAGGACTGTTTTGAGTGTACTGACTGGCACATGTTCAGGGAGGCTGCAACATATGGCGACTCTACCAACTTGGAGGAGTAAACAGCATCAGTGACCAGCTTGATCAGCAACTGCATTGATGATGTCACTTTCTTTAAGACCATCACCACACGCTCCAACCAGAAGCCGTGGATGACTGCGGAGGTGTGTGCGATGCTGAGGACCCGAGACAAGGCAGCCCTAAGAACAGCGAGGGACAAACTGTCCCGGGCCATCAGAGAGGCATAGCGCACATATGCCCAGAGAATCCACAGTCACTTCCAGTACAGCGGTGACACACGGCGTATGTGGCAGTGCATCCAGGCCATCACCAACTACAGGACAACATCAATTGCCTGTGACAAAGATGCCTCCCTTCCAGATGCGCTGAATGACTTCTACACTCGGTTTGAAGCGCAGAACGACGTGGTGGCGAGGAAGACCACCCCTCCTCCCAACGACCAGGTGCTCTGTCTTACCACGGCGGATGTGAGGAAAACTCTACGTAGAGTCAACCCACGGAAAGCCGCTGGACCCGACAACATTCCTGGCAGAGTGCTCAGAGGATGTGCAGACCAGCTGGCAGATGTTCTTACCGACATCTTCAACATCTCTCTGAGCAGTGCCGTCGTTCCAATGTGCTTCAAGGCCACCATCATCGTCCCCATGCCAAAGAAGTCTTCAGTGTCCTGCCTCAATGACTACCGTCCCGTCGCACTCACACCCATCATCATGAAGTGCTTCGAGACGCTCGTCATGAGGCACATTAAGACTCAGCTGCCCCCCTCACTAGACCCACTGCAGTTTGCGTATCATCCAAACCGTTCAACAAAAGATGCCATCACCACCACCCTCCATCTGGCCCTCACCCACCTGGACAAAAAGGACTCAAATGTTCGAATGCTGTTCATAGACTTCAGCTCAGCATTCAACACAATAATTCCTCAGCACCTGATTGGAAAGCTGAACCTGCTGGGCCTGGACACCTCCCTCTGCAACTGGATCCTGAACTTCCTGACTGGGAGACCTCAGTCAGTCCGGATCAGGAACAGCATCTCCACCACCTCCACACTGAGCAGTGGGGCCCCCCAGGGCTGTGTGCTCAGTCCACTGCTGTTCACTCTGCTGACTCACAACTGTGCAGCATTGCACAGCTCGAACCACATCATTAAGTTCGCAGATGACACGACCGTGGTGGGTCTCATCAGCAAGAATGATGAGTCAGCGTACAGAGAGGAGGTGCAGTGGCTAACGGACTGGTGTAGAACCAACAACCTGTCCCTGAATATCGACAAAACAAAAGAGATGGTTGTTGACTTTAGGAGAGCACAAGGTGAACACTCCCCGCTGAACATCGATAGCTCTTCTGTGGAGATCATCAAGAGCACCAAATTCCTTGGTGTTCACCTGGCGGAGAACCTCACCTGGTCCCTCAACACCAGCTCTCTTACCAAGAAAGCCCAGCAGGGTCTCTACTTTCTTCAAAGGCTGAGGAAAGCACATCTCCCACCCCCCTCCTCACTACATTCTATAGAGGGACTATTGAGAGCATCCTGAGCAGCTGCATCACTGCCTGGTTTGGGACTTGCACTGTTTCGGACCGCAAAGCCCTGCAGAGGATAGTGAGAACAGCTGAGAAGATCATCGGGGTCTCTCTTCCCTCCATCAAAGTCATTTACGAAAAACACTGCATCCGCAAAGCCACCAGCATTGTGGAGGACCCCACACACCCCTCACACAAACTCTTCACCCTCCTGCCGTCTGGCAAGAGGTACCAAAGCATTCGGGCCCTCACGACCAGACTGTGTAACAGCTTCTTCCCCCAAGCCATCAGACTCCTCAATACTCAGAGACTGGACTGGGTGCGCACGCACTCCAGCTTTGTCCAGCACATGTCCAGAGTTGCACTTTAATTATTGTCACTTTATAACTGGCTGCTACCTCGATAACTGAGAACACTATTTCATAGTATGTTAAGTTTACATTCTGCGTTTCTAGAAACTGTCTTCTTTTTGCAATACTCTGATTTCAAATGTGTACTGGTCGGCACTGCACTGTCTCTCACTGTGTCTATTGTCCTGTTCATTGTTAGTAATTTATTGTCCTGTCCCGTACCTTTTGCACACGTTTGCACGTGCACTTTATATATGTATGTTATTTAGTCTGTGTAGTCTCATGTGGTTCTGTGTTTGTCCTATGTTGATTTATGTAGCACCATGGTCCTGGAGGAACGTTGTCTCGTTTCACTGTGTACTGTACTAACTGTATATGGTTGAAACGACAATTAAAAACCACTTGACTTGAAACGCACAGTCCATGGTCACTGAGTACTCAAGCCAAGGGTACTGTTCATACCATCTGCGATTGTTGACCGTACTTCTTTGCCGGGTATTTTCTCAACATAGGGCGCCTTGGTCCATCACTGGTTGACTGACTGATGTCAGATATAGCACGGAGGAGGGGGGCAGCGCTAGTTCCACTGCAGCTCAGGGTAGGGGCTAGCTGGTCCAGCTGTGGGTTACATGGCGCAGGCACCTGTTCTTCATCATGGTCTCAATCCTCCCAAAAAGAGTCAATGCGTGTGGAGCAGGACAGGGCAGAAATGGTGCATGTTTGGTGCCAGAGAACGATATTCAAGATTACAGCGCAGAAAGATCAGAGCTGTTGTCCTCATCACTGTTGTTCTGTCTCGCTCTTCACTAGAGACGATGAGAGGGCACAACCATTGTCACGAAGTCTTGCGGTGCAGATGGAATCAATCCGATGTCTGACGTAGCCTAATCATTAGCAAGGCAGCTAGCATTAGCAAGTTCATCCAGTCTAACCCTAAGTTACTACTGGCACATTGTGAGCAAAGCTGAGAGCGTTTTAAATTCATTCCTAAGAAAGCTGTTGCGTTTGCAAGGTGGATCGTAGGATTGGCAGCGGTGCGGAGCAAGCTGTCTCCTAGCGCTGTGAGCGCCTTCGAGCGGATTTTGTCCGCCCCAGTGGAAACACAGCCTGAGAAAGCCGAACTGCTTGTGTTTAGCAACACGCAGTAAATATCGAAAATTCCTCAAAAGCTTATCGTGGATTTTCTTTATCGTGATATATATCGATATCGTTTTATCGCCCAGCCCTATGTGGAAGTAAGCGCGAGTTCCGCACATGAGGCGTTAAGGACATACTTATTAATATTATGCCCTTACCAAACCCCTTATCCAAACTTAACCAATCAGTAGTGTGTAAACATGAGAGGAATCTGTTGTGTGTGACAGAAGCAAGTAATTGTATGGAAACGAGTCCTGGTTTGGAAAGACATCAGGCTAAATAATTTTTATTTTTTTAAATAGACAAAATTACTAATGCACTTTTTTTTGTGTAAAACATCATAAACATTTATAATAGTTTCAGGTACTTGCATCGTACTTTTGGAAGAGATCTTTCTCCTCCTCTACAAGGTAATTTACCAAGCAACAGATTATAACCTGTCTGGTCTTGTCAATGCTTCTACCTGGGTCCGGAAAACACAATTATTTATATGTACACATTTTGGAATTGGAAATTTATTTATTAAATTAATTTAAGCAGTTTTTCTCCTCCATAAAGCTTAATCAGAGGCCTTTTCATTTTATAGTCTTTAACAACCACTTGAGGCGTGGTCTGGCATGACAGGGCGTGGAGCATGGGATCAGGGTGGAGCCCGTGGGGGGTGGAGCCATGAGAGGTTCGAGTAGAGCCGTGGAGCAGAGGTGGGCCTGGACAGTGGAGCAGAGGCAGGCTTATGACATGGCATGAAGCAGGCTGAGGTGTTGCTGTGACATGGCATGAAGCAGATTCAGATGTGGCTGTGACCTGATGTGAAACAGGCTGAGGCGTGACATGGCATGGAGCAGACTCAGGCATGGCTGTGACATGGCATGGAGTAGGCTGAGGCATGGCATGTAGCAGGCTGAGGCGTTGATGTGACCTGGCATGAAGCAGACTCAGATGTGAATGTGACCTAGCGTATAACAGGCTGAGGCGTGACGGCCTGGAGCGGACTCTAGCGTGGCCTGGAGTGGACTCTGGCATGGCTGTGACATGGCCTGGAGCGTCTCTGGCGTGGCCTGGAGCAGACTCTGGCGTGGCTGTGACGTAACCTGGAGCGGACTCTGGCGTGGCTGCTATGACGTGGAACCAATTTGTGATGACCTCTGTGGTCGTGAACATTGGCAGGGACTTGGCAACGACCTCCGTGGTCGTATACATGGGCAGAGACTTGGAAACGACCTCCATGGTTGCATACATGGGCAGAGACTTGGAAAAGACCTCCGTGGTCGCAACATGGGCAGAGACTTGGAAACGACCTCTGTGGTCATGTACATGGGCAGAGACTTCGAAACAAAAACCTTTCTCCTCCTCCTCTTCCTCCTCCAGGAGGCCAAAGTTGGCAGTGCAGGCTCTGGGACAGACGAGGCTGGCAATGCTGGCTCGGGAACGGACAAGTTTGATTACGCTGGCTCTGGAACAGACGAGAATGATAACGCTGGCCCTGGGAGAGGCGAAGCTTTCAGCTCGTTGGGCATGGCAGGCTCGGGAGTTAGCTCATTGGTGGTGGCAGGCGCAGAACTCTGGCTCGTCTGCCATGCCGCGGAACTCTGATTTGGCAGCCATGCAATGGAACTCTTGATTCGGCATCTGCCTCCCCCAAAGTGAACGTGGTTCCAATGATCTGCAGTGCAACGTCGATATATTGAGCGAGGGTAAGGGTACTCTTTCCGCCTGGTATCAAAGTGGAGATAGGCATATTTAGTCCAAATTGGAAACAAGTCTTTGAGTGCAACCTCATTAAAGTCCACCTGGCAGGCCAGAGCGAAAAAGTCCTCAACATAATCCTCCAGGGGACAATTCCGCTGACGTAAGAGGAGGAGCTGGATTGCTGGGTTCATTGTAGGTCAAGTATTCTGTAATGAATGGCTGCTGCTGGCATAGGCAATGACGGTGAAGTGAGAACCCAAGTGCAATTTATTAAATAGATGTGAAATTCAAAATCCTTATTATAAATGTGAATTAAACATAAACATGACTTGACTAAAACATGGCTTAACATAAACAGCTACACTCACATACAGTTCTTGACAAAGGCAAACATAAATGCATGACTTGGGAGAATAAGACAAACAAGTTAACCAATGAATAGACACAACTGATCACAAGATAATTAAACAATAAACCAATGAACACAAGACACATGAACATGGAGGGAAACATGAATCACATGACTAGGGAACACATGACATGAACAGGAACAAATTTTTCAAAATGAAATACATGAACACACACATTAAACATTATAGGTATAGAGAGAAATACAGGGCCAGACAAAGTGCTATTAAGACTTAAAAATATCTAAAAATAAAATTATAACTTAACTATTAAAAAGAATAAATGCATTATTGCTATGAAAGATGTCTCAAGAAGAGTTAGAATGAAGGGAGTTACTTTTACAAATGAATCGAGCTTATTTAGATCTTGCTAGAGGCGCTTTGTTAGATCAGGGCTAAATTGAGGAAGGAGAGATTCTAGTTCTTTTTTTTGCTTTGGAGAAAACTGTAAAAGAAATTCCTCGACTGCTCTTAACATTAATGATGTCACAGACCCTAAATTAATATCCAATTTTATAAGAATCTTTTTACATCGGTGTTTGATCAACATCATTGTGAGGATTTCATGAAGATTTAAAGTCATATTCCTGTTGTTGATGACGACTTCAAAGCTTTCTGTGATTGTAGTTTGACAATTGATGAAATTCGTACAGATCTTTATTCTATGAAGAGGGAAATCTCCAGGTATCCATGGATTATGAGTTTTATACTCATTTTTAGGAGTTCATTAAAAATCCTTTACTTTGTATGTATAATTAATGTATTCATCTAAAGGAAATTACATCAATGAAACAGGATGTTATTTCCTTTATTCCCAAATCAGATAAAGATATTCAATTTATAGCGAATTGGCATCCAATTACGGTCCTGACCATTGATTATAAAATCTTGGCCTTGGTATTTGCTTACAGATTAAAGGGTCAAACTCAGTCACTTAATGATACTGTAAACATCTTTAAGATTAATTGGGTTAAAAGGTGTTTAATAAATCACAATTATATATGGTTTTTTATCCCTAATTATATCTTTAACAAAATAGGTGGCCTTTCCTTTGTATTCAAATGTAATTATTTAGCTAATAAGCTGCCAGTTGCATTATCTAAATTTCATCAGCAGCCTCTTCTTCCCTGGAAGTTTTGTTACACCCACAATTTTTCACCACTTAAGATGCTTTTGTGGAATAACTCCGATATAACTATTAGGAAGAAATCTCTCTTTTTTACAACATGGTTTAATAGGAACATAAATGGAATAATAAATCGGGCAATGTCTTGTCTTATGAGCATTTCCTGTCTGATTATGACTTCCCCATACCTTTTAAAGAACATAATGCTGCGCTCAGAGCCATTCCTGTAGGATTAATTAAACTTGTGAAGAGTCACTTAATGTTTGGTGAGGGAAACACAAAAGAGTCGGCTTTGATATTAGATGGAATAATTCAACAAGAAGAGTAATAAACAGCATATTCACCAAATTTTCCAATGTAGAAACCATATTGTCCCTAAAGGTAAATGTCATTGGACTTCCTTTATTGAGTGTATAGAGTGGAGAAAAGCATGTTTGCTCCCTCATAAGTACTGCATCCCTAATAACACCAAAGACATTCATTTTAAGATTTTACATTAAATATATCCTGTGAATCTCACCATGTCCAAATATACAGATGTTGACAACTCGCAGCCGACTCTCTCTCTCACGTTTAATAGAAATTTCTTTATTTCTCAAATCTCTTCAAATGATTAACAAGAAAAGAAACAAATTAATGAAACACTTTGAGAAATGTTTTTGTAATACTTCTGATGATGTGTAATGTTTTCCGCTGGTTATCACTGTAAAATAACTTCAACTGCAGCTGGTTTCTCGTATGACTTCAGAAGACTTGGAGCATGTTACATGGACTACTTTTAGAATACATTTGGGTTGTTTTTAAGCTTTAAAATGAGTCACTATCAACTGCCATTGCATTAAAAGAGTGAACAGGACAGTCACAATTCCTCTTTTTGTGTTCCACAGAAGTCAGTTATGACTTAGTAAGCATAACATACTATGAGATAGTGTTCTATGCACATAGCAGTTATTGAGGTAGCAGCCAGGTATAAAGTGACAATAATTAAAGTGCAACTCAGGACACGTGTGTGTGTGTGTGTGTGTGTGTGTGTGTGTGTGTGTGTGTGTGTGTGTGTGTGTGTGTCAGTCCAGTCTCTGAGTATTGAGGAGTCTGATGGCTTGGGGGAAGAAGCTGTTATACAGTCTGGCCGTGAGGGCCCAAATGCTTCAGTACCACTTGGCAGACGGCAGGAGGGTGAAGAGTTTGTTTGCGGGGTGTGTGGGGTCATCCACAATGCTGGTTGCTTTGTGGATGCAGTGTTTTTTGTAAATGTCTTTGATGGAGGGAAGAGAGACCCCAATGATCTTCTCAGCTGTCCTCACTATCCTCTGCAGGGCTTTGCAGTCCGAAACGGTGCAAGTCCCAAACCAGGCAGAGATGCAGCTGCTCAGGATGCTCTCAATAGTCCCTCTATAGAATGTAGTGAGGATGGGGGGTGGGAGATGTGTTTTCCTCAGCCTTTGCAGAAAGTAGAGATGCTGCTGTGCTTTCTTGTTAATAGAGCTGGTGTTGAGGGACCAGGTGAAGTTCACCGCCAGGTGAACACAAAGGAATTTGGTGCTCTTGATGATCTCCACAGAGGAGCCATCGATGTTCAGCGGAGAGCGTTCACCCTGTGCTCTCCTAAAGTCAACAACCATCTCTTTTGTTTTGTCCACATTCAGGGACAGGTTGTTGACTCTACACCAGTCCGTTAGCCACTGAACCTCCTCTCTGTATGTTGACTCGTCATTCTTGCTGATGAGACCCATCACGGTCATGTCATCGGTGAACTTAATGATGTGGTTCGAGCTGTACATTGCTGCACAGTCGTGAGTCAGCAGAGTGAACAGCAGTGAACTGAGCACACAGCCCTGGGGGGCCCCACTGCTCAGTGTGGAGGTGGTGGAGATGCTGTTCCCGATCCGGACTGACTGAGGTCTCCCAGTCAGAAAGTCCAGGATCCAGTTGGAGAGGGAGGTGTCCAGGCCCAGCAGGTTCAGCTTTCCAATCAGGTGCTGAGGAATGATTGTGTTGAATGCTGAGCTGAAGTCTATGAACAGCATTCGAACATATGAGCCCTTTCCATCTAGGTGGGTGAGGGCCAGATGGGGGGTGGTAGCGATGGCGTCGTCTGTTGAGCGGTTTGGACAATACGCAAACTGCAGTGGGTCTAGTGAGGGGGGAAGCTGGGTCTTAATGTGCCTCATGACGAGCCTCTCGAGGCACTTCATGATGATGGGTGTGAGTGCGACGGGACGGTATTCGTTGAGGCAGGACACTGAAGACTTCTTTGGCATGGGGATGATGGTGATGGCCTTGAGGCACATTGGAACGACGGCGCTGCACAGAGAGATGTTGAAGATGTTGGTAAAAACATCTGCCAGCTGGACTGCACATCCTCTGAGCACTCTGCCAGGAACGTTGTCTGGTCCAGCAGTATTCCGTGGGTTGACTCTACGTAGTTTTCCTCACATCAGCTGTGGTAAGACAGAGCACCTGGTCATTGGGAGGAGGGGTGGTCTTCCTCAACACCACGTCGTTCTGTGCTTCAAACCTAGCGTTGAAGTCGTTCAGTACATCTGGAAGGGAGGCGTCTTTGTCACAGGCAACTGATGTTGTCCTGTAGTTGGTGATGGCCTAGATGCCCTGCCACATGCGCCGCGTGTCGCCCCTGTCCTGCAAGTGACTGTGGATTCTCTGGGTGTGTGCACGCTTTGCCTCTGATGGCCTGGGACAGTTTGTCCCTCGCTGTTCATAGGGCAGCCTTATCGCCTGCTCTGAAGGTGGAGTCTTGGGTCCTCAGCAACGCACACACCTCCGCAGTCATCCACGGCTTCTAGTTGGAGCATGTGATGATGGTCTTGGAGGTGACATCATCAATGCACTTGCTGATGTAGCTGGTCACTGATGCTGTGTGTTCCTCCAAGTTGGTAGAATCGCCATATATTGCAGCCTCCCTGAACATGTGCCAGTCAGTACACTCAAAACAGTCCTGAAGAGCAGAGATGGCTCCTGCAGGCCAGGTTTTCACCTGCTTCTGGAGCGGTTTTGTGCATCTGACGAGCGGTCTGTATGCTGGAATTAGCATAACAGAGATGTGGTCTGAGTACCCGAGGTGGGGGCGGGGCTACGCCTGGTATGTGCCTGGGATGTTTGTGTAAACAAGATCAAGTGCATTCGCCCCTCTCATTGCAAAGTCTACATACTGATGGAATTTAGGGAGCACTGTCTTGAGATTCGCATGGTTGAGCTGCTAAATTCAGTCAAACTAAAGGTCCTCTCCTTGAAGACGGCCCTCATGATCACGCTCACTTCCATCAAGAGGGTTGGGGACCTGCAAGCACTCTCTGTCAGTGACACTTGCCTGGAGTTTGGTCCAGCAGACTCTCATGTGATCCTGAGGCCATGACCAGGCTATGTGCCCTAGGGTCCTATGACCCCGTTAAGGGATCAGGTAGTGAACCTGCAAGCGCTGCCCTGGGAGGGGGCAGACCCAGCCTTAGCATTGCTGTGTCTGGTGTGTGCTTTGTACACTTATTTGGATCACACGCAGAGCTTTAGACACTGGGCATCTCTTTGTCTGCTTTGGTGGACAGCAGAAAGAGAACGCTGTCTCCAAACAGAGTTTTGCCCACTGGATTGTGGACACCCCCCCCCCCCCTTGTGGGTTCGAGCACACTCTACAAGGAGTGTGGCATCCTCGTGGGCACTGGCCAATGGCACCTCTCTAGCAGACATCTGCAGAGCGGTGGGCTGGGCAACACCCAATGCTGTTGCAAGATTTTACAGTTGAGCCGGTCTCGTCCCATGTTTTGACAGGTCGGAAAACATAGAATTCAGAAATATGTTGACAACAGCTGACCAGGTGTAACGTTTGCACATAGTGCCTTTCTCCACCCCTGAGGTGAAGACGTGTGCTCTACTCACCCAGATGAGTCCACAAGTCTCCGAACTCAGCGGAGGAAGTTTGCAGACAGACCTACCGCAGGCACCGACTTGCCTGCACTGGAATAGGTGCTATGCAGTTTCTGCTTATTCCAATATCTCCTGTGATGTATTTTCCGTGGTATGGTCCCCGTCTGCGAACCCACGTCTCCCTGGGCAGAGCTCCCTCTGCCACCTGGTCGCTGTGTTTGTAGAGCTCCTCCCCATCGAGGCAGGACCTACCACCGCGCCACTTCCATGTGTGACTGGTAGCCCATGTGACGTATTTGCCACGTTAACCTACCCTGTTGGACAGGATGTGGTCTCTGTGGGGTCTTTTCACCATGAAAGAATAGGACTGGAAAAGGTGTTTTCCCTGATGCGTGTTATAGCGTTAGATGGCCCCAGCCGCATCTAACACTCTATGGAGAGAAAACATAGTAAGAGAAAAGGCTGTGGCTGGCGCGGCCAGCTCCCAGGCTAGTTAAGTCGCTTCCCTCACTCAGTGATGTGGGGAACTATATGACGTCTCTTGGGGCGTTGGGGAACGTTACGTGCAGTCTGATGTACCTGCTATTTTTGCATGCAGCGCCTTGCTTGCACCTGCATCAGCAGTCCACATAACACGTTCAGTGGTGTGCCGTTTTTAGATAGGGACCCCTAGTGTCACTTCATCGACACACCGCTGAGTGATTGACAGAAGGGGAACATCTTGGTTACTGTCGTAACCTCCGTTCCCTGATGGAGGGAACGACATGTTGTGTCTCTCTTGCCACAACACTGTACTAAGCCGCTGAAATGGCCGGGACCTTGCTCTTAGAATCCTCAGCTCTGAACAGACGCACGCTTCCCTCCTTTTATACCCGTATGTCCGGGGGAGGGGCATGCAAATTCTGTTTGCCAATTCTCATTGGCCTTTTCTCAAAGATAAGAGGTAACCAAGGCTCTCAAGAGAGACTCCTAGTGTCACTACATCGACACAATGTCTTGTTCCCTCCAAAATACTTTTTGAATGTAACCCAATTATTTAAATTGTAACTTTAGTGGAATAGATACTTGTATTTTAAATATGTAATCACATTATATGTATTCTGTTACTCCCCAACCCTATAAGTATTAAATTATATATCTAAAAATATAATATATATTTCTATACTTCTGTTACATGGTTCTGAGTTCAAAATGTTTTGAATTGGGTAGATATTTACCTCTTGTTGTTACTGTAAATAAGTGATATAATACAGACTTATGCCTGACTGAAACAACAGGCGCTTTTACATGTTTTGTAAGTGTGCTGTATGTCTTGGCTGATTGATTAAATTATATTTCATTTTCTCTTGCACATTTGTACTAGTGCTGAATAAAAATATAGTGAACTTTTAATATACAACACATTCTCTTCCTAATTGTTTGTCTGTCTGGATTGCTTGAATTAGCATGACATCTCACTATTAAATATTTTTATCAAAATTCTCGATAGTCTTAACCTTATATATATTACATTTGTAGACTACTGATGATTTGTCAGTGTCTTCTTTATTATTTTCAAGCAGACCACATTACCTTCATGATAATACAAATCTGGTCTTCATCTATATTCTTTACAGAAGTGTTCTGTAATATGTGCATTTGCGTTGTACCTCTAACTAAAATCAGACAGCAGTATTCCATTATAGATTCTTTTGTCTTGCATGTCATGTGTATGTGAAAGGTCAAAATAAAAATCATTACGCAAGTCATCTAACCTTCAATGTCAATCTTTTTGTTCCTCCCATTTTAAGTATTAACAATCACACACACACAAATAATACAGAGGCCTATAAAGTCTTTTTTGAATTTCCTGTAGCTATTAATGTATTCTTATATTAATTTCCTTTATACAACACTCAATTTGTATATATACACCAAATAAAAACAATTCACAGTAAATGTAAGCGCAGCGTAGCTCTAGCGGGAAGACTAGCAGCTGTGCATCATCGCACCATTAGCTAGGTAACTCCTAGCCAATCACATGTAAGCTATTGGTTTAAAAGTCTGCTCACAATCTATCACATTGCTGTTTCAGTGTGCTAACACGGCAACCTCCACCACCAGTTGTTGTTGCCATCCTGTACCTGTCCCGCAGGTGTGATATTTCGATGTACCGATCCTGTGCAGGTGTTGTTAAACATGGTCTGCCACTGCCGGGATGATCAGCGGTCCTTCCTGTCTCCCTGTAGCGCTCTCTTAGGCGTCTCACAGTAGGGACATTGCAATTTATTGCCCTGGCCACATATGCAATCCTCATGCCAAAGGCACGTTCACGCAGATGAGCAGGGACTCTGGGCATCTTTCTTTTGGTGTTTTTTAGAGTCAGTAGAAAGGTCTCTAAACCTGAAAACTATGACTCAAGTGTTTTCTGTTTTCGGAGGTTGTAGGGATTTCCAAATGAATTAATTTTGTCAAGTGAACTTCAACAGATATTCTATACTGAAGGTTTAGGAGGCAGTGAACACGAGACATTGAATTGGCACACTGCTGTCACTATAGTCACATGACCTTCTGTAATGCCCACACCCTGGTATTAAACACTTCCGCCTTAGTAAGAACTACAGAATTCCAAACTATCTTATTCAGTCCAGGATATGACAGACATCCTGTTAATAGGAAATAAATCCATCGGAATAATGTTTATGATATTAAGATGTGTGATACAAATCATTCACACACACACCACAAACTAAATACACGAGGAAATATGTTACAGTTGTGATTAAATAGAGTTTGAGTGAGTTAACGTGATCATATTTCTAGAAGTCAGATGTGTGTGTGAGTGTTTATGTGTGTGTGTGTTCTCTGTTGTGTCTCACACAGACGGTTGTTTAATGTGACACAGAGTCACTGAGGAATCATTATAAACTCTAAATCCAGCATAGAGCGGTTCAGTGAATGTGGTGTTGAATGTGTGTATGTGTGTGAGTGTGTGTGTGTCAGAGACGCTGTAGAAGGACAGAGTGCCGGACGACCAGTCCAGATACACTCCTATTCTCTTAGAGCGGACTGAAGGGACTTGTATGTCAGTGAAGTTATTATTGTGACTGACAGTGAATCTGTCATCAGTGCAGTGCAGACTCCAGGAGATTTTATTCCATCCAAACCAACAATCATTGCTCCATCCTTTCCTCTTGATTCCTTTATATGTCACTGATATAAAAACACTTTTCCCGCTCCATTCAGTCTCCCAGTAACAGCGTCCAGTCAGACTCTCTCTACACAGAACCTGATGAAGCTTATCAAATCTCTCTGGATGATCCAGATATGACTGACACTCTTTCACAAGTGTCACCTTCCTGTTCTCCTCAGAAAGAGAGAGTTCAGTGTGTGCTGTATTTGGATCCAGTGTGAGATCACAGAAATCTGAACACAAGAACAGACATTAGAGGAAACAACATATAAATGTGTGTGTGTGTGACTGTACATACATTTTTGTGGTCCAGGTGTAATATTGATCTCTGCTCCATGAGTCACACTATAAAACACAAAACACAAGCAAAGCATCTGTGTAAAGTTACTCAAAAATTTACAACTGTGTTACCATAATGACCTAATGCTGTAAACCCTAAAATAACTGTTAAAACAACTAAACAACTTTACAGCTCAAATAATCCACAATTCTTAACAGAATAATTAATAAAAGTGATTTCATAAAGTTATAAGTTTCACATTTCTGCCTTTAAACCTCAAACAATTGGCCCCATTCACTTCCATTCTGCCTCTCTTCCCTCAATTTTCACTGTTTTAAAGAAATGGAGGATCGAGTCAGAATTAATTTTGTGCTAATCAATATTATGCCTCAAATGCTGTTGAGTTTAATTTGTATTGAAACCAGAAATTTCCATTAAAAGTATTCTATATGACTTATGAATTGCAAAAGACTGTTTAATAAATAAATATACAGTCTGCATGCACAACACACTTCAGTAACTCACACACACATACACACACACACTCACAAATCGTCTTGCTGAGCCCAAGAATTCAAAAGCTTGCACTGCTTTTAAGTATATATTAAACTTCTTAAATAACTTCTTACTGGAGTGACAAGGTTTTTTGTGTATTTAAGTGAAAGAGAGAGATAGAGAGAGCATGCTCAGGTGTGCAATTACCTGTCTTTGGATAAAAGCATCAGCCAAATGACTCAGACAAATACACAAATGTAATGTAAATATTTGCTGTGGCTCTCATCTGCAGTAATGTCATTTCAAATCACCAAGATGTTAGTCTACACTTCTCAGTAGCAGGGTGGTACTGTCACCATTCTTGCATGGAGCTTTTTTGATGCTGAACTGTTTAATTGGATGCACTGACATGAAGGTTCTGTGTGTTCAACAAAAGTGTCTGTGTGTGTGTGCGCGTGCGTATGTATGTATGTATGTATGTATGTATGTATGTGTGTTTGTAAGAATCTACTTGAGCGAGGATGCTTTCCACAGATATTAAAATTAATTTAGGATAATATACAAATTGTTTGTTATTCATCTCATCCGATCTACAGTATTCAGCCATTGTCTTTATTTTATTTGCTTATTTTGCAGTGTCCCTAAATAATTGCACACTTTATAATGTCTTTCAATCAATCACAATCAAACATTCAACAGACCCGTAATATAATTCAAAATATATTAAACACCCTATGAAACAGACACACACAGGATGATTTGTAGTGTTCAACATACTTGAGTTTGTCCAGTGTGCAGTGTGGATCATTGAGTCTCTCAGTGAGCAGTTTGACTCCTGATTCTCCCGGGTGATTGTAGCTTAAATCCAGGTCTTTCAGATGTGAAGGGTTTGAAATCAGAGCTGAAGCAACATAACAACAGCCGACCTCTGTCGCCATACAGCCAGATATTCTACAAACACACACAGCAACAGTCAAGATACAGATATGGACACTTCAATTATTAACATGGACTCGAGTCACATTGAAAGACTTAAATCCACAAACAGGCCTCATGAAGCTGTAAGGTGCCAGCGAGTCCCCCCCCCCCAATACTCCTCGGGAGAACAAAAGGCTCTCATGAGAATCAACATTTGAACTCTCTCTTGCACATGTAACAGCAACATCCCAGACGCAGCCAGCAGGGGATCGCACCTCCCTTCTACTGTCTGATTATCTCCCCCTACTCCCCCCTCTCCTCCTCACTTAGAACTCACTAAAAACCTATACAATGTCAAGTGTGTACAAAAAGTAACAATACATGTTTAGTATCATTTTAAGTGTCTCAGTGTGCCTGGTAAACTGGTCTCATCCTCCCAGCCATAATGAAAAGCTAGAAGTTACAGAATATGAGAGATGTGGTGTGCCCCTTAAAGGTGTGCCCTCCCCCAGATCCTCCATACCTACTATATGTAAATGTAGTGAACCCCTCAATAGGGGACCCAAATCTAATTAGAAGGACAGACACCACCATTTGGTTAGCTTATTGAATTATCTGGGTTTATACGGAGAATGGGCAAAAGGTTCTGGGAGTCTGTAGGTAGACTTCCCACATGATCGCTGTGTGTAGTTTTTCGTTGCCAGGTAACATTTCTACAAATTCCTCAATTTCCGAATTGTTGTGATTATATTGATTGGTCGATGATTTTGCCTTATGAATTGGATTTTGAATTATTGTTCTATTACCTGGTCAATAAATTGTAAACATTTGATTTTATTCTGACTGACTCTGAAATTGTTTTCCCAAACAGATTGAGCGATTCGTATGTTACCGCAAGTCTGCGTCAGATTAGTGACGACTAATATTTGGCATCAGTTCAAGTGTACTTGGTTTGCAAAGACAAAAAGGGTATTTCCGTTTAGAACAGCTTAATGCTGCTTGACAAATCTAAATTCGGGTGTGTCTTACCTCTGTTTTGATTTGATGTTTCTTCAGATAAGTGTACGTGGGAAACCACAACATGGCCAATCCAAAGCTATTATAAGAGAAGTTATGTTGGTCAACTTATATCTGTAATAGTGGCCGTGAAATCTACTGAAGAAAACGTTAAGTTAAATTCAAGTGTATGCAATTCCATGGGGGCTATACTGACGTATCTTTGATTGTGTATATGTGAATGTGACCGATCTTTGATGATCCAATACTGACCGCTTGTGATCGTGAGACCCGCAGTGTAGAGAAAAACATGCGAGGAACTCAAAGCAACATAGTTTCTTAATCTGAACGGGTAAAATATAATTAAAGGAGTTAAAAAGAATAATCGAACATTCGCTCACTTTTAATGATACTCAGATATCATTAAAACCTTTTTTCATTTATGGAGTCAGATGAAATAACGAGGTAATACATAAGAAAAATTGTATTTTATTGAATCTTGTTGTGTTGCGTAAAAGACAGACAGTAACGCGCAGAGACCTTCACCCGTATTATTGGAGACCGCCATTGGACCGATAAACGGGCTTACGTTTTGTTTTTAAACATTGACGTTATTGTGATCATAAAGGAACAATGTGTGTTTTCCTTTGACATGTATGATCAAGCTAGTGCTGTAAAAAATAACTGATCAAATCGATAATATCAATAAAAATCAATAGGTTTTTTGGAGTCGCTAATGTGACGCTGTCTTAAAAGGAATAGTTCACCCAAAGATTATCCTCTCATCATTTACTCATGCTTATGTTGTCTCAAACTTTCTTCTGTGCAACACAAAGATATTTTGATGTAGATGTGACTATTTCCATTCAATGCAAGTCAATCTGGTCCAACAATTTATAGCTCCAAAAAGGAAAAAAAGGCATCATTACACTTAAAGCTCGATTACACCTTCTAGCACTCTGTGCATGCATCAAGCACACAGAATACAACTGAGCATTAAATCATGATCATGCCTAGAGACTGCATTGCAATGGTAAAAAGTACATTGAAAAGGGAAAATCAATCATCTCTTCAGAAGACACGAATTAAACCACTGGAGTCATTCTTATAATGGAGTCATGTATAGCAGTTAAAAATGGTCAATGTGCTTTCTTGTCTTTTATGTGGAAACACTTATGATGCTTAAACACTCTGCTGATGTCTCTTAATAGATTTGTAGCCACACAAATTTTAATCAAGAATAATTAAAAAAAAATGTGGTCAATCACAATAAATAAACCTTATTCACAGTATTGCCATATTAAATTTTTTGACGTGAATGACATCAAAGCTCTGAGGGACAGGATTACAACTTCTGGTGTTTTTGGTCTAATGGAAATGTTTTGAAAGTTGTATTTTCATTGTTTCATCAGCTGAATGATCAACACCAATTCAAACAGTACAACCCATTGAACAGACTGTCTGTCACTCACAATTTCATTTCTGTAAAAAAATTAAAGATGTAAATAAGATCCAATACACATTTTCTCTGCGTGTCAATTTGCTATTATTAAATTATTGTTAATCCTTAAACATGTGGCATGACAACTTCTGTATTCTGGGCTTATTTTTGTGAAGTTGGGAATGTACATTATTGTACAGAAGCTGTGTGCTGTTATTTCAAACAAATCAGTAAAATCACCTTAATTACCTCAGTATCTCAAGTTGACAGTTTGTACTCTTCAGTGCATCAGAGATCAGCTGCACTCCTGAATCCTTCAGATCATTGTTACTCAGGTCCAGATCTCTCAGACGAGAGTTTGATGATTGTAGAGCTGATGCCAGACTTTCACAACAATGATCAGTGAAATTACAGCCGCACAATCTAAATAACACGATCAAAAACACCACAATAATCAATCAAGCATTAAGATATTTTAAATCATGAAAATCTTCCTAAACCTTCTTCTAAGACAAAGGAGAATTCAGTTTATTAAACAGCTTATCTGCACAATCATTTACCAAATAGTAATAGGACTCATCAGCATGTTTATGGCAAAACATTTTACAATTGAGAAAAAAAAAGAAAATACTATTTTATAACTACAGTAAGTTTTACCAGCAATAATAATTTCTACAGTGTTAATTATTCTTGAGTACTGACAGTTTGCGTAAACTGTCATTACTAACTTCTATCTATTCTCCTCAATACAATCTGCTCTGTCAACTAGATAAGTATTGTAATACTGTAATCTTCTGTATATTTGATCATCTTAATCTGATTAAGAATATAAATTCATTCAGATATGAAGGGATCGTCTGTCTGACATGTGAATCCACCGAATAGACTTTACTATTTGACTTTAGTCTCAAGTGTGTATTATGAGGAGCTGGTGTATTACTGTACACACCAGTGAACATCAACTGTGGTAGTTTAAACAAACAGAAATATCTAATTTACACACAACAAATACCTTAAAAGATACAATGTGTTGAACCTTCTGAATTTGCTTATTAAATATAGACTATATTTATTTCCTTTCCACATGTAATCAAATGAATTGTAATCTTAATAAAATGTTGGAAAAAAATATTTTAATGTGACATTAGGTAAATGCATTAATGTCTCGGTTACTGTCGTAATCTCCGTTCCCTGATGGAGTGAACGAGACGTTGTGTCAAATAGTGACACTAGGGGGTCAATCTTGGGAGCCCGATCCACCTTCAGATCTTTGAGAAAAGGCCAATGAGAAGTTGGCGAATTGGCGAGTTGAATTTGCATGCCACTCCCCCCAACATACGGGTATAAAAGGGAGATCGGGATGCAGATTCAGTCAGGTTTTGCACTGAGGAGCCGAGACAATGTCCCGGACATTACAGTGGTACAGTTCAGCCTGTGGCAAGAGGGACAGAACGTCTCGTTCCCTCTATCAGGGAACGGAGGTTACAACAGCAACCGAGATGATCCCCTTCTGTCACTCACTTGTGTCAAATAGTGACACTAGGGGTCCCTATAGGAAATGCAACAAAGGCTGAACGGTCACGTGAACTGCCAATTCAGGTGTAGGCAAGCTACTACAGAGCGTAATAACAGATGCATTCGGGCTGCACGGAGCCTCCCCAGATGCCCCAAAACGTCAGGTGCTTCCCCATAACCCTGAGGTGGGGGAAGGAGACGTGTCCAACATGAGAGCAGGCTGCGGTTGGCACTTAGGAATTAAATTCGGCTGGGGCCCTTAATGCGCCATGCACAAACTATACACCCGGCCAGCTGTCCGTGTAACGAAACTTACCTGCTTACCTGGAGATTGTAGAATCTCCTTAAGGCATTGGGTGTTGCCCAGCCCATGCCCTACAGATGTCTGCATTAGAGGTGCCATCGGTTAGTGCCCACGAGGATGCCACACTTATCGTGGAGTGTGCTCGACCCCGCAATGGGGCGGGAATGGACTGGAGCTGGTTTGTTAGTGCTATGGCATCCACAATCCAGTGGGCAAGCCTCTGTTTGGAGACAGCATTCCCTTTCCGCTGTCTGCCAAAGCAGATAAAGAGCTGCTCAGAGTGTCTAAAGATCTGCGTGTAGTCCAAGTAGATGCACAAACCACGCACTGGACACAGCAACGATAAGGCTGGGTCTGCCTCCTCCGGGGGCAGCACTTGAAGGTTCACCACCTGATCCCTAAAATGGTCATGGGAACCTTGGGCACATAGCACGGTCGGGGTCTCAGGATCATGTGAGAGTTACCTGGAACGAAATCTAGGCACTCTTTGCTGACAGAGAGCGCTTGCAGGTCCCTGACCCTCTTGATGGAAGTGAGCGCGGTCAGGATGGTGGTCTTCATATACGGCCTTTAACAAGACTGACTCAAGGGGCTCGAAGTGAGCTCTCCGAAGGCCCAAGAGGACCATGGAGAGGTCCCAGGAGGGAAAGAGATGCGGTCTGGGGGGGGTCTATCTACATAAACCTTGATAGTGGAGGGGGACAGCTGCCCGTCCAGATTATCTTGCTGGAAGGAAAGCACTGACATGACTGCACAACTCTATCCTGAGTGATCGTGCTAACCACAGCGGGCGGCAGACCCGTTAGGTCTGCAGCGTCCCATCCTGAGACCAGACATGGAGTTTCCAGAGGTCTGGGCATGAGTGCCCCATCCCTGAGATAGAAGGTCCTTCCTCAGGGGAACATGCCAGGGAGGAGCTGTCGCGAGGAGCGTGAGGTCCAAGAACCATGTCGGAGTGTGTCATTATGGAGCCACGATGGTGACCAGCTCCTCATCCTCCCTGACTTTGCACAGAACCTGTGCAAGTAGGCTCACTGGGGAGAACACATACTTGCGTAGCCCTCAAGGCCAGCTGTGTGCCAGAGCGTCTGTACTGAGGAGAGCACCCGTCAGGCCATACCAGAGTGGGCAGTGGGAGGATTCCAGGGAGGCAAACAGGTCTACCTGTGCCTGGCCGAATCAACTCCAAATCAGCTGGACCACCTGAGGGTGGAGTTTCCACTCTCCCCTTAACGTTACCTGCCAGGACAGAGCATCTGCTGTGACGTTAAGGTGGCCCGGGATGTGAGTGGCACACAGCGACCTGAGTCCGGCCGATGGCCGACATGTTGTCTGTCTGGACCAACACATGGTTGGCCTGAATCAATGGCCATGGCATCTGCAGGGCGAGCAATACTGCCAGCAACTCGAGGCAGCTTATATGCCAATACAGGTAAGGTCCTGTCCAGGAGCCAGCAGCTGCGTCCCCGTTGTACACGACACCCCAGTCGGTCTTGGAGGTGTCCGTCGTAACCACAACGCGCATGGACACTTGCTGTAAGGGAACTCCTGCCCGCAAGAATGCAAGGTCAGTCCAAGGGCTGAAAAATCAGTGAGCAGTGGGCGTTAGAGCCACGCAATGTATGCCGCGGGACCATGTGTGACTCTGGTGTGGAGCCAGTGCTGTAGCAGTCTCATATGCATCAACCTGAGCAGCGTGATGCCATATGCCCCAGGAGCCTCTGAAAATATTTCAGTGGGACCGACATTTGCTGCCTGGATAAGTTCAGGCAGTCCAGCACCGACTGCGAGTGCTCATTCATGAGGCACACTTTCATTGACACCGAGTCTAACTCCATGCCGAGAAAAGAGATGCTATGAACCGGGGAGAGCTTGCTCTTTTCCCAGTTGACCCGAAGCCCTAGACGGCTGATGTGGGTGAGCACCAGGTCCTAGTGTGCGCACAGTAACTCTAGAGAGTGTGCTAGAATCAGCCAGTCATCGAGGTAGTTCAGTATGCGGACGCCCAGTTCCCTTAACGGGGCAAGGGCTGCCTCTGCGACCTTCGTGAAGACGCGAGAGGACAGGGACAAGCCGAAGGGGAGGAACAGCGTGCCGAACCCAGGAACCAGTCATCCAGCTGCGATTGTTTGGGGATTTACCCGGTGGAGCTGTACTCACTGAAGCCCCCAAATGGCCTCTGGTGTCAGCCGAGGGGGGGACAGCCGAAGTGGCTTTCCCTCGGAAGGAGGAAAGCCGAAGTGGCTTTCCCTCGGAAGGAGGAAAGCCGCGACCGCAACATTGCCATGGTCATGTTCTCGCAGTGAGAACATGAACCATTCACGAATGCTTCCTCAACGTGCTTATTGCCCAGGCACGTGAGGCAGTAATCGTGACCGTCAGAGGCGGAGAAGTAACGACAGCATCCAGGAACGCCACAGAGATGGAAAGGCATCTTTTCAAAGATGTGTCTTTAATAGACGTTCAACATCACGGTGTCTTGCCCTAAAAGAGAAAACTTTCTTTTAGAGGAAATTGCTCTTTAAAAGTGCTGTCGAAGCGCCCAGGGCTGTAATCTGCAGTGGAGTGCAGAGTGGAGAGAGAACCGCTGGAATGTGACTTATATCCAACAGCAGAATGCTCCTGAAGAGTCAGGTGAATGGGAAATGGCAGTGGTATTCAGCTGGCTGTAATACGACCGCTCGGCTCTGAAGAAAAAGTCTGACTGAATCTGCATCCTGATCTCCCTTTTATACCGGGGGGGGAGTGGCATGCAAATTCAACTTGGCCTTCTCATTGGCCTTTTCTCAAAGATCTGAAGGTGGATCAGACTCCCAAGAGCGACACCTAGTGTCACTATTCGTTTAGAGCTTTATTAATCCCCATGGGGCAATTCATTCAGACTGTCATGGTGCTTTACATATACAGACAACACTGAATACACATACATACAAATAATCAAAATACATAAAATATATAGAGGAGAAAAAAATTATAATAAATACAAATAATTAAATAAATAATAAAATAGTAAATTATGTTTGTTACATAAACTAATTGCTTCAGGCACAAAAGTTAATTTGAAATGGTTTGTGAAACACCTGATTGTCCTTAAACGCCGCCCAAGGGGCAACCACTCGAAATAAAGGTTCAAAGGGTGTGTGCTATCTCCCATTAATTTATGTGCCATTCTCAACACTTGCTGTTCATAATAAAATGTTACATTTACATTTTATTCATTTGGCAGACACTTTTATCCAAAGTGACTTACAAAAGAGGAAAACATAAGCGAAGCATCTTAAGGAGACATTTGTACGAAAGTTCCATACTACAAAGTTTTATTAGCATCAGAATGGAATTCAAAATTTTTTTAAGTGATTGCTTCAGTGCTCTTGGAAAAGATGTGTTTTTAGCCGTTTTTTTAAAGATAGAGAAGTCAGCTTCACGGATGGAGTTGGGAAGGTCATTCAACCAACGTGGTATGATGAAACGGAGTCCGGGAAAGTGTTTTGGTGCCTCTACGTAGACTGCATAAAGAAACGCCCATAATTTTTGAGCACGTTTACAATACCTTGCTGATGATTTTGTTCTTCATAGACGATGAAGAAAACCAACATATGAAAGATAAAGACAGAATACTTTCAACAAATGAATTATAAAAAGACCTAAGAATAGGTCTCTGAACATCAAGGGAATTATGCTTCCTCAACACAAACAATCTTTGTTGTGATTTCTTATTAATGGCATCAGTATTTTTATCAAACTTTAACATGTTATCAAAAATTGTCCCTAAATACTTGTATTCCTCTACTCCATTAATAATTACAGGTTGAGGTGAAAGTGTTTTCATACTGAAACCTTCTCTTTAGTCTTTGAGACTTTCAATTCGACACAACGTCGAAGTGAGTGACAGAAGGCAAACTAAGTTTTTTTAAAGCCACATAAATAATAAATCTAAAAAATTATCTTATTAATAAATTAGTCCTAAGATTTAGCTACAGTATATTGGGTACACCAAACTGAAATTCACATGACTTACGTGTAGGGCTATCAGAAATATCAGCAATATCTCCTTAATTGTCACAAAAAGATAAATCTTTACAGAGATCAAAAGAAAAAAATCCAACACTACTGTTTCTTTAATGTTAAGTGATACACTTTTCATAAAGAGATATTTTACATACTAAGTGCCCATTACATCCAAGAATAGAGTAAGCGACAATATTCATAAAACTTCTTAATAATTAGACTTAATGGAGACCTATTATGCCCATTTTTACAAGATATAGATAAGAGTTATATAACTCTCAGGTGTCCCCAGAATGTGTCTGTGAAGTTACATCTTAAAATACCCACTGGTAATTTATTATACCATGTTGTAAATGCCTTTTTTTAGGGTGGAATCAAAAATATGCTGTTTTCGTGTGTCTCTCTTTAAATGCAAATTAGCTGCTGCTCCCTGCCCCCTTTCTGGAAGAGGGCTGTGCCTTTACAGTTGGTGCTTCAGATACTACTTCAGAAACGAAAATTAATTTTGACTTTTGAAATATAAGAAAGAGGAGTGGGTGGACTTCTAACATTGTAGGGTGGTAGTGTACTCACACACTGCCGACTCACATTTATGTACAAATAGGTCCACTTTAAATTAAATACTTACAATAAATACAAACAGTAAATTACAATGAGTGGTGAAAATACACTGTCTGGACCCTAGTTGGTGATTAGTTTTTTTTTTATCATTCTAGTGCAATATACATCTAAAATCTATATCAACATTACATTTATTGTTGCTGTGAGGATAAGCACCGATATCGGTGCAGTTGAGAATTTTCAGTGCAAATTAATTACCTCAGTATCTCAAGTTGACAGTTTGTACTCTTCAGTGCATCAGACATCAGCTTCACTCCTGAATCCTGCAGGTCATTGTTACTCAGATCCAGCTCTCTCAGAGGGGAGTTTGATGATTGTAGAACTGACGCCAGACTTTCACAACATTGATCAGTGAGATTACAGCCCGACAATCTAAATAACATGATCAAAAACTCCACCATAATCAATCAAGCATTAAGACATTATAAATCATGAAAATCTTCCTAAACCTTCTTCTAAGATAAAGAATTCAGTTTGTTAAACAGTTTATCTGCACAATCATTTACCAAATAGTAATAGGACTCATCAGCATGTTTATGGCAAAACATTTTACAATTGAGAAAAAAAAGAAAGCAGTATTTTATAACTACAGTAAGTTTTACCAGCAATAATAATTTCTACAGTGTTAATTATTCTTGAGTACAGACAGTTTGCGTAAACTGTCATTACTATCTTCTATCTATTCTCCTCAAGACAATCTGCTCTGTCAACTAGATAAGTATTGTAATACTGTAATCTTCTGTATATATGATCATCTTATTCTGATTAAGAAGAATAGTTCATTCAGATATGAAGGGATCGTCTGTCTGACATGTGAATCCACCAAACGGACTTTACTTGTTTTAGTTTCAAGTGTGTATTATGAGGAACTGTGATATTTCTGTTTGTTTAATAAATTATCTCATTTACACACAACTAATACCTTAAGATACAATGTGTTGAACCTTCTGAATTTTCTTATTAAATATAGACTATATTTATTTCCTTTTAAAATGTAATGCAATGTACTCAAATCAATTGTAATCTTAATAAAATATATTTTTGAAATCACAACTGGAAAATATTTTTATGTGAAATTAGGTAAATGCATTAACTGTTTTTTTAAAGCCACGTTTAATTAAATACTAAATCTAATAAACTGTCTTATTAATACATTAGTCCTATTATTTAGCTACAGTATATTGGGAACACCAAACTGAAATTCATATTATTTACAGGTAGGGCTATAATAAATATCTACAATATATAATTAATTGTCACAAAAAAAATAGATAAAAGATTAGCAGCTCTCAAAAGAAAAAAAATCCAAAAAACAGCACAACAGTACTGTGTCTTTAAAGTTACGTGATACACTTTTCATAAAGAGATATTTTACATATTAAAAGTGTCCATAACATCCATGCATAGTGTAAGTGACAATATTCATAAAAAGTCTTAAAAATTAGACTTTTCTAATTCACAGGCAGGACCCTAGTTAGTGATATTTGTTTTTTTCATCATTCAAGGGCAATTGAAAATATATATCAACATTACATTTATAGTTGCTTTGAGGATACACACACCGATATCGGTGCAGTTGAGAATGTTCATTGCAAATTAATTACCTCAGTATCTCAAGTTTACAGTTTGTTTTCTTCAGTCCATCAGAGATCAGATTCACTCCTGAATCCTGCAGGTCATTGTTACTCAGGTCCAGCTCTCTCAGAGGAGAGTTTGATGATTGTAGAACTGATGACACAATTTCACAGTGCTGAACTGTCAGATTACAGCTGGACATACTAAAAAAATCAGGAAGCATGTACAGCAATCAAAAAAGATGAGCAACTTACTTATGGTCATGACAATTCCACATTATATGAAACTTAAGTAATATGTCATGAAGAATCAAATTTTTTCTTGATATTTTTTGACATGGAGGTCATGCTACTATAAAAACAAGCAGTAAATTTCAGAACTCAAAACATAATCCCCAAAGCAATAAAAGCTTTTAATGAAACCAAGCTGACTCGTTCTGTAAGTCCACGACTACCCAACATCACAATGGGGCCCATTTATTAATGACCACCTATACAGTGAAAAAACATCAAGCCTACTTCATTGCACCATTGGCCCAACCCACTGATGTTCAGTTCGTTCACAGAGAGAGAGAGCATGACAAACAGGCCTAGTGTGGCCAACTATTCCCGAGGCATAAAATACAAGAGAAGTCCTGCAGCAATTCAAAGTCACAAGTATTAAGTGGGTGAGTCTATTCAATTCAAATAGATCAAAGATCGAACCAGTGTCCTTCTGATTAACAGTTATGTGCTTTAGCCCACTACATCACCACTCCATATGACCTTGTGATCTGGGGTTGCTCCAATTGTTCAGGTATTGACCAATATAGCTAAATGTTTTAGCTATAATTGCCTTAAAATATATTGTGAAGTACAGTTAAATTTGACACACTACTAGGAGTGTGGTGTCCTCATGGGCATTGGCCAATGGCACCTCTCTAGCAGACATCTGGTTTCGTGCAGTGTCTTATTCACAGTCGCGCCATGTTTAATTTTTAATGGGAATGAAAACAAGGCTGTGAGGGATAGACTTGCCATCTCTTCAATGGCACGAATGGTATAAAGCTGTAAAAATCTCCTAGATCACGTCTGATTTCTACAACTCATGTTGTATGGAGATTTTTGTCTACTGAATGTCCTTGTAAATATATTTTTTCAATGTTTTTCAATGAGGAATGATCCAAAAACTCTTTAAACTGCAGTAGAGCCCATTGAGAGAGGAGATGGCGCTGCTGTGAATAAGGTCTAGCATGTGCTGAATAACATTTATATATTTTGTTCTTGGCAGATATATTTAACAAATACTTCAACAGGCAGTTCATTTAAAAGTCATCACATTTCTGTCATCACTGCTCACCCTCGAGTCTGTATGAATCTTTCTCTGCCGTAGAACAAAAAATGAGATGTTAAGCAAAAAGTTTAGTCTCAGTCACCATTCACTGTCACTGCATGTTTTTATCATTCAATGAAAGTGAAATGAGTTCCACTGAAATAAGAAAGTCATACAGGTTTGCAACAGTATGAAGGTATGGTACACAGGTACACCGCATGATAGTGTTAGCAAATCGCTTGCTTACAGAGACACAGAATAACGGCATTTGCATTTGAGGCACATGAGTTGTGCGTGGATGCTGCGGAGAATAGCGTGAAGCCTCCACACGCGCTAAATTCTCTGCGGAAATACGCTCAACAAGCCACGTGATAAGATCCGCAGATTGATGTCTCAGACCTCAGAGAAGATAATAAAATGATAAAATAGGGCATTTCATGACCCCTTTAAAACTTCATTTATTCATGTACCAGACACTTTTATCCAAAGTAAAATTAAATTCTTCTTTATGTCAGCTGACATGACTGAGTTTGCCACAAACCCAAGAACCTACCGTAGATCACAACTTCTGTCAGATGTAATTCTAGTGATTAAATATTAGATGTTAACACTCACAGAGCTTTTCTGCAGTTCCTCACAGCTGGTAAGAGTCTCTGTCGACCCTCTATTGAATATATTTGCCATTTGTTGAGGTCTAACTCATCCAGCACCTCCTCTGACATCAGGATCATGTTGGCCAAAGTTGAACATTGTACAGGAGAAAGATCTTCCTTTGTTTCAGATTTCAAAAAGGCCTGCATTTCTTCAACAGAATTATCTTTCATTTCAATCAAGCAGTGTGAGAGATTCATCCACCTTTCAGGACTGACGTTTTGTTTTTGACCTCGTTTGAGGTTTTGGATTATTTTCATCATGATCTCTGGATTGTTCTCTGTGTGTTTCAGTAGATCCTGTAAGAGTCTCTGATTGGACTCCAGTGAGATGCCATGAAGGAATCGAAGGAAAAGATCCAGATGTCCAGTTTTACTGTCCAAAGCTTCATTCACTACTGCCTTCAGAAACACATCCAGAGGAACATCCTCACATCGAGTTCTGTGTTTTCCTCTCAGAAACATTTTCAGAACCTCACAGTTCTTGTGTAAATAACAGAAAAACACATAAAGTGCTGCAAAAAACTCCTGAAAGCTCAGATGAATGAAGCTGTAGACTTTCCTCTGATGAATCACAGATTCCTCCTTAAAGATTTCAGTGCAGATCCCAGAATACACTGAGGCATCAGTGACGTCTATGCCGCTCTCAATCAGGTCCTCCTCATAGAACATGACATTGCCCTTCATCAGCTGTTTGAAAGCCAGTTCAGCAAGTTTCACAATCACTTTCTCTGGATCTCTCCCTTCATACTTCTCATTCCTCATTTTGATCTGAATGAGCAGGAAGTGGATGTACATTTCAGTCAGAGTTTGAGGGATTTCTGCACTGTTGTCTCGTTTCAGGATGTTTTGAAGCACAGTGGATGAGATCCAACAGAAGACTGGTATGTGGCACATGATGTGGAGGCTTCTTGCTCTTCTAATGTGTGAGATGACTCTGCTGGCTTGATGCTCATCACTGATTCTCTTCCTGAAATATTCCTCCTTCTGAGGGTCATTGAATCCCTGGATTTCGGTCACACGGTTGATGTATTCTGAGGGGATCTGATTGGCTGCTGCTGGTCTGGAGGTGATCCAGATGAGAGCGGAGGGAAGCAGATCTCCTTTGATGAGGTTTGACATCAACACACCCACTGATGAAGTCTCAGTCACATCAGAAACTTTCTCACTGTCTGAAAACTTAAGAGGAATTCTGCTTTCATCCAGACCATCAAAGATGAACACAACTTTACTCTCATCATAAATCTTTGAGTCCAGATCATGAAGGTCAGGATGAAAGTCCAGCAGAAGTTTGTGAAGACTGTACTGGTGATCTTTAATCAAGTTCAGCTCTCGAAATGGAAGCACAAACATGAAATCTACATCTTGATTGTCTTTTCCCTCGGCCCAGTCCACAATGAACTTCTGCACAGAGACTGTTTTTCCAATTCCAGCGATGCCTTTAGTGAGAACAGTCTTGATGTTTTCTCTTCTCTTCTCCTCACATCCTGGTTCAGTTAAAGGTTTAAAGATGTCATTGCAGTTGATTGGAGTGTCTTGGAGTGTCCTGTAACTTTTCTCCATCTGTAAAACCTCATGTTCTTCATTCACTCCTTCACTCTCTCCCTCGATGATGTAGAGCTGTGTGTAAATCCTGTTCAGGAGGGTTTGATTCTCTTGTAGTTTGATTCCCTCAAATAAACTCTCATACTTCTTCTTCATGATGGTTTTGTGAGTGTCTTTGAGTCTCTGTAGGACATCATCCACTGCTTCTGTCCGATCGGACGTCCCAGATCTGATCAGATCAGCTTTCTCCACACTGCAGAGAATTGAGACACTTAAAAGTTTCAATCAGAATTTGCATATGGTCAGGGGACATGATAAATTCACTCATTCACAACTATTACAAAAGCTGCAAACAATTACTGATGCTCAAGAAGGCAACACAAGAAGCAGCAAGGGGTGCAAACTTTGAGTTTTTAAGTGTTTGGTTTTCTTTTACAAGAAAGGCATTTATTTCTTCGATGTCCTCTGTAGGGGACGCCGGGACTTATTGCTTGACAACACAGGTGAATAGGATGAAGACACAAATAACCGTATTTCTATGAAATATTCTTATGAATTGAGATTTCTGTTCCTGAGTGCTGACAAACACTCATTATAAATAACTGAACACAGCTTAAATGCAGGCACTGTTAATTCATATGTATACAGGAGTGCATTCAGAAATACACATATATTTCATATTTCACATTAAAGAAGTGTTGCAGACTATTTTCACAACTACTAATCAAATAAATGTAGTATGGAGAGATTTGTATGAGTTTTATGAGCACAGAGAGATATCAGTATGTCCAGAGCGTGAATGAAGGATCTTTTGGATTTAGAAATGAAGCACTCTTGTTTTAAAATCTCCCCATCTCTATGTCCAGATGTTATGACCCCCCTGAAGACTTTAAAATGCTCTTTACATTTTTAAAACACTTTAACATTTAATGATGACCTGTAAATCCACTTCAACTAATTACACTGACATGTTCAGCAGATATCCATGAACACATCCACGACACTAGAAGATGCAAGACATCATTATCAAGATGATTGTGCTTTAGTTTCTCTGAAACAACTTTATTCATTCAGTCTCTAACACTGGATATGGTCTTACCCCATCAATAGCTCAGCAGTTATTTCTGTCTCACAGCGTGTGATGATACATTTAAAAGAATCATTTAGACTGTTTATGTTCTTATATTTCAGTATTTTGTCCTCAATACTGTTTAGTGTCTCACCTGTTCACTGCATCAGTAATGAGATCCCAGGTATCAATGCGGTCACTTTGAAAGAAGGGTGAATGTTTTCTGTGGATGACACGTATAAAAGAAACATTCATTTAGATTTTCTGTTTTGAGTATCTGCAGATATCAGCACTGTTGAATTATTGAAAAATAAAGCACCTCCTGAGGTGGTAATGCGGCCACGACACGAAGCAGAGTTTGTATTATTTTTTAATAATTCAATGGTCAGTCATCAGTTATTCCACTTATACACAGTTATCACACCATAAGACCTCTAATAATACATTATTATTATTATTGACTTTCAGAATTGTTTGCAAATATGAAGTCAGAGACTGAATTAATGAATAAATAAATGAGTGAGCATGTTTACGTGAACAAGAATATTCTGATGTCAGCATGTAGTCATATTTACACTGTGTGTGTTTAATGTACATGCTTTATTTTTGATATCCGTTGCAACATTATATTTATTTTAAAACAATAGATAGTTCCAGTTCTTGAATCTGATTGGACGAGAGACATTCCATGAGAATTGATGTCTCAGAACATCAGCACTCTGACACTGTTTGTGTCACTCCGCTTGTGTTCGTGGTATTATAAACTAAAGTGTAAGAGCAGCACAGATGTGGAAAAGGGCAGGATGTGTCTTTTCATTTATCCTGTGACATTAAAGGAATATTCCGGGTTCAATACAAGTGAAGTTCAATCGATAGGATTTGTGGCATAATGTTGATTAGCACAAAAACTTATTTGGACTCGTCCCTCCTTTTCTTTAAATAAGTTACCGTGAGGCACTTACAATGGGGAGGACGTCCGCTCTGATGGCTATTTTTACACAGAGAAAATAAGAACAGGAGACATTATAGTTTACAGTCCTTAAAACATAAATCAATATACAATACTGGATCTCACCTGTTCACTGAGTCAGCACTGAGATTAGAGGGATCAAACATGGAGCTGTTACCCATGGACTCTTCTTCATATTCTAGAAGTTTGATTTTCTGGGCCGGTGTTTTGTCTTCTTCATAGTCTGTTTCATCATGTGATGTATATCTCCCTCTCTTTCTCCCTCTGGTGTTTCTGAGAAAAAGTGAAATAATTCTAATGATTAATCTCCAATAATGCTAAAGATCATCTCATGATCTCATCATTTAAGTTGAGCGGTTCACAGTTGTTACTCTTCAGAGATAAATCACAAGTCTTGTGCGGATCTTTATGGACAGTGTTTCATTTCCCCCCAAAATTATTCTTTAGCAAGAAAAACAACAACAAAGGAATTCACAGACATTGAACTATTGTAAACTGAAGCTGTTACCAGCCAGACAGGAAATGACTCTCCACTGACCGCTGTCTGCATCCCTGCAGTCAATTCTGGATGAACTCCAAAGACTCTTAATCATTATTCTTACAATTTAAACATCATCCTTACAATTATATAATTTCCATTACACTTTTAAACATTGCATTAGTTTGCTTAATCGTTTCAATGAACACAAGACTTGTTGTACACACTCAGGGGTAAAATTGGGATGGAATGGACTAGTCTGTGTCGGAACTTGGTCTGCCATCTTCATCTAGAGCGCCACCATTTTAACAGCAGATAAATCACACAATAAATGTTTATACTCACATCTAATCTTATCACTGGGAGTATAAAAGACAAAATATATCAGACTATCTGTGTTTAGTCCTGTCTTTATATTAATATAATGGTCTTGTCTGGATATGGTACGGCTGAACAATTCATTGAAAAACAAACTGTGATTTAAATTTCTCCTTCCACGTTTATGTAATTGTGAAAACTAACTTCAATTTTTTGGGATTTAATTTAGTCACAACATAATTCCCATAGTTAAATTTATTTTATTCCATAGTTTTGATGACTTTACTATTATTCTAAAATGTGAAGAAAATAATTATAATTTTTTTCATTTGAAGTGTTTCAAATCTTTTGACCGGTAGTGCACATATAAATAATAAAATGGATTTGGACACAATATTTTAAGCCATGATGTATCAGCTATTCATTAAATTTTTGCTTTGGCAGGGCAAGTAAAAGTCTGAAGCACTTGCCAAACTGGGCCAGTAGAAAAAATCCTCAGCGATGAGCCCTGATCTCTGGTGGGGCAAGTAATGTGCCGTTTGTATTTGGGCAGTTCACGTGTGAGATTTGCTTTGTTAAAATCCCCAATAATAATAATAACTGAGTCTGAGTATTGTTTTTCTGTGACTTGATCAGTCAGGTGTTGCAGTGATGTGTTCACACACGCGTTTGGCGTGATATACACACTCACCAGAATAAACGAGGAAAACTCCTGCGGTGAGTAGAAAGGCTTACAGTTAATATAGAGCGCTTCCAAATTAGGACAGCACATCCTCTTTAATGTTGTTACATCTGTACACCAACTTCCATTGATGTAAAATCATGTTCCGCCACCTCTCGAATAATTCAGATGATGTGTGTTTAGTCCTGTCAGCTGTTTATATTAATATAATTGTCTTATTGTCTTCAACACTGGATATGATCTCACCTGATCACTCCATCACCGAGACCAGGGGGTTCATGCATAGAGTTGTTACTCTTCATAGACACACAGCTGGATTCTGGAGGTACAAATGTGTTTCTCTGTCTGCGGGTGATACATATAAAAGACAGAATAATTCAGATGATGTGTGTTTATTAATAATAATTTAGATGTTCTCTCTTTAGACCCGTCTAATGTTTTTAAACCAATATTTTTGTTAGTGTCTCACCAAGAGTCAAAGTTTACTGTCTCAACACCAAAGTTAAGGGATTCATTCACAGAATTGTAACTCCAAAGACAAACAAGAATGTCAGGAAATATGGGACTTCTAGACGTTTCTTGGATGTTGTAATTTTGAAGGTATCTCACTCTTGCTCAGACTGATAGTTACCCATATTACTCCATGTATATACAGTATAATCCCTGATATTTTCCCTTGTGTTTGTCTGATATTAACACTTTAACTACCAAGGCAGTCATTTTGACCGTTTTTAAATTTTGCAATGTAATAACTTTGTTGAAATAAAACCCTTATAACCATAGGACCATGACTTTTCTTAAATGTGTGTATATTTTATTCTAACATTGTTATTTTATTAAAATTACAAAACACAAAAGAGTTCTGATTATTTCTCTCTTGAATGGCCATAACGGTCATTTTGACCGCACACATTTCAGTGTTTGCTACATAAAGGAGGAAAGGCGCTGTTCACCACGGAGGTGCTGAGAAGTGACAATGCAACGCTCACAGTCCATCAGTGCAAAAGAAGGAAAAACATCTGCATTCTCAGCACTGTCCACACAGCTGTTGCCATCACAAGTGGCCAAAAGGTTAAACCAGAGACAGTCACATAACAGAACCAAGTTCAGAGTAGATGTGCTAGATCAAATGGTGAGGAAATACTCTGTGAAAGCATCCATACGTAGATGGCCAGTGGCTGTGTTTTATAATATCCTTGACCTGGCTGTGATAAATGCTTCCATCCTGTTCAAGAAATGCACAAATGAGAGAATGTGACGGAGGAACTTCACAATGCGACTGGTAAATGAACTTCGCTCCGGTCATATGAGAGTAAAAGCCACACAGCTGATGGTGCGAGGATCCAGACAGGAGCAGCTGATGATGGAGAGGGGAAGGCAGTGCCAAGTGCGGAGAAACGGCAAGAAAAACAAAACTAAGGACACTTGTGACAAATGTCACCAGGTAGTGTGTGTGAGCTGCACATGGAGAGATTACCTGTATTGACTGTGAGTAATCGATCCACAAGCATCAGTGAATGATGTGCGGTGTTTGCCCCCAAAACAACCTGATGCCTTGTTCAAGTGAGACACTTTTAGGAGAATTCGTTCATAATGATTTTACAGCATAATATTTTCATATAGTTTTACAGCATGTTATTTTATTAACTGTTTTGGCCATTTTGGGTAAGGCCTTTATTTGTTTCATACATGTCGAAGGTTTTTACTATTCACTAAAATACACATTGGTGATGTTTTTATAAGTTATTGTATTCTAAGATTTGTTTTTATTTTTACAAAGAAAATAATAGAATATAAATAATCAAATTTGTATCTGTAATTAGCAACAATTGCAGGTTCTGTGGTTGTCGATGATCTAATACATTTTCACATTCATTAGGATTTAAATTTTGTGTCCTGATGTTTATTATTAATATAACAGATTCATTTATTTGTGGATTTTGATTCCAGTGGTGTCTGCATAGGATTGTTTCCGATTCGTGTTGTCCAAACATTTCCAAAACTCCAGAGTGTTGTAAAGTCCAAAAGTCAAAATGTATTGAAAAAAGATAGATGTAATCATTTCAAATTGAGGATTTTGTTCTAGGATTTTTTTTATTTTTTAGGGTGATGTCATAAAATATGAAATATGACGACATTTTATTTAATAAAATAAAACCTCAATAGAAGCTTCGAATGTAAATATGACATGAAAAAAAATGACATTTTGTAGTTTAGTATGAACGGGCATTTTAGTAGTTACAGAACTCCAGTAGTTCTAGTGTTAAACAGACAGTTCATCCAAAAATAATTTACTCACTCTCATGCCATTCCAGATGTGTTTAACTTTCTTCTGCTGAACACAAATGAAGATCTTCAGAACATTCTCTCAGCTCTGTATGTCCATACAACGCATAGTGAAAGTGAAAGTGGCGATTTATGGTAAAAAAAAGGGATTTAAAAATGTTTCCGTTTCTCACCCACATCTATCATATAACATCAGAAGACATGGATTAACCCACTGGAGTTGTATGGATTACTTTTATGCTGCCTTTGTGTGATTTGTTTAGCTTCAAATTTCTGGTCACCATTCACTAGCATTGTATGGACCTACAGAGCTGAAATATTCTTTTATAAATCTTTAAAATGTGTTTTCTTCAGAAGAAAGTCAGTCAAACACATCTGGGATGGCATGAGTGTGAATACATTTGAGAATATTCAGTTTTGGGTGAACTGTTCCTATAACTGTTCCCATATTTGGGCATGCAGATAAGTGTAAGACATCATTAGAGACTATAAAGTGTCTACTTTTATTTGTGTACACTCACAATAACAACAAAACCTTGTGCTTTGGTAAAATAAAGAAAATAAAAAGGGTGAGCTTTCAGCTGCCTCTGTCTCCGCGAGCATATTTCTGTCTAAAGAAAGATTAAAATGTCTACTTTTAAATAAAACAATTCAAATTTAAAACAAATATTCTCCTGCAATGTAATCTGTATGAAACTAAGCGATGTACATTTTCTCCTGGCTCAGCTAATTATCCCAAATTGTGATCACACACGCGCGCAGAGGGCGCCATTCATACGCTAATGTCCTGAGACGATCAATGCAAATGGTAAACGCCACCGAGGCAAGTTTTATATATACACACACACACACACACACACACGAGTAAGAACAACATGAAACACCAAGAAATTAACAGGATTCCAAGTTCACTTACTTGTACGGCATGTGTCATGTCTAATGTATTAAAAATGCCATCAGAATACAACCAAAGCACAGAATAGCAATAAGTACATGGCTAGAAGTAATTGTAAATCATCCAAAATAAATGCAATGATCACTAGATTTATACAAGTGTTACTATAATGATTTTGTAAATAGTGATCAGCAACCAAATACTGATAAGGTGGAAGTTACTGCCATTTGCCTTGGCATGACTTCTCACTTTTTGCAGACAATACAAAGGCAGATTACAGTAACTTCAAAATAGGGGTCAAAACTCAAGATTGAACTCAAGATTTCTTTACTAAAACATCTAATTGCCAGATTTCCAGTATCCTACCTATAATACATTTGTCTGGACAACTAAAAATCTTTAAAAGTAATTTTTCTCAGTTCCACACACTAGCGAGTTAAGGTTTTTTTTGCCTTTGTATGGCATGTATATATTGTATATACATTATATACAATAGCCGTGGTGAGTCTTAGCATTAACTTAGCATAAAGGTTTCTAATAGATTTGAGATGAATACTAAAATAATCTTTGTGTACATTTAGTTTATATTGTCTTACATTTAAATATTGTTTCATCCGGGTTTGCGCCAATAAAATCACCTGCATCATGTTTATACTCACACAGGGTCAGAGGTCACTGCTCCATCACTGAGATCAGGGGGTTTAATCATGGAGTTGTTACTCTTCATAAACACATAGCTGGACACTGGAGATGCTGCTCTCTGATGGTGAACAGCTCCATCCTCTCTCTCCTCATAGAGACTCATTTTAGAAGCAGCTCTCTCCAATATATCCCATAATAATCTTCAGACCTGCATTTGAAGAACACAAACACACAAAAAGTAAAACATCAAGATACTGAACTGAAACTTTCACTGCACTGATAAAAGACACTAAACAGAAAGAACAACTCAGAGCTGCTTCACTATCATACTTTAAGGTGCCAGCGAGTCCCCCCCCCCCCCCCCCATACTCCTCGGGAGAACAAAAGGCTCTCATGAGAATCAACATTTGAACTCTCTCTTGCACATGTAACAGCAACATCCGAGACGCAGCCAGCAGGGGCTCGCACCTCCCTTCTACCGTCTGATTATCTCCCCCTACTCCCCCCCCTCCTCCTCACTTAGAACTCACTAAAAACCTATACAATGTCAAGTGTGTACAAAAAAGTAACTATAACATGTTTGGTATCATTTAAAGTGTCTCAGTGTGCCTGGTAAACTGGTCTCATCCTCCCAGCTATAATGAAAAGCTAGAAGTTATAGAATGTGAGAGATGTGGCGTGCCCCTTAAAGGTGTGCCCTTCCCCAGATCCTCCATACCTACTATATGTAAATGTAGTGAACCCCTCAATAAGGGACTCAAATCTAATTAGAAGGACAGACACACCATTTGGTTAGCTTATTGAATTATCTGGGTTTATAAGGAGAAGGGGCAAAAGGTTCTGGGAGTCTGTAGGTAGACTTCCCACACGATCGCTGTGTGTAGTTTTTCGTTGCCAGGTAATGTTTCTACAAATTCCTCAATTTCCGAATTGTTGTGATTATATTGATTGTTTGATGATTTTGCCTTATGAATTGGATTTTGAATTATTGTTCTATTACCTGGTCAATAAATTGTGAACATTTGATTTTATTCTGACTGACTCTGAAATTGTTTTCCCAAACAGATTGAGCGATTCGTATGTTACCGCAAGTCTGCGTCAGATTAGTGACGACTAATATTTGGCATCAGTTCAAGTGTACTTGGTTTGCAAAGACAGAAAGTGTGTTTCCGTTTAGAACAGCTAAATGCTGCTTGACAAATCTAAATTCGGGTCTGTCTTACCTCTGTTTTAATTTGATGTTTCTCCAGATAAGTGTACGCGGGAAACCACGACATGGCCAATCTAAAGCTATTATAAGAGAAGTTATGTTGGTCAACTTACATCTGTAATAGTGGCTCTACTGAAGAAAACGTTAAGTTAAATACAAGTGTATGCAATTCCATGGGGGCTATACTGACGTATCTTTGATTGTGTAAACGTGAACATGACCGATCTCAGGTATATAGCAATTACCTCTGTTTGATGATCCAATACTGACCGCCTGTGATCGTGAGACCCGCAGTGTAGAGAAAACACGCGAGGACCTCAAAGCGACATAGTTTCCTAATCTGAACGGGTAAAATATAATTAAAGGAGTTAAAAGAATAATCAAACATTCGCTCACTTTTAATGATGCTCAGATATCATTTTAATCTGGTTGTGTTGCGTAAAAGAAAGACAGTAACGCACAGAAACTTTCACCCGTATTATTGGAGACCGCCATTGGACCGATAAACGGGCTTACAATACTTTACTCTCTAAATCAGCATTAAAAGATCAAAAATAACTACCAGACTTCTGCTTTACCTCATTTTCAGAACAGCAGAATGTAAATAATTGTGGGCGGATCAAATCCACTAGTGTGAATAACAGCTCAAACAGCCTCAAATACAGGTTTCTCAACTACATGAAAGAACAAGCAGAGAGGTGGACTTCTGTTTATCCTCATTATTAAACTTTCTATTGATTTATTTGATGAGAAAAGAAACACATCTCAGGTCACACCATTGAGGATATTTAACACCAAAGAGAGTCTCTACAACAGACACTTTTACTAGCTGAAGGGAAAAACTCAATGAAGAACAAAAACTAACAGAACACAAATCAATTTGATTGAATAAAGTCCAGCGATTAACCCTTCAAATAAAGAAAGATTCATTCAAACTCACACCAAAATACTCATTACAATTCCTCATCCGATAACATCATGATTTATCTCCTGTCCGATCGTGGAAGTAAAGACGTCGAGCAGTTTTGGGCCTGTTCAACACTTCCGGGTTTATTAGAATCTAGTTCTTGTTTATGGAGTTCATTTGATCTGACTGTCGTGAAAATCTATTAAACACAAAGACGAATGGATATCTCTCAGAAATATGCCGACTACTGAAAATACTCCACAAATATAAAAGTTTGTGCGGTTTAAAATATCGACGTGTAGTGCTCGATTTTAAAATGACACACTGTGAAAAACTGAGTGTGATATAAACTATCAATACTTTATCTGATCACTAATATCCAAACATCTGCAGGAAGAGATTATTGATTTTAAAATAGGCTTCATTATTATTATTATTGTTATTATTGTTAACTCACCGTGAGATGTAAAATATCTTTAAGTCTCTTGATAATGTCCGCGGTAGAAATCAGTCACAGGTGAGTTGAAGATTTTTGGTTTCGTTTAACAGGTGAAGTCAACAACAGTGATCTGCGCATGCTCGTGTCTGAGTGACACATGAGTCCTCATGCAGCTGCACTCCAGTGGAATACATCACAAATGAACGGCCGAGGTTGTATCTCACTACAGATGAGAATTAAAACATTTTTGTAAACTCTGAACATTACCGAAGTCTCTCGAGCAAGTCAGTCCACTGTCGGTCATTTCTGTAATTCTCTCGGGAGGTTATTTACAGTCATGTCAGTGCAGCTACTATCTACTTGAATGGAGAAAGACCAAAATCTCACAAACGGTTGGTCAAGATTACGATTAAAGAACATATTTCATATCAGAAATAAAATCTATTAATACTGGAATCATAAATTGTGGTTCTTTACGTCATATTACGCTAAAAAACGCAAATTTCCTCCGACTTGTACAGCTAATGCGCATGCGTGTTCTAGAGTTGATTGACAGATGTCTATATCTAAAAGGTGATTGGCTCTTTTACCTGTAAGGCGGGACTTAGCTTCATATTTCTGCCTTTAAACCCTCCAGAAATCAACGTCCATTGTAAGTGTCTCACTGTAACCTTCATTTTTTTAAAAAAAAAAAAAAAAAAAAAAGGAGGGACGAGTCGAAATTATTTTTTGTGGTAATCAACTTTATGCCACAAATGCTGTTGATTGAGTTTAACTTGTATATTAGGCAGAATGAGCATCAGTTACTATTCACTTTTATTGCATCTTTTCTCAATACAATGAAAGTGAATGGTGACTGAGGCAAAACTGTGACAGTTCTTTGTGTATCACAGAATAAAGTATGTAGTCAGCTGCACTCCAGTGGATTACATTAGTGATGGGAAGTCCGATTCAATTTCACGAACCGGTTCTTTCGGACAGTTTGAATCCATGAACCGGTTCAAAAACCCATTCAGCTGTTATTTTACATCATCATGTAATGACGTCTGTAGCACGCAATTCTAACATCCCGCAGTCATAGTTTTCACAATCAAACATTAAGATGATATTTTGAGCGCACAAAAAATATTTTCTGCACACTCGAGATTAAACTGAGCAAATAAAAAGTTATTTTGCTCACGCAAGATGATATTTTCAGTGCAAAAAAAAAAAAAGATATTTTGAGCTCATTAGAAAGCGTTTCTTTTCATATTGTAATAGTAATTTTTCACATTATTAATGTCCTGACTATACGTTGTGATCAGTTGATTGTCACTTTGGTGAATTAAAGTACCAATTTCTTTCCATAAGAGCAAAATCTGTATATTATTCCAAACGTTTGATCACCAGTGTGAGCTGAGCCCCAAATTCATCAGACCATTTCCCATCTCCAAAGTCATTAGTCCGGTGGCAGCCCACCTCAAATTACCACTTCACCTTCGTCCCGTTCACCCCGTGACTCCCGTTTCCATGGGAATGCTGATCGATCCCGTGGAGACGCTGAGTGATGAGTTTCATGCCCGCTGCCTCCTTCCTCCTAATTTCACTCCACTTCTTATTCCTTGTGTTTCCTCTCCTTCTTTGCCAGTTTATCGTTCTCTGTTACTGTTGACGTGTGTGCTGTGTACAGTGAAGTCTAACTTCTCTCTTGTGTAACTTGGAACGAGCTTGAGTATCTGTTGGTTTCTTGTCTATTGAGGTGCAGTTACCTGTCTGCTTGCATTCACTCTCACCAGCTGGTGCCCAGAACTGTGGAGGATTCCTCGATTTCTGCCCGTGTCCCGGGATGATTCTTCTGGGCTTCGTTTGCACCTCACTCTCTTCATCTTGAAGCATTTGGCAGACATTTTTATCCAAAGCAACTTTCAGTGAAGAAACACATTTTATCTTTACTTGAACACGTGACATTGGCATTGATAGCACCTGCTCAGCAGATGATCCACACTACAGGAACACTTGCAGAAAATGGCAGGAAAATGTATAATTCAGGAACTTCATTCTGAGATCAGTAATACTGACGAATCTCCAAATAAGAGTAAATTACTGTATATGGGTCAGTTGAATCTGCAACATGATGAAGATCAGGATGAAGCACTTTTACATTTTCAAGACAAGTATTTTTGTCTTTGTTACGATTATGTTTGTGTACTTATGATTTGTTTTTTTTGTTCTCAGATTCTGATTGGTTTCAGATCCTGTTAGTTCTCTGGGATTCGTTCGTCTCCATGACGCTCTGCCGGAAGCTGGCTATAAAAGGCGACGCCAGCTGTCTTCAAGGTGGGGTGGGGGCTTTGGTTGGGCTTTTGCTGTGTGTACGCGCACGTGCGCCCCGTAGATGTTCATTATGTAGCCCATGTTAGACCTGTGTCTCTCATTTGTTGGTTTTGTTTCTTTAGTTTCTTTTATCTGTTGTTCAGTTTATTTGATCGGGTTCGATCGTGTGTCCTCGTGCTTATTTACGAAGAGCAAGCTAGAAGGTCACGTGACATACATCATGCTACATGTAGCGTATGTTATGTATTAGCTCACTAGTTTAGAGAGTGTTGTCTTGTTGTAATTTTGGTTTGTTAGTTAGTGGAGGTAAGTTAAGGGGTGCTTTGGCACGCCAAAGATGTTTCTTTTTTTATTTTTATTTTTGATTTAGTGAGGTTAGATTTCATGGTTGTAGTTAGAGGTGTTTTGTTTTATTTAGTTTTTTGATTTTGGCAACACTCGTGCTCTTCATTTTTATTTGGTGAATTTCTTTGTATTTTTCTTTATTTGTTTGACTATTTATATTTGGAAACATTTAAGGTTTATTTTTCTATTGTGTTTATGGGCTGGGAAGAATAAATTACCTCATACTCCAATTTCTGCTTTATTATTATTATTACTACCACTGTTTGCATTTTACTTTCTAGACATATTCAGTGACAAAAAAAAAATGTTACTCACTTAAAATCCTTAGACAAAAATTAAATCATCTTGGGTCGTAACATTTTAATGGGGGCTCGTCCGGGATACCTAATTATAACAGCTGATCCGGAGTGAAAGGATATATATTTTCTTTTCTGTTTTGTACACTTGTTGTCTTTAGTATGTGCAGATTGTAACAGTGGTGTTGTGTGGAGAACACTTGGAACGTTTGAAAAATTCCTGTGAGTGATTGGATGGCATGAGGTAAGAAAAATGAGTTAATTTGATTTTCATGAATTTATTAAAAATCCAACGCCTGAACAGTTAGACAAGTGTCGAAAAGATGATCTTTTAGAAATTGCTGATCATTTCAAAGTTCCAGTTTCAAAGCAACTGTTGAAAAAGTTTATTAAAGCTTCGATATTTCAAAAGCTTGTTGAATTAAATGTGTTTGCGAAAGTGGTGGAAGATGAGGCAGCTGAAAAGCCTCTTTTCAGGTTTGACGCGTCAGGAGCAGGATTGGGTGATGTGGTGGAGGGGGAAGCCGAAGACAAGGTAACTTTGTCGCCCTTCCAGTCAATGTCTCCGTTGTCCGTCGGTTCAGGGGATGTTACGCGCCTGAAGGTGCGCCTTGCTCGAGTTCAGATGGAAGCCCAGGATCGTGCTGATGCACGGCAGGCTGAGATGAATTTTCGTCTCCAGGTTCGAAAACTGGAGATAGAAGCTGAAACGCAGGTTAAATTACGTCAGCTTGAATTGGAGTCTGTGAAGAGTCGTTCTGAATCAACTATACGTTCTGCTCCTGATCATTCTGTGCCTGTAGGGAATGTTGGTTCGACAATTTCGTTTGATATCAGCAAGCATATTGTATTAGTGCCTCAGTTTAGGGAGAATGAAGTAGATTCATATTTTAATGCATTTGAAAGAATAGCTTCTTCACTTCGGTGGCCAAAAGAGGCTTGGACATTATTACTGCAATGCAGACTTGTAGGAAAGGCTCAGGAAGTTTTTTCGACTTTGTCCTTGGATGATAGTATGAAATACGATGTTGTGAAAAACACTATACTTCGTGCATATGAGTTGGTGCCTGAGGCATATAGACAGAGATTTAGGAACCACAGGAAAACAGGTCAGCAGACTTATATGGAATTTGCCCGTGAAAAGGGGATTCTATTTGATAAGTGGTTAGCTGCAAGTAAGGTGCCCGATTTTAATTCGCTTAAAGATCTGATGATGTTGGAGGAATTTAAGAATTGCGTGCCCGAACGGGTGGTGACATATTTGAATGAACAGAAGGTGGTATCTTCATCACAGGCTGCAATTCTTGCCGACGAATTTGTGTTGACGCACAAGAATGTGTTTAGTTCGGTCCGTTCAGAGAAAATTGCAGGCTTTCTTTCTGGACAGAGTTCAAATTTCCGAGTTAAACAGAGTTCACCTCCAACACAAGAAGTGAGAGAATGCTTTTATTGTCATAAGCGAGGGCACGTTATTTCTGACTGCATGACATTAAAAAAAAAGCAAGCGCCAGATCAACTGAAGCCGGTTGGGTTGATGAATAATAATATGAAGGCATGTTTGAGTGATGCTACTAATGGTGAAGAGATTGATGTGAAATTCACACCGTTCTTAATGAAAGGGCTCATCTCTTTACATGGTGATTGTGATAGTCAGCAAGAAGTAAACATTTTGCGTGACACTGGAGCTGCTTTATCTTTTGTTGTCGCTGATGTTTTACCACTATCTGAGCAGACATCTTGTGGTTCTCATGTATTGATTCAGGGTATTGGAATGGGTACTATAAAAGTCCCATTGCATCGTATACACTTACAGTGTGAGTTAATCACGGGTTTTGTGAATGTGGGAGTTCGTACTGCATTGCCAGTGACGGGTGTTACTTTTATCTTGGGAAATGATTTGGCTGGAGGTAAGGTATTTCCATTGCTAGAACTCCTTGATCAGCCAGATTGTTTTATTCCTGTGGATGATGTAGCACATAAATATCCTGATGTGTTTCCCACAAGCGTGGTTACCCGAGCGCAAAAACGCAGAATAGGCAAAGAGATTGGGTTGTCTGATTCATTCATGTCATCTGTATTTGAGGAAGGTAAACTTCAATCTGAAAATACCACGAAGGTTATTTCTGGTGACCAATTGCCTAGAGATAAATCTTTAGATGTGGAAGTGCTGAATTTGCCTGTCTCACATGACGATGTCATTTCAGCACAGAGGGCTGATCCGTCACTGCAAAAGAGTTTTCTAGCGGCGGAAAATCCAGACACCGTGAAAAATCAGAAAGTGAGGTATGTGTTAGATCAGGGCTTGCTTATACGAGAGTGGCAAGGAAATTGCAGTGACGAGACGGACTGGAATATTCTTAGGCAGGTGGTTGTACCGTCAGTTTACAGACGGCATGTTTTGATGTTAGCACATGATCATCCATGGTCGGGACATATGGGGATTACAAAAACCTATAATCGAATCCTCAGATATTTTTTCTGGCCAGCATTGAAGAAAGATGTCTCGGGGTACTGTCGTACGTGTGATGTTTGTCAGGTTGCTGGGAAGCCCAATCAGATGATTCCTCCGGCTCCGTTAATTCCAGTACCTGCGGTTGGCGAACCATTTGAGAAGGTTCTTGTGGACTGTGTGGGTCCTTTACCAAAAACAAGGAGTGGTAACCAGTTTTTGTTGATTATTACTACCACTGTTTGCATTTTACTTTCTAGAGATATTCAGTGACAAAAAAAAAGTTACTCCCTTAAAATCCTTAGACAAAAATTAAATCATCTTGGGTCGTAACAGTCTTGTTTTCCTGTAACATTATCTAAACATTCTTAAAACATGATTTATTTACTTATTTACAAAATTTTGTGAACTGTGTGTTGCTGGTTCGATCCCCACAGTCACCACCATTGTGTCCTTGAGTAAGACACTAAACTCCAGGTTGCTCCGGGGGGGATTGTCCCGGTAATAAGTGCACTGTAAGTCACTTTGGATAAAAGCGTCTGCCAAATGCATAAATGTAAATATAATGAACTTTAGACTTAAAACAAGAAAAAAAAAATCTGCCAATGGGGCAAGAAATAAAATCTGACAATGGGGCAAAAAAATAAACTTGTTTTCTCTTTGAATTCAGTTTATTTTCTGACCCCATTAGCAAACAGTTTTTTTCTTGTTTTGAGCATAAATTTCTTTCAAAACAAAACTTAAAATCTCATGCCAGTTTGTTTTCAAGTAAATAAAGCATCATGGGAGTGGGCGGTCGATCTGAAGCTCATCTCGCAGGATTCGTTTCCTGCGGTTCTCTGATTGGTGGATCTTTCTCTGATGCACCATGGGTAATGTAGTAGTTTACCATGAATTCAGCTATTAAAAACTATTTTCAAACATTAAAGTTGAGATAATGCAGACGGATGGACTTAACAGAAGCATATACCATCAATGAACATCTTCAGAGCTCATGATAGGTCTGTCTTTAAAGGTTTATAAGTTATCATTGAAAATAAATGAGTCTATGGGATAAATGAATGAGATTTTTACTTCCGGAACAAGAAAAAGAATAATTTGCCCTGAGTTCCCTTTAGCAATTTATTTTATTAACTTTACATGAGGATATTTTTCACATTATGTTAACATTAATTATACACTGTCATACCTCACACGTGAATTCTGAAGCAGCTGTGAGGCCTCTGTCTCTTCATGGAGTCCGTCAGGTGAATTCTGATGCATTATGGGTACTGTAGTTTCTGTCAAGACTGGTTATTGTACCGTCAGCGGTTCTTCACGTCTGGGATCGGGGGGATTGGATCTTCCTCATGCTGCTGGGACTCGCCATGACACTGATCAGCTTTATCATGGATATCTTCGTCTTCCTCTTCATTGACGGTTAGTGTGTCTGTGTGTGTGTGTGTGTGTGTGTGTCTGTGTGTGTTTTCAATCTTTCAGGACACGCCCCCCTCCTTGTTATTTGAGATGGATGAAAACATGAACATTAGTGACTAATATTATTATATTAAAGTATATTAATAGTTTACAGCCACAGTTGGCCAGAACATATAATAATTATGCGACATTTTGTAATGCACATTGCGCACTTGATGTAGCCGAAAGGAGGAACGAACAGAACTTCGTTCGCTCTGTTTCGCTTTATTTGAGTGTATGCCTAAAACACCTGTTGCCTTTCTCTCTTGAACGAAAGTTTTTTTTTTTTAATAATTATTATTATTATTACAAGAAAACAATAATGTTGTTGTACTGATGTTATACCCGCTCCCCCTTTCTTGTTTTAGTTTGATCCAAGCGCCCGCCCTGTAGTAACGCATCACCGTAAGAGCGGGAATTTAACATGTTTAAATTATAATGGTTGTTTTCTGAGGGGTGATAATTGTACACAGTCTGCAGATCCCTTTACAGACTTATGTTGTGTATCATGTGAGTTAATCAGAGAGAATGTGCGTTCATAAACCTGTTAACTAAAGTTCATTTGAAGTGTTTTAATCAACATTGCAAGAGGGATCAAGAGTTGAATGTTTCAAAACGAAAAATGGAGTTATGTTTGTAACACTGCACATATCAAACGTGCAGCAGAGTTAAATAAACAGTTTACACAAAAAGCACAATTCATTTACTCACCATCAGGTCGTTCCAACCCCATACTTACTGTCTTCAGTGGAACACAAAGGCGATTTTTGTGAAGAATATCCAGACCACTTTTCCAAGTCAATAAATGACCAAATAAACACCATAATTATCATAAAAGTAGTGCAGTTCGTACGACTCGTCCATTACAAGTCTTAAGAAATCAATTTAACAGATTTGTGTGAGGAAAAAAACGAGAAATAAGTCGTTAGTTCATGACAGAGAACGAGCGTCGACCGAGTCCAATTAGTGAATCTTCTGAGTCGAATCTTTTCAGTGAATCGGTTGATCAGGTCGCAACGGATAAAGCTGAAGTTAGTGACGTTTTCGATGTTCAAGTAAATGAATGTAATGACTTTTAATATAGATCATTTCCTTTTAAGCATCTGCAGATAAACTGGAGGTCTGAATGGAAAAGCAAGGTGAAAAGATTAAAATAGTTTGAGTAAAAAATAAATTAAAAAGTAAGGTGGATAATTACCTAGAATTAAAATGTTAAAATAAGAAATTGCCTAGTTAATAGGCTAACATATTCTCTCAAATATTTCCACTGTACTGTTATTACAACTAAATCCGTTTTTACCCGATTACAACTATTTCAGTTGGCTTTACCACTATTGCTGTAATATCCACCATTACTGCTGGGCGCTGTATTCTACCTCTATCTGGAGGCCTGATACAGAAGGTCTCAAGCCTCCTAAGCCCTCTAGGGACTTCCTTAGGTCCTATTGACTTTGGAGCACTTTAAATTGACTGAGCGTCCCTGGCAACTCAACCCCCTAATACGACTTGGATTCACGTCCCTAACTACTAACTACAGTTCTTTAGATATGGCAGTTTGTGTGGGGCCCAAACAGTGAGCTGGTGGCACTAGAAGGAAGGTCATAAGGTCACCAAAATTGACAGGATTAACCCTGTATGCAACATTAAAGTTGACACAAATTTGCAATCCACCAAACAGATTTTAAGATATACCACTCTGGACCTAACTGCTGACAGACTGACATAGTGATGTAAGGTGACAGCGAGTCTGGGCTCCCCCTCGGGAGAACAAAAGGCTCTCATGAGAATCAACATTTGAACTGTTTCTTGCATATGTAACAGCAACATCCGAGACGCAACCAGCAGGGGCTCGCACCTCACTTCTACTGTCTGATTATCTTCCCCTATCCTCCTCACTTAGAACTCACTAAAAAAACCTATACAATGTCAAGTGTGTACAAAAAAGTAACTATAACATGTTTGGTATCATTTTAAGTGTCTCAGTGTGCCTGGTAAACTGGTCTCATCCTCCCAGCCATAATGAAAAGCTAAAAGAAGTTATAGAATATGAGAGATGTAGTGTGCCTCTTAAAGGTGTGCCCTCCCCCAGATCCTCTATATGTAAATGTACAGGAACCTACTCAATGGGGAGCCAAATCTAATTAGAAGGACAGACACACCATTTGGTTAGCCTATTGAATTATCTGGGTTTATAAGGAGAAGGGGCAAAAGGTTCTGGGAGTCTGTAGGTAGACTTCCCACATGATCGCTGTGTGTAGTTTTTCGTTGCCAGGTAATATTTCTACAAATTCCTCAATTTCCGTATTGTTGTGATTATATTGATTGTTTGATGATTTTGCCTTATGAATTGGATTTTGAATTATTGTTCTATTACCTGGTCAATAAATTGTGAACATTTGATTTTATTCTGACTGACTCTGAAATTGTTTTTCCCAAACAGATTGAGCGATTCGTATGTTACCGCAAGTCTGCGTCAGATTAGTGACGACTAATATTTGGCATCAGTTCAAGTGTACTTGGTTTGCAAAGACAGAAAGTGTGTTTCCGTTTAGAACAGCTAAATGCTGCTTGACCAATCTAAATTCGGGTGTGTCTTACCTCTGTTTTAATTTGATGTTTCTCCAGATAAGTGTACGCGGGAAACCACGCATGGCCAATCCAAAGCTATTATAAGAGAAGTTATGTTGGTCAACTTATGTCTGTAATAGTGGCCGTGACCTCTACTGAAGAAAACGTTCAGTTAAATTCAAGTGTATGCAATTCCATGGGGGCTATACTGACATATCTTTGGTTGTGTATACGTGAACGTGACCGATCTCAGGTATATAGCCATTACCTCTGTTTGATGATCCAATACTGGCCGCTTGTGATCGTGAGACCCGCAGTGTAGAGAAAACACACGAGGACCTCAAAGCGACATAGTTTCCTAATCTGAACGGGTAAAGTATAATTAAAGGAGTTAAAAGAATAATCAAACATTCGCTCACTTTTAATGATGCTCAGATATCATTAAAAACCTTTTTCATTTATGGAGTCAGATGAAATAACGAGGTAATACATGAGAGAAAATGTATTTCATTGAATCTGGTTGTGTTGCGTAAAAGAAAGACAGTAACGCGCAGAGACCTTCACCCGTATTATCACGCCGTTGGACCGATAAACGGGCTTACAGTGACATATAGGTTCCAGCTTCCCAGCAGACCAAAAATAGTTGCAAATAAAATTTATGGGATGAGAAATATTTTAAGAAATAGCCAAAACTTAAATCACACTGTAATTGCCCTTTTAACATTTTTCTCCATTTCTCTACTGACAGTAACTTACCAAACATGCACATCTTGAGCCTTGTGTCTCTGAATAATGTTTTTCGTTTATGCTTATCTTTTAGTTTCTTCCCTGTCCAGTTCATCTAAGAGGCCGGCACATTCGTTAGAGTCCAGGCCAGCATCCTTCTAATGCGCCTTCAACTGATGCTCCTCCCACAATAGCAAAACGGCCAACCTAGAAGGGTTTTGAGCATAGACTGTAAAAAAGAATGGACGTAGTGTCCGTGACGTCACCCGTAGGTTTCTGAAGAGCGTTTTTGAAGCCTAAAGTGGGCGGGGCCGACCGTCGCCATCTTGGTAACGCGTCACTCCCGGAAAAACGAAAATGGGCAAAGAGGCGGGACGTGGGTGGAGCCGAGGAGCCTGCTGCTGAAACCACGCCCGCCTAGCTCGATGCGTTCAAGTTGTCTTTGGATGGAAGATATTGGCGGTTTATTTTGAAACGACTCAAACCAAGCTTACTATTGAGGAAAATTAACCTGAACCTACACAACAAACCTTGAAATAACTATTTATATGTTATTGATATTAAACTACACAAAGTTTAAAACGCTGCAGCACTTTTAATACATGTGGTAACGTTTATTTGCAACACTAGATGACTTGCAGAAAACGTTAATAGTTGTCATGAATAAGAATTAACGTTATAACTTTACTTAAAAACTTGCATCTCAAAGAAACAATTTGAAGCAAATCAATGAACCTGCATTTATGAGTGTGTATTGGATGTCAACTGAGTATAACGTTATTAAGATAGGGTTAGATTCGTATTAGGTAACATTAAAAATGTTATTACCCATTTACATTAGTTTGCGTATTTTTACAAGCTGTGTATTGTTTTTTTTAGTGATCGATTTTGAGGAGATGGCCACACGTTATATTGACAACGTTTCAGAAGACGTTTTATACAGTCTATTCAGCCTACAGCTAATCACAGTCTGTTGGATTCTGGAGTGTAATAACGTTTTAAATACAATTATAAATAATAAATAAATTATTAGAAATAAAATGAATAAATTAATAAAACGAAATTATAATAGAATTTCACTCACCGGAAAAAATGGAGTCCAAGCTTCTTGGACGGTCTGTTAATACAATTAACCCCACAGCAAGACATTATAATTGTGAAATAATCTCGAAAAATCACAAACACGGCAGAGATGCCAAGTTTAGTGGCTAAAATTGATTTATTTTCACACTCAGACAATTAGCTGAGGTAACGTGACCAGCAGGAATCCACCTGTCACTCAAAAGTGGCCACGCCCTTAATTATGCGGAAATTAAAGGCTTAATATAATTTAAACGGATTTGTTATAAAAAAAATTCACCCCCCTCACAGTTGTCATGAAGGGCAAAATAAGCTGTATAGATCCAAGCCACTTTTTGCTCCAGGCTGTAAACGGGCCAGTGACAAATAAGGTTTTCAAATGATAAAAAATTCAAATAGGTTAAAACTACACATCAAAGTAGTTATTATCTTTATGGGGATGTTTTTTACTTATTACTAAAATCTCAATTTTAAACAATGTATTTTAAGCGGTTTAACTGAGAATCATGTGACAACACCATTCAAAATGTCATATGGGATAACGTTAATGCATTTTCTAAATATTATGATATTAAAACTTTTCAAATAAAACATACTTAATGAATACATAAAGTGATGCAGTAAACAATATTTAGAGCTCAGAAAAAAAAATGCACAACTATTTTTTCTCATTATATTGTGATTTCTTTAAACGTGACCCTACTTGTTCAAGTTCTTTACCCACATTTTAACACTGCAATGTGATTTAAAATGCAAAATGTCTGAAATTGTTTTATAGGACTTGGTATCATGTTATTATTGTTTCCTCAACTCCATGAAGTGAAATTATGCATTTCAATGGAAAAAAACAGCGTTATCCCACCTGACTTAAATTGTTACTCTGTATGACACCATATTAGTTAACACATGAATTGTCATTTTTACAACACTTACACATAATAATGTTCATACATAATTAATGTTTATGTTATGCAATGTTTTTTCAAGGAAATTAATTAGGCTCCACTGTAAAGAAATACAGATGTGGTTTTCAGTGTGTAAACTGTTACACAGACACAAATTCAGTGTCGTTTCTTCCCAGATTTGGCAAGTATACAAATACATTTCAACAATTTGTTCATGTTTGTGAATATCAAAACAGCACAACTTTTCAACATTAGGTTTAATTTAGTACTGAAAAGTACCTTGAACCATTTTATTGATGATCATAGTCGCTCTACATCAATATTCATAAATAATGTAAAGGGTTAAAGTAGGCGACCTTCACTCATTTCACTGAACATCATTTATTTGAACAACAAATTTACAAAAGCATGTAATTGAACAACATGTTTATAAATAAAATAAATGAATCTTATTAATGGGTTGAAGAACCTTGAATCACTAAATTTCATTCAATGAACTACATTTTTTATAGATATTGTCTAAAATAACAGAAGCATTTAGAATAAAACGACAACCAATGGAATTTTGCATGCAGTTGCAGGTTATTACCTCATCTCATTAAATTCTCCAATCTTGGTTGCACAGTTGAGCACTGCGATTAGAGTATGGCTCTGGCTCAGAGAATTAATGCGTTAATGCATGTGAATAATTAAAAAGTTTAACATATTCTGTTTTTTTTTTAGCACGATGATCACATTACCCTTAATACAGCATAAACCAGCATATGGCCCAATGACGTGACGTGCAATTTTGATGTCCAAACAACAAAGAGTCTTGACAACAATATCTTGAAATATTACAAAGAATATGACATCCAGTTGATTGTTATGCTTTGGAGCATTCTGTCCCAAAACTGTTATCCTATATGACAAAATTGTTATCCGGTATGACAAAACTCAGTTTAAATCTTAATCAGGCAGTATTTTTGGCTACCTAGAAATCTGCAACCTTTACCTTCAACTTCCAAATATGTAAATTCATGCTAAATAAACATATTTACATAAAATCCACATTATATGTGTTAGTTTAGCGTTATCCCATATGACACAGGATTTTACTACATAGTGTGCTAGTGAGGATAAAGGGTAAGTTAAACACATTTTATGAAAGACATACTTACTGTTCACCATTGTTTGGGGGTCCTTCAGGGTCTTTCTGATTGCGTAACATGCTGTCTCACATTGTGTCAAAATAAAATTCACAATAAAATTGCTCCAGTTTGCTTGTTATCCCGGATGACATTGGCTGACAGCCAGTTTTGGGACAGAATGCTCCAAAGCATAACAATCAACTGGATGTCATATTCTTTGTAATATTTCAATATATTGTTGTCAAGACTCATACAATAATGCCTGTGGCAGAGATGTTAGGGTTTATTAGATTTTTTACAGTTTGTTTGGCTTTTTTGTATGTCACTCTAAGGTCCGGACAGTTATCCGGTATGACATTATGTGACTATAATGTCTAATAATTTTTACACTTTGTAATACCCTCAATATATGTTCATATCATTTGATAAACAGAGATCAATAGATTCAATAAATGTGCTTTTTATTAAACATTTCCTTATTTTGACTTCATAAAAGGGTTTGGACGTCAAAATTGCATGTCACGTCATTGGGCCAAACATGTTTTTTTCTGCTGTAAAGTTAAGCATTTTAACATGGGGGAGATACAGATTTGACTCACTTTTGCAGCCAGCCTCAAGCGGCCAGTCAATGAATTGCAGTTTAATTCACGTCCGTGTTGGTTTCAAGAGAGAGACGGGGAGGTTGCCGCTTGGTTTTGAGGGACAAATTTGCACAGAACATGGATAGGTTACAAAAAATGCCATGTGGCTACATGGGGACATATTTTTCCTGTTAGACAACATTAAAAAACAATATTTTCCTAGTAGATACGTGTGTGTTGAATATTAAACTTGATTTTTCTTATTACACTGATACGAAACATTTCTTCCATCTTGTGGCATCTCATTGAAGGGCCTGCAATCAACTTGCCCATCTGCTAAAAGGAAAAATATTAAGTGACACGAGGTAATAATGAAGTATTTATCTGCATTATTGATTATAATATTTATAACTCAAATTGGACACTGTAAGGGGGGGAGACGTAAACAAATGTAAGTAAACATCGTTGTGATTGGTCCGTTGTGAAACCAGAGACCCTCCCCAGAACAATAAAAAAATATATCTACAGTAGTTTCACATTCATTAGGAATTAATGTTATAGCAGTTCATGAAAGCTTTTAATGAAAGCGTTGAAGTCTTATTACATACAAACGAGTTGAACAGAAAAGCTCCTAAGCAATAAATTAATCTAGCGATCTAAAACGTTCAGAATACATTTTGTATCCATATAACAAAAATGTCAGTCAAAACGTGACAGATATATTTAATAAAGATTCCAATAAATGTTAATTAACTCCAAAAGTAGCGATCTATGCACCTCTTCCCCAAGCACTAATGTAAACAAAAGTCTTCTTCTGTTGCTGCGCTTTGCCAACAGACACCAACACACCGAACGCAGAACTATAAATACAAACAGACGCAGAAGTGTCCGCCTTTATTCCTCCTCTCCGTCTCCGTCCTCTGTCTGTTTCGTGCACAGAGTCTGTTATGCCGCGGAAACGTTCCTCCCAGCACAGAGCCTTAAAGCGGTTCCGATGAATTCCCGCTCAATTTACTTGAGTGACTAAATATTCGTTTATTGTGAAACAGCAACGAATAACACAGTAATACATCACATAAATAATAAAACAACAAACATGGGAGTTAATTCATTACGATTAATTGATCCATCCACATTTTTCACGAATTTTAATGATTAATTTACCTCAGAAAGCAAAATTTCCATTGCCACCCTAACTGAGGCCAACCGTTAAATCGGTTTATCGTTTGAAAAGAAACAAGTAATACACTTCTCTTTAAATTAATCACCAACATGTATAAATTTAGTCCAATTAAGTTGTCTACCATAATTTTGGCTAATTTTAATGGACAAATTACCTCAGAAAACATTTTACTTAAGTTGAACCCGTTGTTCTACCGTTGGAGAAGGCGTAACCGTCAACTTTGATCACGTGTGTCTTGATAACCAATCACAATGTAGCTCTGACGTCACTGCATCACTGTCAGAGATGTACGACATAAAAAATAAAATAAAAAAGACAGTCAATCAACCTATTTGTGGACATCCCAGTCAAATCTGAAGTCAAATAATTAAGTATAATTATATGTAAAAATCAGAAAAATAGGTCAAAACTTTGAACCTCTTATCCTTATATTGATCGTAAATGAAACTCCTGGTTACATTGTGATCTGTCTATAACAGCTCAAGTGTTGCTGTCCAAAGCAGATGGATTATCTCGGGTTATCCCGCAATGGCACTGGATGGATCTGTGGAGATTTGTAGAAAATTGGACAAAATTATAGTAGACTTTGTTTGGAATTGTAAAACTCACTTAATCCAAAAAGTGTTATGATAGCTGATCGGGCTATGGGGGGATTTGAGTTAGTGGACTTTTCCACTCTTAATAACTCTTTCAAAGTTAAATGGATCAAATCATTTTTAAACAACCCCACATCCTAAATACCTTTAGCTTTAAGTAGTTTTCATAAGCAGGCTTTAATATGTTGGTCCCTAATATATAATTATAGTTTTATCCATATAGTTATTTTATATGGAACAACAAAAATATTAGATAAAAAAATAAATCTCTTTTTTTTCATAATTGGTTTGACAAGAATATACTTTTAGGGAGTCAACTTTTAGATGATAGGGGTGTCCTGCTCAATTACACAAATATTATGCAAGAATTCTCTTTTCCAGTATCCAAGAGAGTATGTCATTGTTTTTGGTGCAATTCCTGATTGTGTCAAACTTTTAGTAAATCCTGGCCCTGAAGGTTTTTATGCTCTTCTCCTATTTTTGACAACATTAATTTATTTGTTGGCCAATGTCTTTTCAGTAACATGTCAAACAAAAAGAATGGTTTAATTCTTAACAGATGTCAGATTTCCTGCTTGTGTAATTTTTGGAATAATACGTTTAGTGATATAGAATGGGAAAATTTCTGGCTCCTATGACAAACATTTTTGTTATCCAATAAAGTTGTTGAAGTCTCTATTAAAATGATGCATAATTGCTACCCAGAAAATTGTAAACTTGCTAAATTCAATAATAGTATTTCCCCCATATGCTCCTTCTGTCATCAGTTTGAAGAAACAATTATTCATTTGTTTTGGGAGTTTACTTATTGCTAATTATTAGCATTATTAGAATTACTTCTCAAATTTTGTTATTTTTCTTGCCAAATATTACTTTCATAAATTTACATTTTCAAAGAAAACAACTTTTTTCTTGATATATATTTAAATTCTTTAAGGAATTCTAAAAATTCTATTGCATGTAAAACTATTTTATGGTGTCATGTTTATAAGCTAGTATAATGTAATGTAACCCTCATTGTTCTTTTTTTATATTTGTAATTGTTATTTTTATATTGCAAAATAAAAAATAAAAATAATCCTAAAGATCACACCCACCAAAAACAAATAAATCAATCTGATTGGCTGATGAATCTGAAAAAAAAAGTTTTCAACATTGATTCAATGTAATTTTAACATTGAATATTCAACCTCAACCAAAATTATGATTCTGGTGGAATTTCAACATTGAATCAATGTCACCGTGTTATCTGCAACGTGAGATTACAAACATTACAACATCACAGAATTATTATATGTTCTGTCCAACTGTGGCTGTAAACTATTAATATTCATTTATAATAAAATTAGTCACTAATGTTCATGTTTTCATCCATCTCAGGATTCAACCGGAGAAGTGCACTGCGAGAAAGTGACGTGTCCGACACTCACCTGCAGCCGACCAATCAGACGCAACCCTTCAGACTGCTGTAAGGAGTGTCCAGTGGAGGACACGCCCCCTCTGGATGATGATGTAATGATGCAGGCGGACGGAACACGTCAGTGTAAGTTCAGCAGAAACTCTGTAAGACAGTCATTCAAGACCCTGAAGAGGATTTCCGCTACCAAATTGATGTAAGCCAGAGGATCGGGAGGAGAGAGGATGGTAAAACTCGACCGGTGATAACAAGATTTACATCAAGATCGACCAATTTGTCTTTGTCATTTAATTCCTCAAAATAAAGAAGTTCAAATTGAGCACGAAAGACAAAGAGACTCGCACTAAACTGTGGCCACAGATTGAAGAGACACGGAAGCGAGGAAGAAGAGCTTCTTCATCGGAGCCAAAGCCATCATTGAGGGGAAAGAAATCAAATGATAGCTCTGATGTGGTCTAAAAGTGAAGTTGCTTATGGACTTTCGTTGAGAAGTTCAGTTGTATTCTAAATACATCTAGTGATGTGTTGTTATATTTCATGTTTGACAGTTCAAAGGTCAGATTTATAATCCCAAATTTGCTTGTTCTAGTCAGAATTCAAAAGGTGAAGAAAATCATTTTCCCTCTTTGTTACATTTAAAACTCAAGGTTTTTTGTTCTTTTTAATTACCTTGTTCAATTTGTCTTTGTCATTTAATTCACTTAATGTGAGGGGTATACGAGAACAGACTAAGAGGAAAGCTGTATTTGTATTTTCTACAAGAAACACATGCCTTAGCTTCAGATTGTAATTTCTGGAAAAATCAGTGGGGAGACAATATCTGGATGGCTTATGGAAACAGTAAATCTGCTGGCGCTGCCATATTAAAGGCTCCTTTCAGGGGAAAATCCTTAAAAATGTTGTTCATGATTCAGGAAGATGGGTTATTTTAGTTATTGAATTTATGGAGAATATTTTCATTTTGGGTAATATATAATAATAGTCATAGAAACACCTTTTTGCAGAATTTGATGAACAAATAAAGGCCTTATTGAATTCCTTCATCAACGCTAAATTAATTTTGGGGGGTGACTGGAACTGCATAAGTGACCCCATCAAAGACTGTCAACCTCAAAGATCATTAGGAGGCAATTATGGAGAGTTTAATAATCTATGTGTGCATTTAAACTGTTGTGACATCTGGAGACTAAACAATCCACAGCAAATCCAGTTCACTTGGAATAACAAAAACTTATCTAAGAGATCCAGGATTGACTTCTGGCTTATTTCAAACGAGCTGCTCGATAATGTGGAAGAAACCAAAATACAGCCTCAGTTTCTTCTGATCATCATTTGATACTTTAGTACTATGTATAAGGGGTCAATCAATCAAATATAAACCAAATTATTGGAAATTAAATAATACACTTTTGAGTGAGAAAATCTTCAAAGAAAAAGCCAAAACAATTATAAATGAAAATTTGATAGAAGCAAAAAAAGCCCAAATATATGGCAAACATTGTGAATATACACAAGTTCAGATCCGTACTATGGCCATTGAAAGGGCAAAAGAATGATCTAAGGATAAAAGAACGAGACTAGATAGGATACTCAAGGGAATCATTTCTATCTATGAAAAAAATGAGCAATCACAAGCTGACATCAATATTTTTATTTGAATTACAAGCTGAATTAGACAATATCTATCCAAATTTGGCACAGGGAGCCTTTATTCGTTCTAGGTGAAAATATATCGAGCACGGTGAAAGGAATACCAAGTATTTTCATAATTTAGAAAAAAGAAATGTTAGTGTTAACAATATATATAAACTCAAAATGAATGATCCGATCTCTGAAGACCCTCAAAAATGTCTATTTTTGTGGAAGATTTGATATAAAACTATATTCCGAACACAACAGTTGTCAGAGCTCATATTTCCTCTCATGTATAAAAAGTGGCTCAAGGTATTGATGAAACTCAGAAGGACATTTGTGACCAAGACATATCCCTAGAAGAACTACAAAAGAACATTAGTAAGTTAAAAGATCATAAATCCCCAGGGAATGATGCCTAACAGGGGAATTTTATAAAGCATTTCAAGATTACATTTCTCAATTCTTAGTTTTTAAGGAGGTTATAGAAAACTGTAGCTTCCCCCAACTTTGTGTCAAGGCTTAATTACATTGTTACCTAAAACCCAATAATGATTGTTTGCTTCTGGACAATTGGAGGCCTATAACCTTAATTACCCTTAATTACCCTTAATTACCATTAATTACCCTTAATTAACCTTAATTAATAATGATGTAAAACTGTTGGCTCATATTTTTGCGCAAAGAATAAAGTTATGTTTAGACACAATAATGGATGACAGTCAGTCTGGTTTTATGCAAGGACGGCATATTAGTAACAATATTCATTAATCTTAGATTTAATTGATTATAAGGATTGCATAACCGATAATAGTTATATTCTATTTATAGATATATACAAAGCCTTTGATACAGTGAAACATGATTTTTTATTTGGCGTATTAGATTTCTTTGGTTTTGGTCAATACTTTAAAAGGGCAATACAAACTTTATATAGTGACTGCAATAGTTCAGTTAAACTTCCATGGGGAACTACTCGTAGGTTTCGCATCTCCCGGGGCATAAAACAAGGAGACCCGGCGGCTCCTTTCTTATTTCTTCTGCTCATGCAAACTATGGCTCTATATATACATAATGACTCGTTTCAAGGCATCAACATTATGGGAAAAGAAATGAAATGTTGTCAGCTGATGATGATGCAGCTATTTTTTAAAAGACATCTCACAGGTTAAAGTTAAAGAATGTCTCAATATATTTCCTAAAGCTTCAGGTTTATCTTTAAATGTTAAAAATGTCCTCTTGTTCCACTTAAAGACAATGATATTCCTTTAACTGAATGTGAAGGTACCAGTTAGGGAGGAAGTTACGTACCTTGGTATCAAGATCTGTAAAACTCAATTAGACCGAGTTCAATCTAATGTCCAGCCCCTTATGGTGAAAATGAAAAAGAGGTTTGATATGTGGCTCATGAGGGATTTATCACTCAAAGGTCGAGTTCTTCTGTCCAAAACTGAGGGGCTGTCTCGTTTAGTCTATCCTGCAAAAGTCTTAGATGTACCAAATTCTTGTATTAAACAAACTGATTCAAACTTATTCAACTTTATATGGAAAAACAAGTCTCACTATCTAAATACAAATATTTTATGTCATTCTTATAATCAAGGAGGCTTAAATGTGCTTGATTTTGGTACTTCTAATACAATTTTCAGGTTAAACTGGATTAAATATTATATTAAGCATATACTGATAAACTATGGTTTATAATCCCAAATCTTAAGATCAATAGAGTTCCTTTTAAATTGTGACTTTGAGGTTAACAAGCTCCCATTCAGATATCCAGTTTTCATAGACAGGCTCTTTTATGTACAAACATAACTTTCGCCCCACAAACAGTTAATATGGAACAATAAAATGGTTAAATATAAGAATAAATCAATCTTCTACGACAATTGGGTTACAAATGATATTCTAATGGTCTCACAGTTGATAAATAACAAGGGTTACTTACTTACATATACTGAATTATTAAATAAATATCTCCAGGAGAATATATATTGTTTCTGATGCAATCCCAGGAGGGTTTTTGAGACTCTTGAGAGGCATTAATGAACCTCATAAGCAATCAATGGATAAAAACAGGTTTTGTTAAACGGTGTTGATATTAAAGATATTAAATGTAATAATAAATTCTTCAGATGCTTGATTCGCTGCCCTGCTACATCTCCAAATAAATACTTCTGGAATGAACATTTTGGAAATATAAATTGGAGATTGATTTGGACCTATAATAATAAATACTGTATTAATAACAAAGTGTACGAAATATAAAATTATACATAAAATTTAATAATCTTCCCTGCTTGAACAGAGGATAACCAATATTAACACGTAATGCTAATCTTCCCTGCCTGAACAGAGGATAACCAATATTAACACGTAATGCTAATCTTCCCTGCCTGAACAGAGGATAACCAATATTAACACGTAATGCTAATCTTCCCTGCCTGAACAGAGGATAACTTAGTTTAACCAAACTCTACAGCTGTCTGTTAACCTTTTCTCTGGCGGCGCAGAGGAAAACATTTTTAAAAAAAATTTTTTTACTGGTCTGCAGCGGTTCTTTGAATAGAGTGAAACTCACTAAATCGTTGGTTGTACGGAAAGATTCCGTCTGGAACTCAGTCAGAAAAGTTAATTCTTTGTTGAGCTTGAAGTTTCAAGATTCAGTCTTGAACTCAGTCAGAAAAGTTCATTCTTTGTTGAGATCTTTGTTGAGCTTGAAGTTTCAATCTGGATTCAGGTGAGTAGCTCTATCCGGGTCACAGGCACCAACTGTTGTGAACTTATTCCTTCTAAAGTGTAGGAAACTCAGAAGCGAAGACCAGGAAACGTTGGGATATCTTTCAAGCAGGTTTATTAAATGTTTACCTAAATTAAACATTTAATAAATTTGTAACACAACACAAGCTCCCATTCAGATATCCAATTTTCATAGACTCTTTTATGTACAAACATAACTTTCCCCCCACAAACAGTTAATATGGAACAATAAAATGGTTAAATATAAGAATAAATCAATCTTCTACGACAATTGGGTTACAATTGATAAATAACAAGGGTTACTTACTTACATATACTGAATTATTAAATAAATATCTCCAGGAGAATATATATTGTTTTTGATGCAATCCCAGGAGGGTTTTTGAGACTCTTGAGAGGCATTAATGAACCTCATAAGCAATCAATGGATAAAAACAGGTTTTGTTAAACGGTGTTGATATTAAAGATATTAAATGTAATAATAAATTCTTCAGATGCTTGATTCACTGCCCTGCTACATGTCAAAATAAATAGGCTACTTCTGGAATGAACATTTTGGAAATATAAACTGGAGATTGATTTGGACCTATAATAATAAATACTGTATTAATAACAAAGTGTACGAAATATACTTTAAAATTATACATAAATTTACCCAACAAATGAGTTCCTAAAAGATATAAAAATGGTCTTTCTGAATCTTGTACATTGTGTAAAAAGGACACTGAAACTGTCTGACATCTTTTCTTTGAATGTATATATGTGAAGTTTTTCTGGATTGATGTGGAATATTTATTTCATATGTTGAGTGGAATTATAATTTGCAGAGAAAAGGGATGTTTTTGTTTATTATGAAAAGATATAGACAAGAGTCCCGGTTTTTTATAAAATCTTAATTTTTCTTTTATTTATATGAAATTAATGTTTTATTGTCAATTGGAAGCACTATTTGAGTTTTAAGAACTGCAACTGTAACTATGTCTGCAGACTGCAAAACAACAACAAACAAACGAAACAGAGAGGACGTCCAGAACAAAAAGAGAACGAGAGTTTGAGAGAACGAGACTCTGAAGATGAAAGAGATCGAGACAAAAACAGAAAAAACGAGAGTAAATTTCAGCTGCTGCCGTCGTTTGAATTTCGTTTAGTCTGATTTGTTCACGGAAATGTTTGTTTTATTTTTAAACGACTTTATTTGGCACAAATATTTGACTTGGAACAAAACATCCATTGCGTTATCTGTAAACCTTTGTGGAACAGTTCGCTCACTTGATGACACACAAAATCTTTGAGCATTTATAACTTGTTTGTGCGGCAGTAAAAACTTTCATTATGCAAATATGACGCTCAAATCTCAGCCAATCAGAAGGACTGTTCTGCATTCTGTGGCTATTAAGAAAAAAATGGTTTCCATTTCAGAATTGCTTTAGGGCAGCAACTGATATCTTGATTAAGACACTTTCTAATGTAAGAATTATTACACTTCATATCCAAAATATGAACACCTCCAATAACAAGTTTGTCTGCCGCAACACTGAATTGTAACTGAGATGCGCTTCACAGGCTGAAGCAATTTAATGGAGATGTTTTTAACAACCATATGGTAATCTCTACATGTAGATTCAATCCCTGAGATAGCACGAAATTGTTGATAATTATAAATCTCACCATTACAATTTAATAAGTCGGAAATAAAAATAATTCCCTTATCAAACCATTCTTTTATATATATACTTTTTCTTTTAGATAATACATGTTGGTTATTCCATATTATACATGTGTGAGGGGAGAAATTCTGTTTAAAGGCTATTTTCCATGCATCTAGTGATTGCTTGTGAACATTAGATCATCTTATGGGACGTTTACTACATTTAAAGTCACATGATAATAAAAAGTTGAACCCACCACACTTTTCAAAAAACAAATTGGGGATATAAAACCATATAGACTTATTATGGGCCAAGCAATGTTTTATCCAGTTGATTTGAACAATGATGTTAAGAGTCCTGAAATCAAGAACGTTGAGCCCACCCTCTGAAAGAGGTCTAATAATAATTTTTCGCTTTATATATTCAGTCCTGTTTTTCCAAATGAACTTGTCAATATCTGTGCACATTTTAGAGTTAACATACAAGGAGAGAGCAGGATATACCAGCCTCGAGATTCCCTCAGCTTTGGAAAGCAGAACACGTCCATGGATAGACAGGTTTCTCTGAGACCAGACATTAAAAACCATTTTGGCTTTATGTAAACAGGTCGTCAAATTATTTTCAACTCTTTCATGTGGACATTTATTGATTATAATGCCAAGATACCTAACCTTTTCTTTGACCTTAATTCCACATATATCTGGGATAGCAGAATGATGAATTGTCATAATCTCTGATTTACTCTGATTAACAGAAAGGCATTTGAAAAATGTTTTAATGCCTCTAATATAATGGGGACTTGACTTTTATCCTTCAGGAAAACACATGTATCATCTGCCACTTGACGGGTTAAAATAGTGCGGTCTGCTATTTGCATGCCTTCGATATTCGAACAATTGACTATATAAAGGTTAAGAAACTCTGCAACCAACAGAAACAGAAAAGGAGAAATAGGGCAGCCTTGCCTGATGCCTCTCTCAATGACAAACCGAGGTGAAGTCCCATTAGACAAGGAGACATTACTATTGATGTCTCTATACAGGGTCTAAACAGTTTTCATACATTTTGGACCGAAGCCAAATCGTCCTAAAGCATCATACATAAAGGAATGCTCCACTGTATCGAATGCCTTGTAGAAATCTAAGAACAAGAGAAGTGCATCATCATTAACTAACTCAGAGTAATCTAGAAGATCTAAAACAAGACGAATATTATTTGAAATGTGTCGAGCTTTCATGAAGCCAGATTGTGTGAGTGAGATAACTTCTTCTAAGCAGGGTTTTAGTCTCCTAGCATATACTGCAGCTAATATTTTGTAATCAGAATTAAGCAACGTTATAGGGTGCCAATTCTCTAAAAATGGTTTCTCTTTATTTGGTTTAGGAATTAAGGTAATAAGACCTTGCTTCATCGATGTGGATAATTCCCCCCGATCTAAACATTCTTTGAAAACATCTCAAATTAAATATTTTATCATTCCACAATGATCGATAAAATTGAAACGGTACCCCCTCAGGGCCCGGACTCTTATTAAACGAGTCTTTGTCATTATAATGTCCAGTTCTTCCACAGTTATCTCTCCCTCACAAACAGCAGGACTAGCTTCACTTATAGATGAAATAAAAGGATCCACCTTCAAGAAAAATGTATTAGAAAATTCAGCATGAAAAGAAGAAGTATAAAGTCGTTGATAAAAGTCTGATACACACTTTGAAATTTTGCCTTCATCAGAAGTGAGATTACCATTAATATTAAGGGTTGAGATCCTTTTTAACTCGCCTCTTCTTTTTTCTAAATTAAAAAAATATGTAGAATTCTTTTCTCCAAATTCTAGCCATTTTGCCCTCGATCTAATGAATGCACCTTTGGCCTTTTCTGCATAGAGAACATCAAGGTCTTCCTTCAATAAATACAACTTCTCCCTGTCCCGTTCACTGGGAGATGACAGACATCAAATATTATTTATTTCCTTTATAATCGCAGAGCTTCTCAACTCCTTTGCCTTAGAAAGTTGTTTACCAAACTGTATAGAGAATTTTCGGCACTCGTATTTAAAAAGTTCCCACTTTGCAACAGCAGAGTCTGAATTAATTTGACATTTTTCGAAAATGTTCTTAATGCCTGAACAATATGAAGGAAGTTGCAAAAACGAAGTATTCATCTTCCAGTATCCTGGTGGTCTCTGAAAACTATTACGAACCTCAGATATTTCAAGATGGATACAGGCATGATCAGTTAGAGGGGCAGGAGAAATAGTCCAGGAGCTATTAAAAGAAACTAGGCAGTCAGATATAAGCCAAAGATCTATTCTAGGTTTTTGTGACATGTCTGCTTTAAACCAGAGGTGGGGGACGAGTCGCAAATTTGAGGACTTGAGACTTGCTTGACTAATACAGATAAAAGACTCTTGACTTTGACTTGGTATTCATGACTTGAGACTTGACTTAGACTTGAGACAGATGACTCGAAAGGAATTTACTTTTTTATTACTAAATATTTGCATTTTTCTGGATATCGAGAAGCCTGTAAAATCTTTGGTTACGTTTTGTTTTTGGAAAATGATTGAGTGATTTCTATTACAATGCGCGGGGACCTGGCAACCTGAACCTACCAGGATGCGTCAGACCAGCAGAGGCAAAGGCATGAAGAAGCAATCATGGAAGGGGTCGTGCCAAAAATAATAAAGTTTGGGTTCAAGGATTACGTTGTAGATGACGGTTGTAAGAAAAGAACAGCGGTATGCAAGGTCTGCAGCTCAAAAATCAGTGGCACGACCACCACAACATCCAACTTCATCCGTCACTACAAAATCCATAAAGAAAGGTAAGTTACGTGATTGTGTCTTTTTAGCTAACTGGCTGGTCGGTCGAACGTTATCTAGAAAGCTAGCGTTATCTTTTTTTTTTAAAGCTAGCTTTAACGTTACACAGTTGCTAAGACCACAGAGCTAAACGCAGTCTAATACACCAGTCCTGCATACATAAATTAAATATTCAGTATTGGTTTAAACAAATTTAGAGAGCTTTTGATTCAGCTGTGTGCTCATTTTGTTTAGCTGCAGTTTTGTGGTGCTGTTGTAACTAACATTAACGTTACGTTATTGACACGTGTTTCTATTATTCTAACATTAACGTTACTATTTACCACGCCATTTCAATCGTCAGTGAAGCTAGTAGTAGGCTAAATAACAGAAACACAAACTACATGTTCCAAAATGATCACAGAGTTGAATCGCCACCTCTCAAACTGTTTCAGCATAAACTGAACATTACATGAAGGGGGGTTTATTGTAGGACTGGTGTATAGACTGCATCCGTTTTAGCTAGGAGTAGCCTTATCTTACCTACACTGTCAACTGCATGTATTCTTCAGCCAATTCACACAAAACTTCGATATGTGAAATGGCAACTTCCACATGATTTACTTGCCTCATCTTCTGACTGTTATGCTGTTAATATTTTGAACATACTTCCTGATTAAGTCCTAGCTATTGTCGGCAGTTTCAGTGTCAATATAACTCTAGTTTGATTCTCATTGGTTTTAACTTTCTAATTATTAACTATGCAATGAAGACCATAATCAGATCTTTTCTCTCTCTTCTGTTTACTGTCTACAGATATGAAGAGTTCATCCATACCAAAATAACTTTTGATCTTAACCAGCCTCCGATATCCCAATTCGTAGGATCGAGGACTGTGCCGTTATACATCTGCAACCATCCCCAGCAGAAAGCCATTACAAACTCAATATTGTCAGACCTCATTATAAATGGCAACTTTCCATTGTCCATCATCGAGCATCAAAGCTTTATTAATTTTGTGTCATTAATAGACCACAAGTTCTCTCCAGTGAGTCGAAGAACGATCACTTCCAAGCTTGACAGTCTGGTGGCAGATAGACAACAGAAGCTGAAAAATGAACTAGCAAAGGCAGATAATGTGTCAGTGACTGTAGACATATGGTCAGACCGTAGGTTGAGGGGCTTTCTCAGAGTCACAGCACACTGGATCAACATTGAAGATGACAGTCTTCAGTTGAAATCCCAGTTACTTGCGTGCAACCGCTTCAAAGGTTCCCATACAGGGGAAATAATTTGTGAAGAGAAAATAATGTCCAAATAGAAAATAAAAGCTTTTATTTGACACAACTATTGAAATAGTCTGGAGTGGATCGACGAGCAGGTTTTGGACATATAAAGACAAATCTGGGTAAACAATCCTAGAAATGCTTCCGCTGTAGATATCAAGACACGACCATCGATATTTAGGCTTCTTTGAAAAACACACATTTCTTATTGAAGTATTTCTAGCATGTCAGCGTTATACAAAAGTGTTTGACCTTTTGATTGGATAGTCTTTAACAAGCACTTTAGGGGTTTCAATCCTGCTCCTGGGGACACACAGCTCTGAATATTTAGTGTCTGACATACCAGATCAGGACATGGAGCCTTTACTAACGAGCGGATGATCTCAATCAGGGGTGTTCAATAAGGGGGACATTAAACATGAGTTGTGTGTCCCCAAGAACATGTTTGAAAGCACTGGTTTAAGGTTTACAGATGACCTTTAACCTGTTGTTCTCCTCAGGGCATTTGACAGAAGATTAGACTCTGTAATCTTTATCCTCCGTTTATGTGCTGTTTCACACCAATGGCTGAAGAAAGGAAGTATTAGAAACGATCATCGTCCACATTTGTGTTCATTTATGTTTCATTGATGCAGTTTTGCTCTTCTACAGACGCTGACTGTTGTGTACAGATTGATGCATGTTTTTCTCAAGCATTTATTTATTCCAAAAGGAATAAATGATGGTGTTTTATTGTGGTTTGTATTTCAAGGATATTTCCCAGAAGTACAAATAAAATGATAAATGTGAATGCTAATAATACTGTGAATAATATCATTTCAGTGACCAGATCTCCATTTCTCCAAATAATATCAAGTTTCATATTTTCTACAGAATTAATCAGCACACTAAATATATGTACAAAAATAAATGGATAAATCATCCTGACTATTGATTATAAAATCTTGGTCTTGGTATTTGCTAACAGGTTAAAGGTCAAACTCAGTCACTTGGTTGCAGAGACTCAATCTGGTTTTATAAAAGTTCGGCACATTAGTAATAACACAAGACTTATCGTAGATCTTTTACACTTTACTCCTGCCGGATTAATTCAACTTGTGAAGAGTCTCTTAATGTTTGGTGAGGGAGACACAAAAGAGTCGGCTTTGATATTAGATGGAATAATTCAACAAGAAGAGGAATAATACGCATATTGGCCACATTTTCCAAGGTAGAATCCATATTGTCCCTAAAGGTAAATGTCATTGGGCTTCCTTTATTGAGTGTATAGAGTGGAGAAAAGCATGTTTGCTCCCTCATAAGTACTGCATCCCCAATAACACCAAAGACATTCATTTAAAGATTTGACATGAAATATATCCTGTGAATCTCACCATGTCCAAATATACAGATGTACTCGCAGCCGACGCTCTCAGAAGGGTTTGGAACCACATGAGGGTGAGTCAATGATGACAGAAAGAGCGTCTTCTTGTGTCCACACGAGTAATTACAGTCATTCTGAACACTTGTGTAAGAAACACAGAAATAATCATTCCCAACTGTCTTATTCAGTCCAGGACATGATCCACATCCTGATAATAGGAAATAAATCCATCTGAATAATGTTTATGATATTAAGATGTGTGATACAAATCATTCACACACACCACAAACTAAATACACGAGGAAACATGTGACAGTTGTGATTAAATACAGTTTGAGTGAGTGTGTGTGTGTGTGTGTGTGTTCTCTGTTGTTTCTCACACAGATGGTTGTTTAATGTCACAGAGTCACTGAGGAATTATTATGAATTGTAAATCCAGCATAGAGCGGTTCAGTGAATGTGGTGTTGAATGTGTGTAAGTGTGTGAGTGTGTGTGTGTGTCAGTGACGCTGTAGAAGGACAGAGTGCCGGACGACCAGTCCAGATACACTCCTATTCTCTTACAGTGGACTGAAGGGACTCGTATGACAGTTCTGTTATTATTGTGCCAGACAATGAAACTGTCATTAGTGCAGATCAGACACCAGGAGATTTTATTACATCCAAACACACAATCAACACTCGCTCCTTTCCTCTCGATTCCTTTATATGTCACTGATATATCAACACTGTTCCCGCTCCATTCAGTCTCCCAGTAACAGCGTCCAGTCAGACTCTCTCTACACAGAACCTGATGAAACCCATCAAATCTCTCTGGATGATCCGGATATGACTGACACTCTTTCACACACGTCACCTTCCTGTTCTCCTCAGACAGAGAGAGTTCAGTGTGTGCTGTATTTGGATCCAGTGTGAGATCACAGAAATCTGAACACAAGAACAAACATTAGAGACAACATTTAAATGTGTGTGTGTGTGTGTGTGTGTGTGTGTTTATCAGTGTTTGCTGTATTTGGATCCAGTGTGAGATCACAGAAATCTGAACACAAGAACAAACATTAGAGACAACATTTAAATGTGTGTGTGTGTGTGTGTGTGTGTTTATCAGTGTGTGTGTGTGTGTGTTTATCAGTGTGTGTGTGTGTGTGTGTGTGTGTGTGTGTGTTTATCAGTGTGTGTGTGTTTATCTTGTCTCAAGATGGCGTCGAGTATGGCTGCTGCGTCGCGAGCTCCGTCAAAACACTGCAGTTTATTGTTTGTTTTGTTTACAGTTCTGTGTTTTTTTGTCTTGGATGTTGTCTGCCTTATTGTGTACGACAGACAAACGCTTTTGGACATTGGTTCGGCAATCACACACCGAAAACCGGACTTCACATTCCTCAATGCCGACCCGCGGTCTACAAACACGCCAGCGGAGCCCTTTGTTTGGGCTGCCCGGCCGCGGAAACGCAGAAGGAAAAGAGGAAAACGAGCCGGCGTTCTCATCAGAGTAAGACGTCGCGCAAATCGCCCCCCGCTACCCAGTATACTACTGGCAAATGTTCAGTCTCTGGACAACAAGCTCTGCGAGCTGAGAGCGCGGATCTCTTTCCAACGAGAGACGAGAGAATGCTGCATTATCTGTCTTGCGGAAACCTGGATGTCCGCGGAGATTCCAGACTCGGCCATCGAACCCGCGGGTTTCTCCGTGCACCGAGCGGACAGAGCGAAAGACCTCTCAGGTAAAAGCAGAGGTGGAGGTGTATGTTTTATGATCAACAAATCATGGTGTGATCAGAGGAATGTACATTTTATCAGGTCTTTCTGCTCTCCTGATCTGGAATTTCTCATGCTTCTGTGTCGACCATTCTGGCTACCGAGGGAATTCACAGCGGTCATTATCACTGCTGTGTACATCCCCCCCCAAGCCGACACAGACTGGGCACTCAAGGAACTGTATGGGAGTATAAGTGAGCAGGAAACCACGCACCCTGAGGCTGCGTTCATTGTTGCCGGGGACTTCAACAAAGCCAACTTCAAAACAATAGCACCAAAATACCACCAACACATCAGCTTCAACACACGAGGGGACCGGGTTTTGGATCATTGCTATTCTCCTTTCCGGGATGGCTACAAATCCCTCCTCCGCCCACCATTTGGCAAATCCGACCACTCTTCCGTTCTGCTTCTGCCCGCTTACAGGCAGAAACTGAAACGGGAATCACCCGCCCTCAGTATGATCCAGTGCTGGTCGGACCAATCAGACTCTTGCGCTACAGGACTGTTTTGATCACGCGGACTGGGAGATGTTCCGGTCTGCCTCCGATGACGACATCGAGGTTTACGCTGATAGCGTAACGTGTTTCATCAGGAAGTGCGTAGAGGACGTTGTTCCGACGAAAAACATACGGATCTACCCCAACCAGAAACCCTGGGTTAACGGCGATGTTCGCGCGGCACTTACTGCGCGGACCACCGCTTTTAATTCCGGGAACGCGGAGGAGCGTAAACAAGCCAGTTATGCCCTCCATAACTCCATCAGTGCAGCCAAACGCCAGTACAGGCACAAAATTGAAGGTCAGTTCAACACCACTGACTCCAGAAGTATGTGGCAGGGAATTAACATCATCACGGACTATAAACAGAATAAAAACTCCGCCATGAACACCGTTGCCTCTCTCCCGGACGAGCTTAATACTTTTTATGCTCGTTTCGAGGATAACAACAACACCGCCCTCACAGAGAGAGCACTCGCGGCCGATACTACAGATGATGGTTCACTCTCCGTCTCTGTTACGGATGTAACCCGATCCTTTCGACGGGTGAACATTCGTAAAGCCGCGGGTCCAGACGGCATTCCGGGCCGCGTCATCAGAGCATGCGCGAACCAACTGGCTGGTGTTTTTACGGACATTTTCAACCTGTCCCTCTCCCTGTCTGTAGTCCCCACATGCTTCAAAACATCAACCATTGTGCCTGTACCGAAGCAAGCCAAAATAACTTGCTTAAATGACTGGCGTCCTGTTGCCCTCACCCCCATCATCAGCAAATGCTTTGAGAGGTTAATCAGAGATCACATCTGCTCTGTTCTGCCCACCTCTTTGGACCCATTGCAGTTTGCCTACCGTAACAACCGCTCCACTGATGATGCTATTGCATCTACAATACACACTGCTCTATCCCACCTGGAAAAAAGGAACACATATGTGAGAATGCTGTTTGTAGACTACAGCTCAGCATTTAACACCATAGTGCCCTCCAAGCTTGATGTGAAACTCCGGGCTCTGGGCTTAAACAGCTCACTGTGCAGCTGGATCCTGGATTTCCTGTCAGGCAGACGTCAGGTGGTTAGAATGGGCAGCAACATCTCCTCATCACTGACCCTCAACACTGGAGCCCCGCAGGGCTGTGTTCTCAGCCCACTCCTGTATTCCCTGTACACGCATGACTGTGTGGCGACACATAGCTCCAATGCCATCATTAAGTTTGCTGACGATACGACGGTTGTAGGTCTGATCACTGACAATGATGAAACAGCCTACAGAGAGGAGGTGCACACTCTGACACGCTGGTGTCAGGAGCACAACCTCTCCCTCAACGTCAGTAAAACCAAGGAGCTTGTGGTGGACTTCAGGAAGAAAGACAGAGAACACAGCCCCATCACCATTAATGGAGCACCGGTGGAGAGAGTCAGCAGCTTCAAGTTCCTCGGTGTCCACATTACTGAGGAACTCACATGGTCCGTCCACACTGAGGCCATTGTGAAGAAGGCTCACCAGCGCCTCTTCTTCCTGAGACGGCTGAGGAAGTTTGGAATGAACCAACACATCCTCACACGGTTCTACACCAGCACTGTTGAGAGCATCCTGACTGGCTGCATCACCGCCTGGTACGGCAATAGCACCGCCCACAACCGCAAAGACCTGCAAAAAAGGTGGTGCGAACTGCCAGAAACATCATCGGAGGTGAGCTTCCCTCCCTCCAGGATATATATAACAGACGGTGTGTGAATAAAGCTCGGAGGATTATCAGAGACTCCAGCCACCCGAGTCATGGGCTGCTCTCACTGCTTCCATCAGGCAGGCGGTATCGCAGCATCAGGACCCGCACCACCCGACTACATGACAGCTTCTTCCCACAAGCAATAAGACTCTTGAACACATGATCTCTCACGATCAACAATCAGCACTGCACTTTATTAATCCTCATTCTATCAATATATTCTCCCAATTCAGTTAGTGGATATATATATTTATACCCTTTCTAGTGTATGTGTATTCTACATTGTGTGTATTGTGTACATTTGATATGTAAATTGTTTTGTGTAAATATGTTGTTTATTGTAAAGTGGTTTATGTCTCGTCACTGTCATTACTGCAATGTTGATCGGAACTGCACACAAGAATTTCACTTTTTTTTTTTGTGACAATAAAGTGATTTGATTTGTGTGTGTGAGTGTGTGTGTTTATCAGTGTGTGCTGTATTTGGATCCAGTATGAGATCACAGAAATCTGAACACAAGAACAAACATTAGAGACAACATTTAAATGTGTGTGTGTGTTTATCAGTGTGTGTGTGTGTGTGTTTATCAGTTTGTGCTGTATTTGGATCCAGTGTGAGATCACAAATCTGAACACAAGAACAAACATTAGACACAACATTTAAATGTGTGTGTGTGTGTGTGTGTGTGTGTGTGTGTGTGTGTTTATCAGTGTGTGTGTGTGTGTGTGTGTGTGTGTATCAGTTTGTGCTGTATTTGGATCCAGTGTGAGATCACAGAAATCTGTACACAAGAACAAACATTAAAGACAACATTTAAATGTGTGTGTAGTGTGTGTTTATCAGTGTGTGTGTGTGTGTGTGTGTGTGTTTGTGTGTTTATCAGTGTGTGCTGTATTTGGATCCAGTGTGAGATCACAGAAATCTGAACACAAGAACAAACATTAGAGACAACATTTAAATGTGTGTGTGTGTGTGTTTATCAGTGTGTGTGTGTGTGTTTATCAGTGTGTGTGTGTGTTTATCAGTGTGTGTGTGTGTGTGTGTGTTTATCAGTGTTTGCTGTATTTGGATCCAGTGTGAGATCACAGAAATCTGAACACAAGAACAAACATTAGAGACAACATTTAAATGTGTGTGTGTGTGTTTATCAGTGTGTGTGTGTGTGTGTGTGTGTGTGTGTGTGTTTATCAGTGTGTGTTGTATTTGGATCCAGTGTGAGATCACAGAAATCTGAACACAAGAACAAACATTAGAGACAACATTTAAATGTGTGTGTGTGTGTGTTTATCAGTGTGTGTGTGTGTGTGTGTGTGTGTGTTTATCAGTGTGTGTTGTATTTGGATCCAGTGTGAGATCACAGAAATCTGAACACAAGAACAAACATTAGAGACAACATTTAAATGTGTGTGTGTGTGTGTGTGTGTGCGTTTATCAGTGTGTGTGAGTGTGTGTGTGTGTGTTTATCATTGTGTGTGTGTGTGTGTGTGTGTGTGTTTATCAGTGTTTGCTGTATTTGGATCCAGTGTGAGATCACAGAAATCTGAACACAAGAACAAACATTAGAGACAACATTTAAATGTGTGTGTGTGTGTGTAGTGTGTGTTTATCAGTGTGTGTGTGTGTGTTTATCAGTGTGTGTGTATCAGTGTGTGTGTGTGTGTGTGTGTGTGTGTGTGTGTATGTTTATCAGTGTTTGTGTGTGTGTATGTGAGAGAGAGAGTGTTTATCAGTGTGTGTGTGTGTTTATCAGTGTGTATGTGTGTGTGTGTTTATCAGTGTTTGCTGTATTTGGATCCAGTGTGAGATCACAGATATCTGAACACAAGAACAAACATTAGAGACAACATTTAAATGTGTGTGTGTGTGTGTAGTGTGTGTGTGTGTGTTTATCAGTGTGTGTTGTATTTGGATCCAGTGTGAGATCACAGAAATCTGAACACAAGAACAAACATTAGAGACAACATTTAAATGTGTGTGTGTGTGTGTAGTGTGTGTGTGTGTGTTTATCAGTGTGTGTTGTATTTGGATCCAGTGTGAGATCACAGAAATCTGAACACAAGAACAAACATTAGAGACAACATTTAAATGTGTGTGTGTGTGTGTGTAGTGTGTGTTTATCAGTGTGTGTGTGTGTGTTTATCAGTGTGTGTGTATCAGTGTGTGTGTGTGTGTGTGTGTGTGTGTATGTTTATCAGTGTTTGTGTGTGTGTATGTGAGAGAGAGAGTGTTTATCAGTGTGTGTGTGTGTTTATCAGTGTGTATGTGTGTGTGTGTTTATCAGTGTTTGCTGTATTTGGATCCAGTGTGAGATCACAGAAATCTGAACACAAGAACAAACATTAGCGACAACATTTAAATGTGTGTGTGTGTGTGTTTATCAGTGTGTGTGTTTATCAGTGTGTGTTGTATTTGGATCCAGTGTGAGATCACAGAAATCTGAACACAAGAACAAACATTAGAGACAACATTTAAATGTGTGTGTGTAGTGTGTGTTTATCAGTGTGTGTGTGTGTGTGTTTATCAGTGTGTGTGTATCAGTGTGTGTGTATCAGTGTGTGTGTGTATGTTTATCAGTGTTTGTGTGTGTGTATGTGAGAGAGAGAGTGTTTATCAGTGTGTGTGTGTGTTTATTAGTGTGTATGTGTGTGTGTGTTTATCAGTGTGTGTGTGTGTGTGTGTGTGTGTTTATCAGTGTGTGTGTGTGTGTGTGTGTATGTTTATCAGTGTGTGTGTGTGTGTGTGTGTGTGTGTTTATCAGTGTTTGCTGTATTTGGATCCAGTGTGAGATCACAGAAATCTGAACACAAGAACAAACATTAGAGCCAACATTTAAATGTGAGTGTGTGTGTGTGTGTGTGTGTGTGTTTGAGTGTATGTGTGATTGTTTATCAGTGAGTGTGTGTGTGTGTGTGTGAGAGACTGTGTGAGTGTATGTGAGTGTAGTGTGTGTGTGTTTGAGTGCATGTGTGATTGTTTGAGTGTGTGTGTGTGTGTATGAGGGTAGTGTGTGTGTGTTTGAGTGTATGTGTGTGTGTATGAGTCTAGTGTGTGTTTGAGTGTGTTTATCAGTGTGTGTGTGTGTGTGTTTGAATGTATGTGTGTGTGTTTGAGTGTGTGTGTTTGAGGGTAGTGTGTGTTTGAGTGTGTGTGTGTATGTGAGTATGTGTGAGTGTGTATATGTGTGTGTGAGAGTGTGTATATGTGTGTGTGAGAGTGTGTATATGTGTGTGTGAGAGTAAGTGTTTGTGTGTGTATATATGTGTGTGAGTGTAAGTGTGTGAGAGAGTATATGTGTGAGTGTGTGTGTGTGTGTGTGTGTGTGTGAGAGAGAGTGTGTGTGAGAGAGTGTGTGCGTGCATGTGTGTGTGTGTATGTGAGAGAGAGTGTGTGTGTTTGTGTGTGTGTATGTGAGAGAGAGTGTGTGTGTGTATGTATGTGTGAGTATGTATATGTGTGTGTGTGTAAGTGTGTGAGAGAGTGTGAGTGTGAGTGTGTATATGCGTGTGTGTGTGTGTGTGTGAGTAGTGTTAATTTCGTCAGACGAGACAAGACTAAATATGTTCGTCAACGACCTTTTTTTCCATGACTAAGATGAGACGATAACGAGACTGCACCAATGTCCAAAAACGCTGACCAATCATGGACACACTCTAGATTTAGTTATCAGTAAGGGTCTAAACATTTCATCAACTGTTATTAAGGATGTAGCACTGTCTGATCATTTCTGTATTTTCTTTGATATATTGATCTCTCCTGTCATTGAAGCTAGATCTGTGTCTGTCAAGAAGAGATGCTTAAATGAGAACACTAGTGTACTATTTATGAAGGCTATATCTTTAACACCAAGAATATCTGCTGACACTGTTGATTTTCTCCTTGATTCTTTTAACTCAAAAGTTAAAAGTGTAATTGATGATATTGCTCCTGTGAAAGTGAGGAAGAAGAGTGGCAGTCAAAAAGCACCCTGGAGAAACTCAACAGCAGTGCAAAATATGAAAAGACAATGCAGAAAAGCAGAGCGCATTTGGCGGAAGACAAAACTCGTAGTCCATTATAATATCTACAAAGACAGCATCCGTGCTTTTAATATGGAACTAGGCAAAGCTAGACAGTCTTTCTTCTCGAATATTATAAACAGCAACTTAAACAACACACGCACTCTATTTGCGACTGTAGAGAGACTGACAAACCCCCCAAGCCAGATTCCCTGTGAACTGCTCTCAGACAGCAAGTGCAGTGAGTTTGCTTCTTTCTTCTCTGAGAAAATAAATAATATCAGAAAGGTGATCAGCACATCCTTGAGTTGTGCTGGGGTCAGACAAATCAAACCACAACCTGAGAAAGTGGTTACTTTGTCTGACTTCAAAGAAATTGATGGCAAAATTTTGGAACAAACCATACGGCACCTTAAAACATCAACCTGCGCCCTTGATGCACTTCCAACATCTTTTTTCAAAAGTGTGTTCAACTGTTTAGAAGCAGATCTCCTAGAAGTGATAAACTCCTCACTTCTCTCTGGGAGTTTTCCAAACTCCCTGAAAACTGCAGTTGTCAAGCCCCTCTTGAAAAAGAGCAATCTGGATAAGACAATATTAAGCAACTATAGACCGATCTCAAATCTTCCTTTCATAGGCAAGATCATTGAAAAAGTTGTCTTCAATCAACTGAACAAATTCTTGAACTCGAATGGATACTTTGAAAATTTTCAATCTGGTTTCCGATCGCATCACAGCACAGAGACAGCGCTCATAAAGATAATAAACGATATTCGCTTAAATACTGATACAGGCAAATTATCAGTACTGGTACTACTCGACCTCAGTGCTGCATTTGACACTGTCGATCACAACATACTTCTGGAAAGGCTGGAAAACTGGGTGGGGCTTTCTGGGATGGTCCTAAAATGGTTCAGGTCATACTTAGAAGGGAGAGGTTATTATGTGAGTATAGGAGACCATAAGTCTGAGTGGACGCCCATACCATGCGGAGTCCCTCAAGGCTCAATTCTTGCTCCACTCCTGTTCAACCTGTATTATGCTCCCAATTAGCCAAATAATGAGAAAGAACCAAATGGCTTACCACAGCTATGCAGATGACACACAGATCTACTTAGCCCTATCACCTAACGATTACAGCCCCATTGACTCCCTGTGCCAATGTATTGATGAACTAAACAGTTGGATGTGCCAAAACTTTCTTCAGTTAAACAAAGACAAAACTGAAGTCATTGCGTTTCGAAACAAAGATGAAGTTCTCAAGGTGAATGCATACCTTGACGCTAGGGGTCAAACAACTAAAAATCAAGTCAGGAATCTTGGTGTGTCTCTAGAGTCAGACCTTAGTTTCAGTAGTCATGTCAATGCAATAACTAAATCAGCATACTATCATCTGAAAAATATTGCAAGAATTAGATGCTTTGTTTCCAGTCAAGACCTAGAGAAACTTGTGCATGCTTTCATCACCAGCAGGGTGGATTATTGTAATGGACTCCTCATGGGCCTTCCCAAGAAGACCATAAGACAGTTGCAGCTCATACAGAACGCTGCTGCCAGAAAAATGAACATATCACACCAGTCCTCAGGTCTTTACACTGGCTCCCAGTTACATTTAGGATTGATTTTAAAGTATTATTACTGGTATATAAATCACTCAATGGGCTAGGACCTCAATATATTGCAGATATGCTCACTGAATATAAACCCAACAGATCACTCAGATCATTAGAATCACATCAGCTAGAAATACCAAGGGTTCACTCTAAGCAAGGAGAGTCTGCTTTTAGCTATTATGCCAGCCGCAGATGGAACCAGGTTCCAGAAGAGATCAGATGTGCTCCTACAGTAGTCACATTCAAATCCAGACTCAAAACACATCTGTTTAGCTGTGCATTTACTGAATGAGCACTGTGCCACTGTGTGTCCCACTGTTTGTACTGTGTTTTATTAGATTTTTTTTTTTATTCTAAACTGTTTTAATTATTCTTATTTTATTATTCTTGTTTTTTCTTTTTAATTTCTACTATGTAAAGCACTTTGAATTACCATTGTGTATGAAATGTGCTATATAAATAAACTTGCCTTGCCTTGCCAAAGACTAAGACTAAATTAACATGCATTATTGTTGACGAAAAAAGACGAGACTAAAATGTTTTGCATAAAATAAAAACTAAGATAAAATCTCTCTTCATTTTCGTATACAATCGTCTCTACTTTTTCACCATGAGATAGAATATTCAGCTGTTACGCCTTCAAAATATTCCGAATGAGTTCGTGCTGTAACACGAAACTACATGGAGCAAGAACACAACAATCACAGACAGTGGCGAACACGCGACGAGCGCCGACGACATGCTAGGTAGAAGGAAGAGGCTCGATATTTGGTCGCATTTTAGGTACAATGATATTGACAAAAAGTCAGAATGTGTCATTATAACTGACAGGAAGCACTGCGGATAAACAATACTGGGAAAAACACCACCGACCTTAAGCGACATCTAAAGGCTAACCACCCACACATTCAGGGAAGTTAACTTAAATATACGTCTCATAAGCTAATGCTGATTTTAGGCATCTACGCTGTAAATTAACCAGTTAGCTATGGTGTTTTGGCACATACATTATGCAGGTTATATATATTTTATGTAACTTATTTGCTTAATAAAATACTCTTCAGAACAAGTTCATCATTTGTGAATGTGTCTCTTATATCAGAAAACCAGACACGTTTAACAAAGTGAATTCAACAAGTCATTCAACAAGTGTATTTTGTCAGGTAATTATGACATTTAACCAATATTTGAGATGTGTGAAACATTATTTGACTGAAATGGTTATCTCAGAATTAATCTCAGAAATAATTTATTTAAAAAAAGACTAAAATGTTTTGAAACTTGACTAAGATATATTGAGTTTTCTTTTGACTAAAACTAGACTAAAATGACGAGACTTTTAGTTGACTAAAACTTGACTAACAAAAAAAGATATGTGAATGACTAAATATGACTAAAACTAACAAGGACATTTCGCACAAGACTAACTAAATTAAAAATAGGTGACAAAATTAACACTATGTGAGTGTGTCAGTGTGTATGTGAGTGTGTGTGTGTGTGTGTGTGTGTGTGTGTTCATACATTTGTGTAGTCCAGGTGTAATTCTGATCTCTGCTCCTTGATTCACACTATAAAACACAAACACACAAACACAATCATGACGTCACATTGATGACACATTTATTTTCTGTGAGGAATAATTGATGATGGACCGTTAAATTAGTGAGTGTCCGTTACACCTCGAGTGGGATTCATTTTCAATAATTCAACGGGACGGAGTCGATTACTCTGATTATATCACGGTTACAACAGTTTAAGACATCTTTCAGGGTTTTATCTAGAGATGCACCAATCAGATATCTGGAACAGTTTCAGCTCCAATATTGACATTTTTACCTGGATCAGGAATCAGTCCGATGAGTCTGATCCAAATCCAAAAGCACGTGTTAGTCATGGTCGCTACCGTCCAGTACAAACATGACAGAAAAGCCCCATTAAAGGAATATTCCGGGTTCAATACAAGTTACACTCAATCGACAGCATTTGTGTCATAATGTTGAGAAACACAAAAATACATTTTCTGTGTTCCAGTGAGACACTTACAGGGATTTCAAATCTCATTTAAGACTTTTTAAATTGCTCCTGAATCCCAAAACAAACCCACAATGTGAAAATCAATCGTGAATCACAGACTCTTAAACAGACAGGAGCACATTCAACATGACCTTAATAATGCTGATCAGTACAACAGAGTTTCAAACACTCCAGACATGTTTTACACAGAAATATCACACTAAAACTGATTTATTCATGACATTATACAAATAATGACATTAGAGGTGGACTGATATTGGATTGATTCAATAATGTGTTCAATTATAATCTGACAATAGATGTTTAAAATTGCTCGTCTATATGAAATGTTTTTAGTCTTCCTGTGATGGGGAGGGCCAGACAGAGGCTACAAGAGCCCAAATTTCATTCAATTCCAGATGCACTTTATGGGGGATTTGAACTTTGAACTTTAAAGACACTTGCGGGACTTTTATTTTGAAATGTTTGTGCTTCACTGCCTCCAGCTGCTCATTCAAACAAATAAGGGATATAAAATGTGCACTCCTACAATAATCTACATTTACAGTATCAGGACTCCAGACTAAATCAATGATTTAGGACACATTAACTCCTAAACTCAAACATTAAGGACACAAATGGCTGTTTTGAGTTTTTCTCCATTTCCATTGTTGTTCAGAAACAAGATAGAAAGCCGAAGAAAAGGAAGATGCTTATAACACATTAATAGAAGGTTTAATAAACAGTTGATATAGTTGAGAAGAGAAGTTTGCACACACTGGTGCGCTATAAAGATTGATTCAATCACTCAAGATAATATCTGATGAAACCGCAGATGAACACACACAAACTTCTTATTATTATTCATTATTGTCACAATCAATTATTTTGGGTCGCAGTGTGTAACCCTGTAGAAACAATTCAAAGATTGTCATATTTCATCATCAACAGTTGATCTTTAGTGATCTCTTGTCAGAAATGTCCGATATGTTTGAATGATTGTGAACTGTCCCGTGTGCTTGGAGAAAATACAACAGTGTCGTGTTTTCACATTTATTTCATTAAATCTGATTCTGTTGAAGTTTGATAATCACATCAGCTCATATCACCATTCCTGACTTTCTGCTCCCAAATATAAAACCTCTTTAAATAAAAATCAAGACTTTTATCGTATTAAGACATTTTGGAAAACTGAAATGAAGACTTTTTAAGGATCTGTGGGAAGTCTGAATTATAATGGAAGTCAAAGGGGGGAATTTTTGGAGGTTTAAATTCAGAAATGTGAAGCTTATAATTTGATAAAAGCACTTACATTCATTATTTTGTATGATTTGAGTTTGAATCACGTTAAAGGAATATTCGGGGTTCAATACATGTTAAGATCAATCAGCAGCATGTGTGTTATAATGTTGATCACACAGGAAAAATATGTCGACTCGTCGCTCATTTTCTTTAATAAAAGCACAAATGTGTGTTCCAGTGAGACACTTGTGAAGTTACAGGCAAATTTACAACTGTGTTACCATGACGACGTAACGCTGTAAAACCTCAAATAACTGTTAAAACAACGTAAACAACTTTCCAGCTCAAATAATGCACAATTCTTACCAGAATAATGAATAAAAGTGATTTATAAAGTTATAAGCTTCACATTTCTGCCTTTAAACAATTACCCGTTGACTTCCATTCTGCAGCTCTTCCCTCAAATTACACAATGTTTTAAAGAATTAATTTTGTGCTAATCAATATTATGCCTCAAATGCTGCTGATTGAGTTTCATTTGTATTGAAACCGGAAAATTCCATTATTTTATATTAATTATGAATCGCAAAAGACTTTTAATAAATATACAGTCTGCATAAACACACATCAGACACACTCACACACATACACACACTCTCTCTCTCACACACACACACACACTCACTCACTCATTCACACACACTCATTCACACACACACACACACACTCACTCATTCACACACACTCATTCACACACGCACACTCACACTCACACACGCACACTCACACACTCACTGATTTGTAGTGCTCAACATACTTGAGTTTGTCCAGTGTGCAGTGTGGATCATTGAGTCTCTCAGTGAGCAGTTTGACTCCTGATTCTCCCGGGTGATTGTAGCTCAAATCCAGCTCTTTAAGGTGTGAAGTGTTTGAAATCAGAGCTGAAGCAACATAACAACAGCCGACCTCTGTCACCATACAGCCAGATAATCTACAAACACACACAGCAACAGTCAAGATACATATATGGAGACTTTATTTAGCAACATGGACTTGAGTCACATTTCAAGACTTAAATTCACAAACAGGCCTCATGAAGCTTTCTTTTAAACACTGACATTAATGAGATCATAAAGGAACAAAGTGTGTTTTCTTTTGACATGTATGATCAAGCTAGTACTGTAACAAATAACTGATCAAATCAATAATAATCAATAGTTTTTTTTGGAGTCACTAGTGTGACGCTGTCTTAAATAGTTCACACAAAAAATTATATAAAAAATTATAATCTCTCTTCATTTATTCATGCTTACATCATCTCAAACTTGTATGACTTTATTTCTTCTGTGAAACACAAAGATATTTTGATGTAGATGTGAATATTTAAATTCAATGCAAGTCAATTTGGTCCAACACTTCATATCTCCAAAAAGAAAATAAAGTCACCATTACACTTAAAGCTCGAATACAATTTATAACCCTCTGCGCATGCATAAACCACACATAAGTGCAACTGAGCATTAAATCATGATCATGCCCAGAGGCTGCAATGGTAAGATGTACAGTGAAAAAGGAAAGTCAATCATATTTCTTCAGAAGACATTAATTAAACCACTACAGTCATATGGATCACCTTTATGCTGCTTTTATGTCCCTTTTTGAGCTTGAAAGTGTTAGACCCCCTTGACTTGCATTATATTGATATATTCACATTTCTATCAAAATATTTTAGTTTGTTTTCTGCAGAAGAAATTCAAAGCGTTTGTTTTGGTTTGGATCTGAGTGTGACTGCCGTGTTCATATATGCCTAAACGAACTGTGCCAAGGAAGAAAACACCAGATTCTGAAACAAAAGCTCCAAACAAGCAGTGTGAAAACAACCTGAATGTCCTGGTATAGTATTGTCAAATGTACCGGTACTTCAGTACCAAATCTATACTAAAATAAAAAAGATGTAATGATACCAGTGTTTCTGCAGTACCAGTAGTACCGAGCACCGACTCTATCCGGTAGCAGTGCACAGTCTGACTGACACACAACAGCTTTAAAATGCTCACAGGATTATATTGAATGTGTGCTCTGTTACTCCTTGTAAGAGTTAAATAAACTTATCATTGCATCTAAAACAACAACATGTTTACTAGATCCAATACCCACTAAACTATTGAAAGAAGTGTTACCTGTAGTGGAAGAGACTCTTCTCAATATTATTAACTCGTCTTTATTTTTAGGTCATGTTCCAAGAATATTTAAGCTGGCAGTTACAAAACCTCTCATTAAGAAACCACAATTAGATCCAAATAACCTAGCAAATTACAGACCCATCTCAAATCTTCCATTTATGTCTAAAATATTAGAAAAAGTGTCCGCTCAATTGTTTTGCAAATATTTCTCATATCCCAATTTAATGTTCAGTGCCAACTAAAATTAATCCGTTGATAGTAGGGATGTCCCGATCAGCTTTTTGGCTCCCGATCCTATATTTAAATATTAAATATCTGCCTATACCGAGTCCCGATCCGATACTTGTATTTGCCTAGCTAGAGCTGCAGACTGTTTTTTTGTTTTTTAAGATGCTCACAGGCTTATTCTGAATGTGTGCTCTGTTACTCCTTATACACTGAAATGGACAATTAATCAAATTAAAATCATGACATGCCCTAGTATGATTTATTAAACCACTAAAGGCTGCAATCTTAGTGTGGATGAGCTGCATACTTTAAATAAATCTGACAGCTCATCCACTAGAAACTCCACAGATATTGAGAATCATTCATGTTGTACGAGATGACACAGCAGAGAATTAATCTACTGTGAACCACGTAGCACATGTAAACTATATAAATAATATAATTAAAATCACAGCATTTGCACTTTAATCTCAGCTCAGCTTTATTTATATCACATTCAAAACAACAGAGTTGACCAAAGTGCTTCACAGTAATAAAATTTAAAACAACATTTCAGAATTACTACATACACAAACACCATTAATCTAAAATACAAACACTCCAAAACTGTGTCCTACATTTGTCAGACTCAAAGGCCAGTGTAAAGAGATTTCAGACATGACTTAAGTGTTCAATGATCACACTGCGCTGTGATGTGAACTGATTATCTGGTAAAGTGAAGCATCCGGCAAAAACACACGTCATTATTAAAGCCCAATTCATCATAAACGCTAGATGCCAGAAATTGAAGACATTTAATAAACTTATATTACAACTATATAGTAAAATGTAATATTCACTCTAATAATAACAAAATATAAATAATTATTCAAAACACAACTGTTGAAATAAAAGTTTGGCAAAAAAAAAAAATGCAATGACATTGAAAAGTTCTATATTCACATGTTAAAAGTTTTAAGAATTCATTAATTAGACCCATTTTGATGATGAAATTAAATTAAACTAAAAAAAAAATGTTCTGGAAAATAATAACTCCAATGCTATAGACTCACACTACTGTCAGTCTTTACGGAAAAGAAACCAAAGTGACTCACGATTCAAACAAGTGCAGTGTTGCGGCTGCAGCTGTTTAGAAAAGTTACGTGCTGATTGCAAAGTCAGAATTTTAGGGGGGCTGAGATGAGTTTTAGGGGGGTTGGAGCCTTCCTAAAAAAGGCCTAATAACGCCGATGGGTGGCCTGAACCGCTCTCACACTGGCCGTCGGGGAGTCCTTATTATTGAGCCCCGACTATATTTGTACACTCGTTCATGAATGAAATAAATGCATCAGTAATCTTTTTGTGAACAAGGATCTGCTGAATGACTGAACGAGAGGAGAAGGCTTGTCATTCCTTCAGTTTGGCATTCTTGTTTAATGAGGAAAGAAAGCGGCTGGATGAATTATGAATGAGTAAAAGAGACTGATGACCAAACATTACTTGACATGAGGGTGTTATTGAAACATTATTACAATTATTTTTAGCCATTAACTGATTATGCAACAATGTAGCAAGTCAGCTGCCTACGTTTCCAGATGCAGCACAAGGTAAAAGCGCTTCTCGTGTGAATGAAGTAAATGTCTTATTCACTATGCACTGTATGTACAATTGGTTTGATTCTGTATTTTTGGAGTAAATGTGATTGCTAACGTAGACATGACATCCATGATTGATGGACTACTGTTTGTACTGTTATTTCCTTCTTAATATATGAACACATTTTTCATGTGCAAATAAATTACTAAAATGTCATGACTGAACAGATATATAAAGAAACTGCCATCTACCATTTAAAATACAATATATATTAGTTTTGTGTGAAACTGACTAAATATATTGCTAAATAAGAGTTTATTACTATTTTATTATTTTAGCAAGTTTATGTTTGTTTTTTACTATATTAAATTGTGTGAAATATCGACATTGTATTGGCCTATCAACCAACCTGCTCTCTGGATATCGGCATCGGTCATTAAAAAACCCACATTGGTCAATCACTAATGAACATATGAATTTAACGAAGTTTGTCATTTCTGCAACACTAGCGACAAAAAAACAGAATTGTGAAATTAATGATTGCTCCCACACAGGTTTCCCAAACACTCCTACTGCCTTGAAATTAGAGCTGAAACGATTAATTGGCGTTATCGACAACATCGACAATAAAAATTGTCTACAAATATTTTAATTGTTGAATAGTCGTTTGATCTCATTTAAAGTAACACTTATCGTATCATACTTAATAACATAAGTATTAAACTCTAATGATGACGTGAGAGAGGAGCACAGCAGCTCGTGACTGACTGAGGAGAGGAAGAAAACACATGTCCAGATGCACTCTAAACTTTCCAAACAAAACCTGCATGTCAGAGCATGTAAAAAGCAAACAACCTGCCGTTATATCTTTAATGCATCCTTTATTCAAGTTCAAATAATAAGGAAGTGCATCATAAACAAACTACAAAAATGGCATTTCTCTGTGCGGTCAGCACCACGTCTATGAGTCGCGTGAAGGGGGAGAGACTGAGACTGAACCCGACTGAGGCACCCTCGTCGATGCCCGTCCCTTGTGCACGTTTGCAGTAGCTAGATTAATAACGTGATGGATTGAGATGTATTGAATCATAATATACTGTAGCCTGTGTGTCACGTGTGTGTCTTACATTTAGGATTGATTTTAAAGTATTATTACTGGTATATAAATCACTCAATGGGCTAGGACCTCAATATATTGCAGATATGCTCACTGAATATAAACCCAACAGATCACTCAGATCATTAGAATCACATCAGCTAGAAATACCAAGGGTTCACTCTAAGCAAGGAGAGTCTGCTTTTAGCTATTATGCCAGCCGCAGCTGGAACCAGGTTCCAGAAGAGATCAGATGTGCTCCTACAGTAGTCACATTCAAATCCAGACTCAAAACACATCTGTTTAGCTGTGCATTTACTGAATGAGCACTGTGCCACTGTGTGTCCCACTGTTTGTACTGTGTTTTATTAGATTGGTTTTTTATTCTAAACTGTTTTAATTATTCTTATTTTATTATTCTTGTTTTTTTTCTTTTTAATTTCTACTATGTAAAGCACTTTGAATTACCATTGTGTATGAAATGTGCTATATAAATAAACTTGCCTTGCCTTGCCTTATTGTGAAGTAAATCAGCGATACGCAGCTCTATTAAGAAGATATAGTTTGTTTTTGTGAGTTAAAGATTATCGAAGTGAAAATAAACGTGAGTCTTCGCACATTATACACGACAACAAAGTTTCTGATCAGTATTTTTTGGCTTGTTTTCCAAAAATAACATCTAAAACTCCTTTAAAACAACGTACATTTACATTAGTAGCTATACTGCAGAAGAAACAATTGTTATTGGAGAATATAGGCCTATGTCACGAAAAAATTGAAGACCGGAAGTACGTCTTTTAGTAGGGATACGGCTCTTCCGGTTAGCTTTTTACAATGGCGGAGTCCGATATATACCGCTGGACCAAATCTCTCCGCAACCTGCCTGAAGTCACATATGAGCAGCAGCATCCACTACATACATATCTGCGTCCACATCCGCGTGGGTATAGTTGTGTTCTGAGGCAGGTTCGTGATTACCGGCGGCAGACTGTTCGTCCTCCTCCACCTAAAACTCAGCACCAGCCTGAACGCCCTCCGCTACTCCTAGGCGTGTGTTAACACGGTCAAAAACTGACCGACGATGGGGCTGATTATCCCCCAGTTATTCCAGGGAAACCGGGTTGGTATAGTATTGGCTTTAAGTCTATTCCGACCACTTTCCAAGACGTAGATGCTCTCCTTTTCAAAATGCAAACTGCAAACGAAAGTACTGCTCTAGCCGTCCGGAAGTAAGGTAAACATTTCTATGGCAACAGCGAGTTGGACCAATCAGCAGACGTTGCTGCTACACTTAGGATTGTGGGTAGTGTAGTTTTTTTTTTTTTTTTTCATAAGATCGCGGATAAAACATGTTTTTCTTAAAACAAGGTTGATTTCATACGAACTTATAGCTTCTACAGGAGCAAAAACCTTCGTTTCACAACCTCATAGCTCGTGGTCAGTCTACCTCGGATGGTTTAGACATTATGGCTGATAATCTAAATCCTTAGAGAAATACTATTGACCGGAAGTTCTGAATCCCTACTCCGCGTTCCGGAAGCAGGAAGTGTGACATAGGCCTATTGAACACAATATTTAATATATCTGAAAACAGCCTCCTTAAAACAAGACACATTTACCTGTGAAGCAACATATAAGATATTTAGACTTGCTTTTAGAGAATATGTGGAAAACAAGACAAAAACTCTTGATTACAAAAGGTTTTTTTGCAGTGAATTTTTAACTTAGGTTTTTTTCCTTATAATTCAGTAAAAGTCATTTAGAGATTAGGGCTGCACGATTATTGCAAAAACAAAACTGTTCGAGCAACACGACAAACTCTCTCATTACAATGACTGCGGTCACTCACTGCAGGTTTACACTGTTTGAGATCTGCTTTTCGACACGAGCTCAATGACGCTCCGCACAATGTTCTGCACTCTCACGAATGATCTCATTAAAAACAAAACTGTCTAATCAGCATAATAAATCAATTATTTACACCGCGTCTGTGCCTTGATTAGAACGGAGCGTTTTAGTTTTGTCGTGTTGCTCATTTGCAGTGTATTCAACATCAACGTTCAAAGCGAGCGGTGCAACATGCAATGAATCCTAAATAATTATTTTAGAGTGTCAAGTGATAATTGTCCTGTGCCACCGCAAACAGAGATGGAACATAAAGCATCTGGGTATTCAAACGGTTTAACACTTGCGCATTAGGATCATTTGTTATTACTGATAGGAGGGAGGACTAATCTAAGCGGCTCTGATTGGCCCTTTCATTGCTCAACGGAGATGTTTGTTGTGACTTTTCAAGTCAAGCTGTTTACACCATTTGTAAGTGTATGTAAGATTTATATTAATCCATACAGAACTCAGTGGATTTGTGATTTGTTTTTGTACCTGAATATTAAAGTTAAAATTAGCTATTACACCATTCTAAGCAGAAGTTGGTTTTATATGTGAGTTTTATAAAAATGCTAGCTGCACTAAGTTAACTGCATTAAGCTAAAGACATATTTTATTTACTTTGTTTACTGTAAACAAACCAAAAAAACTACTATCTAGGCAAATACAAGTATCGCAGTATCGCACAAGTATTCAGGAAGTCAAACTACCAACTAGAGATGTCCCGATCAATCAGCCGCTGATAAAATCGTCCGATATTCATCTTAAATCCGTGATCGGCTGATCATGCCTAGATTTAGGGCTGATGTTTTTTGCAGCATGCAGACAAATCACACATACACTGCTCATCTAATGAATGAGTGTTTCTCAGCCCTTGAAGCATGACAGAATGGCATATGAAGGGTGAGTTGTTGGCAATTCAAAGGATTCATGAATTTAAACTTTCAGACATGATGTAACTGAGATGAATATGCTGGTTTGTTTTTAAAAATGTGTAAGAATTACACGTGTACGAATATTAATTTGCCCATTTTCTTGAGTCATTACGGTAGTTATTCTGACTCATTGCACAGTAAACAGGAAGAGGATATAGAGGCTGCTAACAGGTTTAAAAACAAATGAAACAACAAACATGCAAATACATGATACATGACGCGAGTCGTGACAATCAGACGTTGTGTTGAGTGATAGAGACTGTTTGAGCGATCATGAACGCTTTTAGCTTTACTCTCTTTAACACGAGCGCTCTCTGAGTCAAAGACGTCAATATCTCATCATCAGTCACTCATCCCAATTTAAATCAGATTAATGTTGGTCACAATATCACTAATAATAAATATAACTGTTTAACCTTCAATAATCAGTGATTTGTGTGACAGCAAAACTCAAAGACAGTAAACAGACCAGAGATATGAATGATTTCACACCGGAGCAGTTTTACAGCTTGTTATGAATATATTTGTCTTATTTTTGAACGCATCTCTGGGGTGTGTGATGCCTTCATGGTTTTTACTGGTTGTCAGTATGTCACAACGGCATTTTGATATTGCCAACAGAACTATTAATAACGGTTTCATTATTGTTCAACTTGGGCCTGTTCAAGTGTGACTGTTTACTCAGTTTTTATACAATTAATTTTTTGTTGTGACTTTTCAAGTCAAGCTGTTTACACCATTTGTAAGTGTATGTAAGATTTATATTAATCCATACAGAACTCAGTGGATTTGTGATTTGTTTTTGTACCTGAATATTAAAGTTAATATAAGCTATTACACCATTCTAAGTAGAAGTTGATTTTATATGTGAGTTTTATAAAAATGCTAGCTGCACTAAGGTAAATGCATTAAGCTAAATACATATTTTAGTTACTTTGTTTACTGTAAACAAACCAAAAAAACTACTATCTAGGCAAATACAAGTATCGGATCGGGACTCGGTATAGGCAGATATTTAATATTTAAATATTGGATCGGGGGCCAAAAAGCTGATCGGGACATCCCTACTATCAACGGATTCATTTCAGTTGACACTGAACATTAAATTGGGATATGAGAAATATTTGCAAAATTAAAAGAAACACAAACCTCAGTATCTCCAGATGACAGTTTGTGCTCTTCAGTGCATCAGAGATCAGCTTCACTCCTGAATCCTGCAGGTCATTGTTACTCAGGTCCAGCTCTCTCAGACGAGAGTTTGATGATTGTAGAGCTGATGCCAGACTTTCACAACATTGATCAGTGAGATTACAGCCACACAATCTAAACAGGACAATGAAAAACAATGATTATATATCCATTTTATTGATCAAAATATAGTTTTGATTAAGGTTTTATCTACAGTAAGTAAACAATCCATCCGAGTAGGGCTGCACGATATTGGAAAAAACTGACATTGCGATATTTTGTTTTTCTGTGATATATATATTGCGATATGAAAAAATACAGGATGACTTTGCCAGATGATATGAATAGCTCCATCTGAGAAGAATTCATTATTCTAGAATGATTGGGGTGATTTTGTAGGGAACTGCATCTTCATGGAAAAGAAACTGAAAATGACTTTTTAATTTTTGACTTATTTTGGCTAGATTATTTTATTATAATAATTAATACACTGTTTAATTCACCATGGTTCTATTGTATTCATGTAATACTCCTTTATCAATTCACCCTAAAGTCAATGATCTAACATGTTATTAATAATGCATGTTGCTTACCCTAAAATAAAGGGGCATTTGTGTGGAATGAAGTGTGGTGTCTAGAAGGGATTCGGGATAATACAGGAGGCTTTATCTCTGTACTCCAACCAGGTTAAAACAGAGCATTACACTAAGGAAGTTTCATTATCACAATAGGGCATTAATGTGAATGACAAAATAAGTAATTTAACATTTTATTATATTACAAATTAGATTACAAACCTCTTTTTTTTTAAGAAATAAAAACAATAAATATATTTTAATTTAAACCCTTTGGGGAAAAAAGTGCAGCTATACACCAACCCTGAGTGGTTTAAAGAAATACAACAAAAAATAAAAAATAAACAAAAGAAACAACTTGTCAATTGAGCGGAACATGTTTTTAAAAGCCTCTTTGGTAAACGTGTTAATTGGTACCATGTCTTTCGGAAGGTGAAATGTTACTGAATCTGTGATTTTTCTCTGCCGTTTGGAAACTTTCTCGTATGGTGTAACACTGGCAAAGGCATCTGAAATAGTTTTTTTGCTTTGGACGGCATTTAGATCTGGCTTTGCCCTCGACATACAAAGATTTGTGGTGCTGACTTAAATCATCAAACAAATTGGTCGTGTTTCCTCGTGTTGTGGCAACAATTGCAAGACAATCTCGACCAAAGTACCTGTTTTTGGTCAACATCATCCTGTCTGAAGACAAAATATTTCCATATAATTGACAATGCATTTCATTTTGCCTGTTCCTCGCACATCATTTCATCAAGCGCAAGCAGAGCCTGCACGTCAACAACGTGCAGCATTGAATGATTTAAAAAATAATAATATTTGAATAAACTGTGTATATATGAACCCATAAATCACAGTAAATTACGTAATATCAGACAGATATAATGCTACTTTTCCTATTGAAAAAAAATTATTGTAGACTATGTTTATCTTACTACATCGCACGTTCTGTGATGTGACTATTGTGGATGCACACATCCCGATGTCGATGCTGAAACAATATATTGTGCAGCCCTACATCCGATATATCGCAGAGGCCAGTAAATCGGCTGATATTCAGACTTTTTTAATTATCAGCGTCGGCCAATAGCTTTTTTTCTTGAAGGTGCTGAAAATCACTTTATTGCATGTGAAGCGACTGAGACATGTAAACGACCAGTCACGGTTCATTTTGTTGTTACGTGCCATCATGTTCCTACAATAATAGACCGGTGTGCAACACAGTGTCATTTAAACAGATCACATATCAGAGCCGTGACAGAAGTGTTTCAGCTCATAATGTTTAAGTGCTCGCCTGTTTCATTCTCACTCTCTCTCCTCAACAGTTCCCTGTTAGGGGAGAGCGGGGTAAGTTGTCACATGGGTAAGTTGTCACACTGTTCATAACTCCAACACTAGAGGCTCTATCTCAAAAATCAAATAGCCACTTTGTGTGACTACTTCTTCTATTGTCAACTTCCTGTTCACATGTGGTCAAGATCACTCTAATCTGAGTTTAGCACAATTTTCTTATTTTTCTGCTTAAGAAGTAAAAAATTTGCACTTAACATTTTATGCAATACAACTTTGTAAGGTATGAATGTTAAAAATATTTATTTTGCACAAAATAGAGGAGACAGTAACGAGTCTTTTGATACTTTATCTAAAGTGCTATGTTGAGCTAACCTTGAGATTTAGCCAAAATTAACACACATGTCAGTTTGGGGCAAGTTGTCTCACTTACTTTGGGGCAAGTTGTCACATGTGACAACTTGCCCCTGTACAAATAAACACATAGAACTTGGGTCAAAAAACATTGTGATATTGTAGGCTAATTTATTTGTAATTGCAATAAGGTTTTTGAAGGAAGGAAGGAAGAAAGAAAGATGGTTCGAAATTGTCAACGAAAGACAGAGCATGGCAGTACACCACCTGACATAATGTTAAAGGCAGTCAGGCAGGTAAAGTTGCAGAACAAATCAATCAGAAGTACAGCGAAGGATTTTGACATAAATTACCGTACTCTGACTCGGTATTGTCAAAAGATTACCAGAGAACAAATTGAAAGTCAGACAGCCATGCCAACAACAATGTTTGGTTATACAAAGCCACGGAAGATTTTTTCACCTGATTTGGAAAAGCAGCTTGCTGAGTATATTACTAGGTCAGCTGACATTTATTTTGGTCTGTCGCCAAGTGAGGTCAGAAACCTTGCCTACCAGTTTGCTGTGGCACACCAGCTGAAGTTTGCGCCTTTGTGGGCAGAAAAAGAAAAGGCCAGCAAAGAGTGGTTTACAGGCTTCTTAAAAAGGCATACAACACTGTCACTGAGAAAGCCAGAGGCTACTAGGATTGCCAGGGCAAGTAGCTTCAACAGAGAGAATGTTAATGCTTTCTTTGACAACTTAGAGAATGTGTTATGCAAATATAAGTTTGGACCAGGAGACATCTGGAATGTTGATGAAACTGGGGTCACCACTGTACATAAACCAGAGAAAGTGGTGGCCAGACGTGGATTCAAACAAGTAGGGTCACTGACCTCTGCTGAAAGGGGAACCCTTGTCACACTGGCCTGTGCCGTCTCAGCCACAGGGAATAGAATACCTCCATACTTTATTTTCCCCCGTGTCAACTTCCGCGATCATTTCCTGATCAACGGGCCACCTGGCAGCAAAGGAGGGGCAAATTCCTCTGGATGGATGAAAGACACGCACTTTGTTGACTTCCTGAAACATTTCAGTGAACATACAAAGTGCTCAAAGGAGAAGCCCTGTTTACTCCTTTTGGACAACCACGAGTCTCATCTGTCTATTGATGGACTCAATTATGCCAAAGAAAATGGCATAATCATGCTGTCATTCCCACCCCACTGCTCACATCGGCTCCAACCATTAGACAGGTCTGTCTACGGGCTGCTAAAGAGGCACATCAACAGCGCATGTGATGCCTGGATGAGGAACAACCCCGGGAAGACAATGTCAATTTATGACATTCCTGGGATTGTGGCAATTGCCTATCCCTTGGCTCCAACCCCCTTGAACATACAGGCTGGCTTTAGGGTGGCTGGGGCTCAACCTTACAACAGAGATGTATTTCTGGAAACCGAGTTTGCACCATCCTACGTCACAGATCGCCCCATTCAGAACCCTGTTCTGCCAGGCCCCAGCACCAACCCTGCCCTGCCAGGCCCCAGCACCAACTCTGCTCTGCCAGGCCCCAGCACCAACTCTGCTCTGCCAGGCCCCAGCACCAACTCTGCTCTGCCCAGTTATGCTTCTGCTATCACCAACTCACCCTTACCCAGCAATGCTATTGCTGACAGTGGGCTACCTACTCCAGAGGACATCCAGTCATATCCAAAAGCTGGCCCCCAATAAAATAAAATCAGAAATAAAAAAAATAAAGAAAAATCTATATTCACAATTAAGTAGTTGTGTTCTTATTTTTAGATAATCTAGTGTGACAACTTAACCTCCGATGGGGCAAGTTGTCTCAAGTGCACACTCTGTATTCTACAGTCTACAACTCTATAATGAGATAAGATATGAAGATGTTATGACTACAACATATGTGCCCAAGACTTCCTTCTTTCATTTGGTATGACATTTATACCATTGTGATGTATGGTGCTCAGTAAATGTTAGACAGACAGTGTGAAAAGTGTGACAACATACCCCGCTCTCCCCTACTTTTAACTGTCTATTCTAATGATAAAAGGCAAATATCAATAAGAGAAATATCATATACTGTCTGTAAATATGCACATATCTCGTTTAACAGATTTAATAAACCAACCTCACACATCTTCAGCAGATCCAGCGTCCTGTGGAGCGCTCATTTATTTAACTCTAAAGCACGTATTCTATCAGCCTCTCATCAATAGATCCCTGCAACTTTTCTAATGATAAAAGGCAAATATCAATACAACTTCTGAGCAACACACAGTTTATTACAGAGAACAAAACATTAACAACCCTTCAGCGGACACACGCACAAACATGTGTTACGTTCTTGTGTTCAAAACACTTGAAGGAGCGCAAATGTGATCTAAGGGATCTCAAGATGTGTTTAAAGATTGAGTATTAAACTATATTTAACTTGACACAGTGACCTAAACATTTTATTTTTATGATGCAACACACCCGAGACGCGACACTAGCAAGTCTGACGCAGGTCGTATCGTCTTTACCTCACAAATATTTAATTACCAACAAGGTTAAGGAGGTGTCCTTTAAACTGTTACGAGGATACGACCTGCGTCAGACATGCTTGCGTCGCGTCTCGGGGTGTGTTGCGTCATAAAAATAAAATGTTTAGGTAACGTTAAATATAGTTTAATACTCAATCTTTAAACACATCTTGAGATCCCTTAGATCACATTTGCGCTCCAAGTGTTTTGAACACAAGAATGTAACTCGCGTCTGTTCTGTGTGTCCGCTAAAGTGTTTTCTTCACTGTATAAACTGTGTGTTGCTCATACAGCTGAAGTTTCACTTACTGCCCTCTGGAGTAAACAGGTCGTACTACAAGCTTGCATTTCTCAGGAAAGCATTGCGATTAATTGCGTTAATTTTTTTAACGCGTTATTTTTTTGTCAAATTAGTCGCATGTTATTAACGCGTTAAATCGAAAGCCCTAATTTTAACATTTGCAAAATCAAAAGAAACACAAACCTCAGTATCTCCAGATGACAGTTTGTACTCTTCAGTGCATCAGAGATCAGCTTCACTCCTGAATCCTGCAGGTCATTGTTACTCAGGTCCAGCTCTCTCAGAGGAGAGTTTGATGATTGTAGAGCTGATGACACAATTTCACAGTGCTGAACCGTCAGATTACAGCTGGACATACTAAAAACAGGAAGCATGTACAGCAATCAAATAAAGATGAGCAACTTGCTTATGGTCATGACAATTTCACATTTTGTATACAAAACCTAAAGGGGTCATGAGGAATTACATTTTCCTTGATATTCAGTCAGCTGCCGCTTTTTCAGCATCTGAGGAGCAAGTTCAACACAGGTAACCACTTTTACTTCATTTCTGCAATGGCTCACAGGGCTCGATATTAATTCATGTCCAGGACAAGTTGATTTTTAAAGAGGCAAGTGAATTTTATTTACCCAACCGGTCAAGAGTAACAGCTGATCTAAAACTCAAAGTTGAGCTTACTGAAGCCTACCATCAGAATTAAAACTCCTTAATGTATCTTCCCTCATATACCAAATACTTTTAAAAGAGGCACGTTAGTTATTTTTGCATTAAAAGCCTTTATTCTTTCTCACATGTCTGCGAGCGCTGTCCTCGTCTAACTCAGTGTGATAAGCAAAATCTCAAACATAAAAATATAAAGAAAATAAATCATGAAATATCACTCTACCAATAACAGACTCTCTGCACATCTGCGTGAGGACGCACCGAATTTACAGTATTCTGCTTCTAACGCAGGTGCTCGGACTGTCACGTGGACGAGTGCTTGTGGGTTTGTTTTTCTTGGATCTTCAATTGTCATGAAAAGTCAATAACATCATAACCACATACTGCAACACTGTAAAAACCTCTTAAAATGACACACCTTGTTGATGCTTTATAACGAGACCATCAAGCAGCTGAATGGACCTGTGCCAATGTGTAACAGACCAGTAGAACAGTATCAAGAATCACGGTTATAACAAATCAGTGGCAGTGCACATTCCCAAAAATCATTGTATAATAATCATAATTTTGTATCTCTCACGGCCACAGAAGATAGTGAGTGAAAGTTAATTCTGAATTTATGCATTTGACCAGGAAAACACATCTTGAAACTGAACTGCCACTCAACAACCGGACTAGAAACTCATAAAACTGATTTCGATCTAAAATAGTGAAAGCTCAGATTACACACAAAAATAAATTCTCTAGCAATTGAAAACCTTCCAACTAAGTTCTGGGAACACAAATTTTCTGCTTTTCATCAGACAGCAACGATATATTAGGATGTGATGTGTTGGATTTGCATTATGTGCAAACACAGAAATGTAGTTTTATACTGTTGTGGAGCTTGTTCATTCTCTTCTGATTGAGTTTCAAATATGGTTGTATTTGAGGGGCTGCACGATAGAGTGTTTCAGACAGAGGGCCAGAGACAGGGAGGAAAATGATCAAATATTACTAAATTATAACTGATTTAGTGAAAGAAAAACTTTACTAACATTATCAGTGGACCTCAGGGAAGATAATAAAATGATAAAATAGAGCATTTCATGACCCCTTTAAAACTTCATCTATTCATTTACCAGCAAGGGCGTAACTTTGCGTCTACCATTGGGGGGGTTAAACTCACGGCATATTTTTAATTTATTTATTTATTTAATAATTTTCTTGTGAAAAGGTGACATGCTAATTTGCCGTTCCTGTATTAGAAATATATTGTGATACTTTTACTGATTTAGGCTACTTAACGTAAATGCAGCTGTTCACTTGACTATTTATGCCATAATGACACAGTAGTTAAATTAAGTGTTTAAACACTAGCCAGCAGTGGCAGCTTCCATTTAATTGATTTTTTTGTGTTCAATATATTATGAAAAAAACAACAACAAGAACGTAAAGATTAATCAATTGCATCACTGTATTGGCACCTACATGCATCAAATGTATTATGCACAATTCAACTCTCAATACATTACACAATACAGGGTGGCACACTGGAGTGCAGCTTGCACCTTTTTTCTGAACAGATTTCACATATTGGTGGGCATCACCAAAACTTACCATCCACTAACAAAATCTAAACAAAAGCATGTAAATACAAAAGAAGGCCTATCTGTATTTTAAGGTATGTTACAACATATTAGGCTGCAACTTAACACACATACCATTCAGATAAAAGCACCAAACACCTGTTTACGTCTCGGTGTAAAAGAAACATAAATATAATAATAATATTCTCAAATTGAGCCGGAGGTGGTAAATTCCTAAAAATGTATGTATTTTTTTTTTAGGTATTTTAATACGATAGCAGCTACCTAAAATACGTTGCGCAAACAGCTCAACTAACGCGATCGTTATAAAGGTGTTTGAAAACAAAACACATCCACTTGCACATATTTGACAATCGGAATATCTGCTATAGCTATATTTGAGAAATTTTGAATCAAAAAGGAAATAAAAGCAGATCATCAGTCATTCCGCTATTGTGGCTGCGGTGTGACAAGCAATGAATGACGCGTCTCCATGGGAACCATAAAGTGATACTACGATCAATAACGGTCGCCTTGAAAAACTTTTAAACTTACGTGTGAAAAGGTTAAGTAAGGCTTACATTTAAATGTGTCTTTGTTTTGTTTTGAGTGTATGGTCAATAAATAAAGTAATTAAAAAGATGGGCACAAAACCTGTTTGTCGCGCCCCACTTTTCATGTCTCATTCCCCACCCCATACTTTGAGAAACGCTGAGCTGTTAAAACTTAACAGCTAACTTAGCAATGGGGTACCTCCGTTTGGTCAGAATTTTTCATCTTTTTGGCTGGTGTCGTCCAACAATGAAAAATTGTTGTCTGGCTGCCTTTCAGTGTCCTTTTCATCTTTCCATCAGTTGTCAGCTTTCTACCATCCATCCCAGCGACTGTGCAAAATATTGAACAAACTTGGTAGAGAAAGCAGGTTGGCTGGGTAATACCAAGTACTCGGTGCGGTGGGCGGGGGGTACGTTACAGATTATTTAATGGTACTATCTTTCTTGCTGGCAAATGAATTTAATAAAGAAAACGAAAAAAAGTATTCATTCGGAATATTTCATACTTCTTTTAATCTGAATGATGATATTGGGGGGGTTATATTAGCTGGATCTGATTTTTGAGGGGGTCATGACCCCCGTAACCCCCGTGCAAATTACGCGCATGTTTACCAGACACTTTTATCCAAAGTAAAATTAAATTCTTCTTTATGTCAGCTGACATGACTTTGAGTTTGCCACAAACCCAAGAACCAACCGTAGATCACAACTTCTGTCAGATGTAATTCTAGTGATTAAATATTAGATGTTAACACTCACAGAGCTTTTCTGCAGTTCCTCACAGCTGGTACGAGTCTCTGTCGACAATATCTTGAATATATTTGCCATTTGTTGGGGTCCAACTCATCCAGCACCTCCTCTGACATCAGTATCATGTTGGCCAAAGTTGAACATTGTACAAGAGAAAGACTTTTCTTTGTTTCAGATTTAAATTCAGATTTTCAGTGACGTCTATGCCGCTCTCAATCAGGTCCTCCTCATAGAACATGACATTGCCCTTCATCAGCTGTTTGAAAGCCAGTTCAGCAAGTTTCACAATCACTTTCTCTGGATCTCTCTCTTCATACTTCTCATTCCTCATTTTGATCTGAATGAGCAGGAAGTGGATGTACATTTCAGTCAGAGTTTGAGGGATTTCTGCACTGTCGTCTTGTTTCAGGATGTTCTGAAGCACAGTGGATGAGATCCAACAGAAGACTGGTATGTGGCACATGATGTGGAGGCTTCTTGCTCTTCTAATGTGTGAGATGATTCTGCTGGCTTGATGCTCATCACTGATTCTCTTCCTGAAATATTCCTCCTTCTGAGGGTCATTGAATCCCTGGATTTCAGTCACACGGTTGATGTATTCTGAGGGGATCTGATTGGCTGCTGCTGGTCTGGAGGTGATCCAGATGAGAGCGGAGGGAAGCAGATCTCCTTTGATGAGGTTTGACATCAACACACCCACTGATGAATTCTCAGTCACATCAGAAACTTTCTCACTGTCTGAAAACTTCAGAGGAATTCTGCTTTCATCCAGACCATCAAAGATGAACACAACTTTACACTCATCATAAATCTTTGAGACCAGATCATGAAGTTCAAGATGAAAGTCCAGCAGAAGTTTGTGAAGACTGTACTGGTGATCTTTAATCAAGTTCAGCTCTCGAAATGGAAGCACAAACATGAAATCTACATCTTGATTGGCTTTTCCCTCGGCCCAGTCCACAATGAACTTCTGCACAGAGACTGTTTTTCCAATTCCAGCGATGCCTTTAGTGAGAACAGTCTTGATGTTTTCTCTTCTCTTCTCCTCACATCCTGGTTCAGTTAAAGGTTTAAAGATGTCATTGCAGTTGATTGGAGTGTCTTGGAGTGTCCTGTAACTTTTCTCCATCTGTAAAACCTCATGTTCTTCATTCACTCCTTCACTCTCTCCCTCGATGATGTAGAGCTGTGTGTAAATCCTGTTCAGGAGGGTTTGATTCTCTTGTAGTTTGATTCCCTCAAATAAACTCTCATACTTGTTCTTCATGATGGTTTTGTGAGTGTCTTTGAGTCTCTGTAGGACATCATCCACTGCTTCTGTCCGATCGGACGTCCCAGATCTGATCAGATCAGCGCTCTCCACACTGCAGAGGAATTAAGAAGAACAGAGGAACTGAGAAAACTGAGACTCAAATTTTCAATCAGAATTTGCATATGGTCAGGGGACATGATAAATTGTGTTTTTATTATTTATATGCATTATTATTCATATAATAAATTGCGCTTAATTAACCTGTGAAATCAACAGTCTTAATTATTATTAGACTTACAGTGCACTTATTACAGGGACAATCCCCCCAGAGCAACCTGGAGTTAAGTGTCTTGCTCAAGGACACAATGGTGGTGCTGTGGGGATCAAACCAGCAACCTTCTGATTACCAGTTCTGTGCTTTAGCCCACTACACCACCACCACTCCCACGTGATCCTGTTCAGAAGTTTATATTCTCTTGGTGTTTAATATGGTGTGTTGCTTTCTCGATGATCAGTGACTGTTTGTGTAATAATTGTTCATGAGTCTCTGCTTTGACCTGAGCAGTGACGACTACCAACTACTCTATAATTATTTGGTTTCTCAGCATCTTCTGCACATTTGAGTTCTTCCCAACAGTGGCTATAAATGAGATTCAGCTTTTGACACTTGGGACAATTGAGGGACTCATTCTCAACTATTACAAAAGCTGCAAACAATCACTGATGCTCAAGAAGACAACACAAGAAGAACCAGCAAGGGGTGCAATCTTTTGAACAGGATGATTTGTGTAAATAAGAGTAAATTTTGTGTTGTGTAGCTTTTGAAGGGCAGTACTACATAACAAATATAATCTTTGATCTCTTATAGGCTATTTGTATACATTCTGAAAGGGGTGTGCAAACTTATACACTTAACTGTATAGGATACATAGTTTGTGAAAGTTTATATTTTATTTTAGATTTAGTTTTTTCATGATTTAACTGCATTTTAGCTTTTTTATGTACAAACTCCATGTAGTCTATTCTACCCATATGATGTAATATTGCATGAGTAATTATTAGGGCTGTCAATCGATTAAATTTTTTTTTTAAATCAAATTACACAGTGTCCCGATTAATTAATCGCATATACAAACATTTTCTGAGAAAGTCCTTCATATAACAATACTTCAATATATAATGATGAAATAATTATACATAATTATCTTTAAATATTAAAAAAATTATCTCTCTCTCTACTCTATATATATAAATACAAGGGAAAGTATCAGGGATTATACTGTATATACAGTGAGGAAAATAAGTATTTGAACACCCTGCTATTTTGCAAGTTCTCCCACTTAGAAATCATGGAGGGGTCTGAAATTGTCATCGTAGGTGCATGTCCACTGTGAGAGACATAATCTAAAAAAAAAATCCAGAAATCACAATGTATGATTTTTTAACTATTTATTTGTATGATACAGCTGCAAATAAGTATTTGAACACCTGAGAAAATCAATGTTAATATTTGGTACAGTAGCCTTTGTTTGCAATTACAGAGGTCAAACGTTTCCTGTAGTTTTTCACCAGGTTTGCACACACTGCAGGAGGGATTTTGGCCCACTCCTCCACACAGATCTTCTCTAGATCAGTCAGGTTTCTGGGCTGTCGCTGAGAAACACGGAGTTTGAGCTCCCTCCAAAGATTCTCTATTGGGTTTAGGTCTGGAGACTGGCTAGGCCACGCCAGAACCTTGATATGCTTCTTACAGAGCCACTCCTTGGTTATCCTGGCTGTGTGCTTCGGGTCATTGTCATGTTGGAAGACCCAGCCTCGACCCATCTTCAATGCTCTAACTGAGGGAAGGAGGTTGTTCCCCAAAATCTCACAATACATGGCCCCGGTCATCCTCTCCTTAATACAGTGCAGTCGCCCTGTCCCATGTGCAGAAAAACACCCCCAAAGCATGATGCTACCACCCCCATGCTTCACAGTAGGGATGGTGTTCTTGGGATGGTACTCATCATTCTTCTTCCTCCAAACACGGTTAGTGGAATTATGACCAAAAAGTTCTATTTTGGTCTCATCTGACCACATGACTTTCTCCCATGACTCCTCTGGATCATCCAAATGGTCATTGGCAAACTTAAGACGGGCCTTGACATGTGCTGGTTTAAGCAGGGGAACCTTCCGTGCAATGCATGATTTCAAACCATGACGTCTTAGTGTATTACCAACAGTAACCTTGGAAACGGTGGTCCCAGCTCTTTTCAGGTCATTGACCAGCTCCTCCCGTGTAGTTCTGGGCTGATTTCTCACCTTTCTTAGGATCATTGAGACCCCATGAGGTGAGATCTTGCATGGAGCCCCAGTCCGAGGGAGATTGACAGTCATGTTTAGCTTCTTCCATTTTCTAATGATTGCTCCAACAGTGGACCTTTTTTCACCAAGCTGCTTGGCAATTTCCCCGTAGTCCTTTCCAGCCTTGTGGAGGTGTACAATTTTGTCTCTATTGTCTTTGGACAGCTCTTTGGTCTTGGCCATGTTAGTAGTTGGATTCTTACGGATTGTATGGGGTGGACAGGTGTCTTTATGCAGCTAACGACCTCAAACATGTGCATCTAATTTAGGATAATAAATGGAGTGGAGGTGGACATTTTAAAGGCAGACTAACAGGTCTTTGAGGGTCAGAATTCTAGCTGATAGACAGGTGTTCAAATACTTATTTGCAGCTGTATCATACAAATAAATAGTTAAAAAATCATACATTCTGATTTCTGGATTTTTTTTTTAGATTATGTCTCTCACAGTGGACATGCACCTACGATGACAATTTCAGACCCCTCCATGATTTCTAAGTGGGAGAACTTGCAAAATAGAAGGGTGTTCAAATACTTATTTTCCTCACTGTATATACAGTATAATCCCTGATACTTTCCCTTGTATTTGTCTGATATTAACACTAGAACTACCAAGGCAGTCATTTTGACCGTTTTTAAATTTTGCAATGTAATAACTTTGTTCAAATAAAACCCTTATAACCATAGGACCATGACTTTTCTTAAATGTGTGTATATTTTATTCTAACATTGTTATTTTATTAAAATTACAAAACACAAATGAGTTCTGAGTATTTCTCTCTTGAATGGCCATAACGATCATTTTGACCACACACATTTCAGCGTTTGCTACGTAAAGGAGGAAAGGCGCTGTTCACCACGGAGGTGCTGAGAAGTGACAATGCAACGCTCACAGTCCATCAGTGCAAAAGAAGGAAAAACATCTGCATTCTCAGCACTGTCCACACAGCTGTTGCCATCACAAGTGGCCAAAAGGTAAAACCAGAGACAGTCACATAACAGAACCAAGTTCGGAGTAGATGTGCTAGATCAAATGGTGAGGAAATACTCTGTGAAAGCATCCATACGTAGATGTCCAGTGGCTGTGTTTTATAATATCCTTGACCTGGCTGTGATAAATGCTTCCATCCTGTTCAAGAAATGCACAAATGAGAGAATGTGACGGAGGAACTTCACAATGCGACTGGTAAATGAACTTCGCTCCGGTCATATGAGAGTAAAAGCCACACAGCTGATGGTGTGAGGATCCAGACAGGAGCAGCTGACGATGGAGAGGGGAAGGCAGTGCCAAGTGCGGAGAAACGGCAAGAAAAACAAAACTAAGGACACTTGTGACAAATGTCACCAGGTAGTGTGTGTGAGCTGCACATGGAGAGATTACCTGTGTTGACTGTGAGTAATCGATCCACAAGCGTCAGTGAATGATGTGCGGTGTTTGCCCCCAAAACAACCTAATGCCTTGTTCAAGTGAGACACTTTTAGGAGAATTCGTTCATAATGATTTTTCTGCATATTTTTGCTCACTGTAAAACAAACATTGTGAATGTTCATATTCTTTATTAACTGTTTTGGCCATTTTGGGTAAGGCCTTTATTTGTTTCATACATGTCCAAGGTTTCAATTTGCACTGAAATACACATTGGTGATGTTTTTATAAGTTATTGTATCCTAAGATTTGTTTTTACAAATAATAGAATATAAATAATCAAATTTGTATCTGTAATTAAGTACAATAGCAGGTTCTGTGGTTGTCGATGATCTAATAGATTTTCACATTCATTAGAATTTAAATTTCATGTCCTGATGTTTATTATTAATATAACAGATTCATTTATTCGTGGATTTTGATTCCAGTGGTGTCTGCATAGGATTGTTTCCGATTTGTGTTCAAACATTTCCAAAACTCCAGAACGTTGTAAAGTCCAAAAGTCAAAATGTATTGAAAAAAGATAGAAGTAATCATTTCAAATTGAGGATTTTGTTCTAGGATTTTTGTATTTTTTAGGGTGATGATGTCATAAAATATGAAATATGACAACATTTTATTTCATAAAATAAAACCTCAATAGAAGCTTCGAATGTAAATATGACATGAAAAAAAAAAATTCATAGACATAGTAATCCCAGTAGTTCTAGTGTTAAACAGACAGTTCAACCAAAAATCATTTACTCACTCTCATGCCGTTCCAGATGTTTAACTTTCTTCTGCTGAACACAAATGAAGATCTTCAGAACATTCTCTCAGCTCTGTAGGTCCATACAACGCATTGTAAAAGTGAAAGTGGAGATTTATGGTAAAAAAGGGATTTAAAAATGTTTCTGTTTCTCACCCACATCTATAATCTAACATCAGAAGACATGGATTAAACCACTGGAGTTGTATGGATTACTTTTATGCTGCCTTTGTGTGATTTGTTTAGCTCAAACTTCTGGTCACCATTCACTTGCACTGTATGGACATACAGAGCTGAAATATTCTTCTAAAAATAATAAAAATGTGTTTTCTTCAGAAGAAAGAAAGTCAAACACATCTGGGATGGCGTGAGTGTGAGTAAATGTGAGAATATTCAGTTTTGGGTGAACTGTTCCTATAAGTGTATCATGTTAATGTTAAACTGGTGTACATTATATACAATAGTCGTGGTGAGTCTTAGCATTATATTAGCATAAATGTTTCTAATAGATTTGAGATGAATACAGAAATAAAGGTAGTCGAAATATCTGTGTGTACTTTTAGTTTATATTGTCTTACATTTAAATATTGTTTCATCCGGGTTTGCAGCAATAAAATCACCTGCATCATGTTTATACTCACACAGGGTCAGAGGTCACTGCTCCATCACTGGGATCAGGGGGTTTAATCATGGAGTTGTTACTCTTCATAAACACACAGCTGGATTCTGGAGATGCTGCTCTCTGATGGTGAACAGCTCCATCCTCTCTCTCTTCATAGAGACTCATTTTAGAAGCAGCTCTCTCCAATATATCCCATAATAATCTTCAGACCTGCATTTGAACAACACAAACACACAAAAAGAAAAACATCAAGATACTGAACTGAAACTTTCACTACACTGATAAAAGACACTAAACAGAAAGAACAACACTCAGAGCTGCTTCACTATCATACTTTACTCTCTAAATCAGCATTAAAAGATCAAAAATAACTACCAGACTTCTGCTTTACCTCATTTTCAGAACAGCAGAATGTAAATAATTGTGGGCGGATCAAATCCACTAGTGTGAATAACAGCTCAAACAGCCTCAAATACAGGTTTCTCAACTACATGAAAGAACAAGCAGAGAGGTGTACTTCTGTTTATCCTCATTATTAAACTTTCTATTGATTTATTTGATGAGAAAAGAAACACATCTCAGGTCACACCATTGAGGATATTTAACACCAAAGAGAGTCTCTACAACAGACACTTTTACTAGCTGAAGGGAAAAACTCAATGAAGAACAAAAACTAACAGAACACAAATCAATTTGATTGAATAAAGACCAGCGATTAACCCTTCAAATAAAGAAAGATTCATTCAAACTCACACCAAAATACTCATTACAATTCCTCATCCGATAACATCATGATTTATCTCCTGTCCGATCGTGGAAGTAAAGACGTCGAGCAGTTTTGGGCCTGTTAAACACTTCCGGGTTTATTAGAATCTAGTTCTTGTTTATGGAGTTCATTTGATCTGACTGTCGTGAAAATCTAATAAACACAAAGACGAATGGATATCTCTCAAAAATATGCCGACTACTGAAAATACTCGACAAATATAAAAGTTTGTGCGGCTTCAAATATCGACGTGTAGTGCTCGACCTTAAAATGACACACTGTGAAAAACTGAGTGTGATATAAACTATCAATACTTTATCTGATCACTAATATACAAACATCTGCAGGAAGAGTTTATTGCTTTAAAAATAGGCTTCATTATTATTATTATTATTAACTCACCGTGAGATGTGAAATATCTTTAAGTCTCTTGATAATGTCCGGGGTAGAAATTATTCAGCTGGTGAGTTTAAGACTTTTTGACCTGTTTAACAGGTGAAGTCAACAACAGTGATCTGCGCATGCTCGTGCCTGAGTGACACATGAGTCCTCGTGCAGCTGCACTCCAGTGGATTACATCACAAATGAAAGGCCGAGGTTGTATCTCACTACAGATGCGAATTAAAACATTTGTGTAAACTCTGAACATTACCGAAGTCTCTCGAGCAAGTCAGTCCACTGTCGGTCATTTCTGTAATTCTCTCGGGAGGTTATTTACAGTCATGTCAGTGCAGCTACTATCTACTTGAATGGAGAAAGACCAAAATCTCACAAACGGTTGGTCAAGATTACGATTAAAGGACATATTTCATAACAAATAAAATCTGACAATATTGGAATCATAAACGGTGCTTCTTTACCTCATATTACGCTAAAAAAAAAAAAACGCAAATTTCCCCCGACTTGTACAGCTAATGCGCATGCGTGTTCTACAGTTGATTGACAGATCTCTGTATCTAAAAGGTGATTGGCTCTTTTACCTGTAAAGCGGGACTTAGCTTCATATTTCTTCCTTTAAACCCTCCAGAAATCAACATCCATTGTAAGTGTCTCACTGTAACCTTCATTTTTGCTTTTTTTAAGAAAAGGAGGGACGAGTCGAAATAATTTTTTGTGGTAATCAACTTTATGCCACAAATGCTGTTGATTGAGTTTAACTTGTATATTAGGCAGAATGAGCATCAGTTACTATTCACTTTTATTGCATGTTTTCTCAATACAATGAAAGTGAATGGTGACTGAGGCAAAACTGTGACAGTTCTTTGTGTATCACAGAATAAAGTATGTAGTCAGCTGCACTCCAGTGGATTACATTAGTGATGGGAAGTCCGATTCATTTTCACGAACCGGTTCTTTCGGACAGTTCGAATCCATGAACCCGTTCAAAAACCCATTCAGCTGTTATTTTACATCATCATGTAATGACGTGGCCCTGCGATGGACTGGCGACCTGTCCAGGGTGTACCCTGCCTTTCGCCCGATGTTAGCTGGGATAGGCTCCAGCCCCCCGCGACCCTGTATGCAGGATAAGCGGTTGACGATGGATCGATGGATGGATGGATGTAATGACGTCAATTGTAGGCAGGATAATTTACCCTGAGTTCCCTTTAGGAATTTATTTTATTAACTTTACATGAGGATATTCTTCACATTATGTTAACATTAATTACACACTGTCATACCTCTTCATGGAGTCCGTCAGGTGAATTCTGATGCATTATGGGTACTGTAGTTTCTGTCAAGACTGGTTATTCTACCGTCAGCGGTTCTTCACGTCTGGGATCGGGACGGATTGGATCTTCCTCATGCTGCTGGGACTCGCCATGACACTGATCAGCTTTATCATGGATATCTTTGTCTTCCTCTTCATTGACGGTTAGTGTGTCTGTGTGTGTGTGTGTGTGTGTATTCAATCTTTCAGGACACGCCCCCCTCCTTGTTATTTCTGAGCACCTCAGAACTTTACAACACACAGTTGAGGGGGTTCATTTAATTGTTCTTCGTTTGTTCGCTCTGTTCCGCTGTATTTGAGTGTATGCCTAAAACACCTGTTGCGTTTCACTTTTAAACGAAAGTTTTTTTTAAATAATTATTATTATTATTACTACAAGAAAACAATAATGTTGCTGTACTGGTGTTATACCCCCTCCCCCTTTCTTGTTATCAAATCAATCAAATCAAATCACTTTATTGTCACACTACTGTGTACACGAGTGCAACAGCAGGTGAAATTCTTGTGTGCAGTTCCGAGCAACATAGCAGTAATGACAGTGACGAGACATAAACCACTTTACAATAAACAACATATTACACAAAACAATTTACATAACAAATGTACACATACCTACACAACAATTAACATATCAAATGTACACAATACACACAATGTAGAATACACATACACTAGAAAGGGTATAAATATATATATCCACTAACTGAATTGGGAGCGAGAATATATTGACAGAATGAGGATTAATAAAGTGCAGTGCTGATTGTTGATCGTGAGAGATCATGTGTTCAAAAGTCTTATTGCTTGTGGGAAGAAGCTGTCATGTAGTCGGGTGGTGCGGGTCCTGATGCTGCGATACCGCCTGCATGATGGAAGCAGTGAGAGCAGCCCATGACTCGGGTGGCTGGAGTCTTTGATAATCCTCCGAGCTTTATTCACACACCGTCTGTTATATATATCCTGGAGGGAGGGAAGCTCACCTCCGATGATGTTTCTGGCAGTTCGCACCACCCTTTGCAGGTCTTTGCGGTTGTGGGCGGTGCTATTGCCGTACCAGGCGGTGATGCAGCCAGTCAGGATGCTCTCAACAGTACTAGTGTAGAACAGTGTGAGGATGTGTTGGTTCATTCCAAACTTCCTCAGCCGTCTCAGGAAGAAGAGGCGCTGGTGAGCCTTCTTCACAACGGCCTCAGTGTGTACGGACCATGTGAGTTCCTCAGTAATGTGGACACCGAGGAACTTGAAGCTGCTGACTCTCTCCACCGGTGCTCCATTAATGGTGATGGGGCTGTGTTCCCTGTCTTTCTTCCTGAAGTCCACCACAAGCTCCTTGGTTTTACTGACGTTGAGAGAGAGGTTGTGCTCCTGACACCAGCGTGTCAAAGTGTGCACCTCCTCTCTGTAGGCTGTTTCATCATTGTCAGTGATCAGACCTACAACCGTCGTATCGTCAGCAAACTTAATGATGGCATTGGAGCTATGTGTCGCCACACAGTCATGTGTGTAAAAGGAATACAGGAGTGGGCTGAGAACACAGCCCTGCGGGGCTCCAGTTTTGAGGGTCAGTGATGAGATGTTGCTGCCCATTCTAACCACCTGACGTCTGCCTGACAGGAAATCCAGGATCCAGCTGCACAGCGAGCTGTTTAAGCCCAGAGCCCGGAGTTTCACATCAAGCTTGGAGGGCACTATGGTGTTAAATGCTGAGCTGTAGTCTACAAACAGCATTCTCACATATGTGTTCCTTTTTTCCAGGTGGGAGAGAGCAGTGTGTATTGTAGATGCAATAGCATCATCAGTGGAGCGGTTGTTACGGTAGGCAAACTGCAATGGGTCCAAAGAGGTGGGCAGAACAGAGCAGATGTGATCTCTGATCAACCTCTCAAAGCATTTGCTGATGATGGGGGTCAGAGCAACAGGACGCCAGTCATTTAAACAAGTGATTTTGGCTTGCTTCGGTACAGGCACAATGGTTGATGTTTTGAAGCATGTGGGGACTACAGACAGGGAGAGGGACAGGTTGAAAATGTCCGTAAAAACACCAGCCAGTTGGTTCGCGCATGCTCTGATGACACGGCCCGGAATGCCGTCTGGACCCGCGGCTTTACGAATGTTCACCCGTCGAAAGGATCGGGTTACATCCGCAACAGAGACGGAGAGTGAATCATCGTCTGTAGTATCGGCCGCGAGTGCTCTCTCCGTGAGGGCGGTGTTGTTGTTATCCTCGAAACGAGCATAAAATGTATTAAGCTCGTCCGGGAGAGAGGCAACGGTGTTCATGGCGGAGTTTTCATTCTGTTTATAGTCCGTGATGATGTTAATTCCCTTCCACATACTTCTGGAGTCAGTGGTGTAACTGACCTTCAATTTTGATTGAAGATTTGCGCGACGTCTTACTCTGATGAGAACGCCGGCTCTTTTTCCTCTTTTCCTTCTGCGTTTCCGCGGCCGGGCAGCCCAAACAAAGGGCTCCGCTGGCGTGTTTGTAAACCGCGGGTCGGCATTGAGGAATGTGAAGTCCGGTTTTCGGTGTGTGATTGCCGAACCAATGTCCAAAAGTGTTTGTCTGTCGTACACAATAAGGCAGACAACATCCAAGACAAAAAAAACACAGAACTGTAAACAAAACAAACAATAAACTGCAGTGTTTTGACGGAGCTCGCGACGCAGCAGCCATACTCGGTGCCATCTTGAGATAGCTTTTATTAGTGATGCATCACCATAAGAGCGGGAATTTAACATGTTTAAATTATAACGGTTGTTTTCTGAGGGGTGATAATTGTACACAGTCTGCAGATCCCTTTACAGACTTATGTTGTATATCATGTGAGTTAATCAGAGAGAATGTGCGTTCATAAACCTGTTAACTAAAGTTCATTTGAAGTGTTTTAATCAACATTGCAAGAGGGATCAAGAGTTGAATGTTTCAAAACGACAAATGGGTTTATGTTTGTAACACTGCACATATCAAACGTGCAGCAGAGTTAAATAAACAGTTTACACAAAAAGCACAATTCATTTACTCACCCTCAGGTCGTTCCAAACCCCATACTTACTTTCTTCAGTGGAACATAAAGGTGATTTTTGTGAAGAATATCCAGGCCACTTTTCCAAGTCCCTAAACGACAAAATAAACACCATAATTATCATAAAAGTAGTGTAGTTCACACGACTCGTCCGTTACAAGTCTTAAGAAAACAATTTAACAGATTTGTGTGAGGAACAAACCGAGAAATAAGCCGTTAGTTCGTGACAGAGAACGAGCGCTGACCGAGTCCGATTAATGAATCTTCTGAGTCGAATCTTCAGTGAATCCGTTGATCCGGTCTCAACGTATAAAGCTGAAGTTAGTGACGTTTTCAATGTTAAAGGTGATCAGATTTCTGAAATGAAAAACGGGGACATTTCAAGTTCAGTGGTCAATAGGTCAAAATTGACATTTTAAGTTACTTGTTAAAATGGGGACAAATCAGATTTTATGTATTTTAAAGATGCTGAATGTGGTAATGTGCTGAACTATGCGCTGGAAGACATTATTTAGTTTAAACTTAAAATTTTAAGGCAACCAGGTTACTTTGAGTTTATTCCAAATACATAATTTGAATAAAAAGGTCGAGTAAACCAGCAAGTGGTTTTTACATTATATCAGTGCCATTGTGCCATTAGTTTACTCAATAAAAAAACAGATTCTTATGTTATGTGAACAAATGAGTAAATCTAAGTTGATCTGGCAAAAATATAAAGTTAATAAATCATAGAAATATTTGTACAGTGTGGTACATCATGCTCTATTGAAGACTGTAGACTATGTCTCCATGAAATTCAAAGACGGAGGTAAAGCTGATCATTTTTAGTGCTCTTCTGTTTCGTCTTCAATGAATTGTTTTCTATTGTACAGACGACACTGTGGCATAAAAGTGAACTAAACAAACATCTATAAACAATGAGGAACTATTGCAGCTGACTCCACAACACAGGGGTCGTGACCTTTGAGCATCTTCATCATTTCATGGAATATAGTGAAGAATGTAAACAGCATTAAAACATATTTTATCATATGAGACAAAGATATTCAATATTGTACAATAATGAGAATAATTATTATTATAATACTATTTAACCTAACTGTTATTATTTAATATATATATATATTTGATTTGTTCATCTGCAGGGATTGATTTGACTACTTTTCTCCAGTATGTTATTAAGGGAATTCCCGCATTATAAAGGACAAACTTTCAGGAATGTTTTACACTGTGCAATACAGTCCCGTGCCAAATTCAGAAGCCGTTATAACATAAAGAACAACATAACTTGATGACATCAATAGCTAGTATGTGCCTTACTTTGAAGCTTATAACGATGATGAGAATTCTCTTCAATTGTCTGGTCCAGTTCTTAATGGCCAAACCGGACCGACCAAGTAGCTAATGATTAAAGGAAGATGAATGAATTGAAGCTGCTTTGGTCAAAATGAACAGCACACAGTCGGCTTTGCTGCTCGGGCTTTCTGGCATAGTAATATATGAACTATGAACGCTGTCTTGAACACTCTGGAAAAACAGGGAGATTTCCAGGGAAGCTCCAGTCGGGAACAGTGTTGTGTCTACATAAACTGTGATTACAAGAACTGAACACTTGAGGGAGATAGAGAGGGCGATTGATCAGTGTAGATACAATAGAGACTGTGAGATGCACATGTGAGTTCGATCTGGATTAAAAGGAGTGAGCATCTAAGAATTCTTGCGTCATCGCATCTTTTATTGTTTTGTAAAATTAAGTAACAATACAACAAATTGGCGACGAGGTGGTCTGCATCTATATTGCGTGATGATGGCTGCACTGAACGCTCCATTTCTAGAGTTATTTCTGCCTTGTCCGGGTGAGCCCAGCATTCCATTCTCAACGTGGACCAGGATGTTCCGCAACTATCTTCTCGTCGTGGGAGCTACAGGTGATGCTTGGCCAGAGGCAAGGAAAAGAGCCTTGCTGCTTCATTGCTTAGGAACCGAAGGACAAAGGATTTTTTATACTTTACCAGAGACGGGAGATACACTGAAATCTGCTATCACTGCGTTGAGTACACATTTCACCCCTGCTATAAATGTTGTGGTAGAACGTCATAATTTCCGGAAACGAGTGCAAGGTACTCACGAGTCTATAGTGAATTATATTGCTGCACTGAGACAGTTAGCTGCAACTTGTAATTTTCCTAATACAAATGACATGATTCGAGATCAGCTCATTGAGCATGTGTCGGATCCTCGAATTCGCGAGAGACTGCTCTTAAGACCTGACCTTACATTGGCAGAAGCTATTACAACTGCGACCCAAGTCGAGTCTGCATCGGAACAAGCAAAGGTCATCGGGGAACGGAGTTTTCCTGTGCAAGCTGTCCAAGTTCAACAAAATGCAGTTCAGCGCAAACAACAAAGAACCACGCTCACCGCAAATACCTTTTCAAAATCTTCTGCACCTGCTGCGAATACACGCGCATGTTTTCGTTGTGGTTCTAGTGGACACTTGGCTAATGCAAGAGAGTGCCCGGCTACAAGAGCAATATGCAAAAACTGTAAAAAAGAGGGACACTTTGCACGCGTGTGTCGTTCGGCTCCTACGCACACAGTCGGAGAAGTTGAGTTACCCGAGTACACGTTACTGTTAATTCAAGGATCCAGCATGCAGAATAAAATCCAGTGTGCTGTGGGCATCCAGACGCCTAAGTCCTTTGCAAACATGGAACTGATCGTGGATACTGGCGCTTCAGTATCAGTTCTGCCTCGATCTGTGTATGAAAAAAACTTCAAAGGTACACATTTGCAGCCATCGACAGCGCAACTAGTTACATACTCGCGCTCGCCTATTAATGTGCTCGGCTGTATGCCAGCTACTGTTATTAAAGACAATGTAGAATGCTCTGCTACTTTCTTTATTGTGGAATCAGGAACAGCTCTAATGGGGATGGATTTGATATCTGCTCTACACCTTTGCATAGCAGGGAATACAATCACTTCTGCACGGGCCGCCGACTTACCTGCTTCTCTTCCTCTGACACCAGTGATGCAGCTTTCCTCTTCTGCACCTGCGACAGGTTGTGTGAAAGGGTTCATGCATAAAGTGAAAGTCTTACACTCCGCTGTACCTGTGCGACAAAAACTGCGACGTCTTCCTTTATCAGTACGTGCTGCTGTGTCTGATGAACTGAACCGCCTTCTCAGCGCAGGTGTAATAGAGAAAATTGATGCTTCATCGTGGATCTCACCGATTGTTGTAGTACAAAAAAAACAGGAGGAATTAGAATGTGTGTTGATTTGCGGGAGCCTAATAAGGCTATTATAGTGGATGCTTACCCTCAGCCACACATGGATGAGACTTTAGCTGCCTTGTGTTACCTTCACAGCTTTCACGCTCACAACCGTGGTTAAGAGCGAGCTGGTATCAATATAATTACTTGGCTCGTAGCAGGTAACTTGCTTATGGTGGTCCGGTCTAACAGAGCTTCCAAACACACACTGTAGTCGTCGGTTGGTTTCAACCATGAACTCGGCTTTATTATTCTCAGCAGTAATGTTACACATTCGCGGGCATATAAGGCACTTTTCTTCACAGCATTCAACTGGAGTACAACCTGCGTCACTGCTACGTTTCACACCGTAAAACTCAGACTGCTTCTGCTATACTTTTTGTTTTTACTTCCCCCGCATCCCCTCGCTCATTACGTCACACATACACACCATTCCATAAAAACCTTAAAGGGGAAGCAGAGATGATAACACTACCCCCACTCTGGAGAATGATTAAACCTTTAACATCTCTCCAGCATCATTACCCTGTACACAGAAAGATAGTAATGAGACAGTCACTATACAAACATCCCCAACCATGACCCATGTTTCCGGTGCGGGAAGAGTTGCAAAGATAAAGGAGGTCTTAACCCTTAAATACATCATAACTCACACTTATGCTCCATACAATTCTAAGCAGTAAACACACCCAGGATGCTATAACAAAACTATGCGGCCCACTAGTCTCCAAATTACCGACTGTCAATAGTAAACAATTATACTAACCCCATAACAACTTTTTTTTTTTTTTTTTTTTTTTTTTAACCTCAACATAGTCAAGTTACTTTGGTAATAATACAATACCGGAACTCTTTTGGTTTTAACAATACAGGAACTCTTTTGGTTTTTGACAATTCAGGAACTCTTTTGGTTTATTTGAGGAGGGCAGCGATCCGCCTACACCCAACCTCAAACAGATATGCTCAGTGAACAACCCAATCACCAAACATGTCAGGAGCTCGGCGGACCCTCCGGGGTCGATGCCGAGGGGTGGAGCTCAAAAGAGGATGAGCAGCTTGTCCCCTGACCTCATCCAGCGAGGGCTCAGCCATGTGGCAAGGTAGCTGGCTGCTGCTCGGTGGAACTGCCGACGATGGTGGTAAAGAGAAAAGGCCTGAGAAGTCAAGAGGGCCTATATCAATTTCTGAAGAGCTGATGTCTGATAATGGGGTTGGCGCCTCCACTGGTGCCCACATTTCAGCCTCTTGCAAAACCCAGTCGTTGTCTAGTGCTGTCCTGGAGTGGTAAGCTTTGAGTTTGTCGTGATGAACGACTTTCATCTTCATTCTCAGGCCCCTTTTTATTCGGTAGACCAAATCGTCCAGTACACCCACCACGAAGTACGGACCCTCGTAAGAAGGGAGGAACTTCCGCACTCTATTCTTCACTCTTTTTGTGCCTTTAACCAGGAGCCATACTGCATCACCGACTTTGTATTGGACTCTGCAAACATTTTTGTCATACTGTCGTTTGGCATGCTCGACAGATTTCCCCAGCGCCTCCCGGGCCAACTGGTGAGACAGCTCGAGCCGTTCCCTTAGCTGTACAACATAGGTTGACGGGGTAGCAGTGTGGTCTGAGTCAGGTGGCAACCCAGCAACAAGATCCACTGGCTCTGTAATTTCCCGTCCGAACAACATCATATTAGGTGTCAGGCCTGTGGAGCTGTGTTTGGTTGCACGGTAAGCCATGACTGCATATGGGGTCATAATGTCCCAGTCCCAATGACATCGTTCTGCAGTGGTGGCTAGAATTTTCTGCAGGGTGGCATTGAAACGTTCCACTTGACCATCTGACTGTGGCCGAAATGGCGTGGTTCGTGTCTTATCGATTCCCAGCAGCTCACACATCCCCTGGAACACAGCTGACTCAAAATTGCTACCTTGGTCGCTGTGCAGGCACTGTGGAACTCCGTACCTACACACCCACTCGGAAACAATCTTTTCAGCCACTGTCATTGCTTGTTCATTTGGAACAGGATAGGCTTCCACCCATTTGGTGAAGTAGTCCTGTACCACTATTATGTAGCGGTTGCACCTTTCAGTTTCATTTAATGGTCCCATTAAATCAACTGCGATACGTTCGAAGGGGGCACCAACTCGCACTGTGCTCATGGCGGCTTGAGGTGTTTTCTTGGGCCGGGCTTTCGCAGCACAACGGGTGCAAGTGCGACACCACAGAATGACGTCATCCCTCATATTGTACCAGTAATACCGGGCCTTGAGACGTGCTAGGGTTCTTTCTCCTCCAAAATGGCCACCGACTGGACCATCATGCAATTGTTCTATCACTGAGGCGCGGTACTCTCGAGGCAGCAAGATCTGTGGATAGAACACCCTTCCCGTCGTGCAGTAAAATTTCCTTAGCAAAACTCCATCTTTCTGGTAGAGCCTTTTCCACTGGGACCAGTAGGCTTTGGTGGCAGGGCTGTAGGGTGCTATGTCAACCCAGGGTGGCCTGCCCCTCCCGTCATCCATCCACTTCCTCACTGGTGCTATACCTGGGTCAGCTTCTTGGGCACTGATTAACTGCTCTCGGGTCCAACCACCGAACAGGTTGACTTGGGCTGACTCGCTCACCCTGTAGACACTTGGACGGAAAGCAAAACCAGCTTGATTGCCACTGAAAATGTTCACTACCCCCACTGGTAGATGCTTAGGCTCGACTGCAAGGCTATCCCCATAGCCACCTTCGGGCAACACTACCCCCACTGGAGGTTGCTCTGCAGGAGTTTCCCCAGCATTCTCTGAAACTGGACTCTCTGCCATGTTGCACTGAATCCCTTTGTGTTGAAACTGGTTACTGAAGCTAGGCTCTGGCACTCTGCATGAGCACGACGTTCCGCAGGGTCTCCTGGAGAGCGCGTCCGCATTTTGGTGATGTCTCCCCGGACGATGGATCACCTGGAAGTCATACTCTGCCAGTTTCCCCAGCCAGCGAGCAAGCTGGCCCTCAGGCTCCCTCATCCGAGTCAACCAGCGTAGACTGCTGTGGTCAGTCCGTATGATGAATGTTCTCCCTAGCAGATACTGCCGGAAATGAGAGGTGAACTCGACAGCTGCCAGAAGTTCTCGTCTGGTGGTGCAGTAATTTTGCTCGGTGGCTGACAATCTCCTGCTCCCATAGGCGAGTACTCTCTCCTCACCTCCTTGCACTTGGGAAAGGACCGCTCCAATTCCCCAATCACTGGCGTCCGTGTCGAGGAGCAACTGGCCACTGTCAAGGGGATAACCCAGCACGGGTGCTGATGTCAGCCGGCTTTTCAGCTGTTCAAACGCCTCCTGACACTCGTTCGTCCAGTTAAAGCGTGCATACTTTTTGGTCAGCTCGTGAAGGGGCTTGGCAACAGAGGCAAAATCTTTGACAAAGCGTCGGTAATACGAAGCCAGGCCGACAAACTGACGCACTTCAGCTACATTTTGTGGTGTGGGCCACCCAGCCACCTTTTGGATCTTTTGGGGGTCGGTGGCAACACCTTTGGCAGAGACGATATGCCCCAAATAAGCCACTTGCTCTCGGAACAGGACACACTTTGAAGGTTTAAGTTTCAGATTGGCTGTGCGTAGTCTGCCAAACACTTGACTAAGCCGCTCCAACATTTCAGTTCCGTTCCGCCCCAGGACAATGATGTCATCGAGGTAGACCAAGCAGGTCTCCCACTGCAACCCGGCCAGGACACGGTCCATGAGTCTCTGGAACGTGGCTGGCGCATTGCACAGTCCGAACGGCATCACATTCCATTCGAACAGGCCCTTACGGGTGCAGAACGCAGCGGCTTTTCGGGCTCTTGGTGTCAACTCCACCTGCCAGTACCCTGATGTTAAATCTAGTGTGCTGAAGTACCTGGCTGTGGACAGTGTGTCTAAAGTGTCCTGGATGCGGGGCAGTGGATAAGCATCCTTTATGGTTCTCTCATTTAGGGGCCTGTAATCGACACATAATCGCAATGTCTGATCCTTCTTCCTCACCATGACTATAGGTGCAGCCCAGCTGCTGTTGCTAGGTCGAGCCACACCAGTGTCCAGGCTCTGCTGCACCTGCTGGTCTGCTGCAGTCTGTTTGTCCCTAGCCATTCGGCGCGGTTGCTGTTTCACAGGCGGACCAACGGTGGTGAGGATATCATGCTGCACAAGACCAGTACATCCAAGGTCAGTGGGCCCCGTAGAGAATACGTCACTGTAAGACCGTAGCAGATTGGCCAACCTCACCTGGTCGCCCTCGGGCAGACTAGCACAGCTCTCGTCGTACAGGACCTGCAGGTGGCTGGGTAAAGAAGCACAAACAGAGTTAATAGGTTCAGGGGCTAATGAGGCCAGAGGCGGCTGGGACTCCACCTTCACCACCACCGCGGCTGGCTGTAGAATCCCTGCTACAGCGCCCCTCTTCAAAGTGACAGGTAAGGCACCAAGGTTGAAAACTCTGATGGGAACGTTGGTGGATCGTTGTGCCTGTACGATGATACGAGCCACTAGGACATGGTGCTTTTCTATGAAACCCCTGGTTGGACTCAGCATTAGGTCTCCCTCACTAGTATGGCGCAGGCGGGCAGTGCCAGGCACTACATACTCGCACCCAGACTCCAATACTGTTGTGCGGGCCACTCTGACAATATGTACCCGGGGCTGATGGTTTTGGTTAAAACGAGGTACCTTTTCTCCGAAGAGGGTTATCTCATGGCGCCCATAGTCTAGCTGGGCACTTGTCTGATGTAGGAAAGGGTGCCCCAGGATAACCTCAGTGTTCTCTGCTGTGTCGGCCATAATAAAGTTCACATTGGTAGCCCCGCTCCCAACTTGTACTGGTAAGTTAACCTCCCCCAGAACTGCCAGACCACTGGGCCCGATGCCCTGCAGTACCTGTGCGACAGATGGCTCTATTGGGGGTCTGGACTCTGCAGGGATAGAGTTAAAGAGATGGAGGGGCAACACATTCCTCCGTGCACCAGAATCAAGCAGAGCACACATTTCCAGTCCATATATTAATATTTTAACACACATGTCTTCTCCCTGACTCGCAGTACAGGTGACCACTTTACCTGTGTCGGGTGCTGTGTTCTTGTTGACTGTCCGGCCTTGCTGCCTAGGTCGTCGGGGGGAAGGGCAGTTTCTCTGGATATGCCCTAGACCGGAACAGTTGTGGCATTGAACATCCCCCATAGGCATTTTGACATTTGTGTCTCTCTTCTGGCGCCACTGCTGATTAAATCCTGGAGCCCTCCCTGGCGAGTTGATGGACCAAACCTCAACCCCCACTGGCTCCACAAAAGTTGGCCTGCTGTTATTTTCACGTACTATGGTGGCCCTGGCTTTCTGATTTACAAGACCTCGCTGGCCAGGCTGCATGAACTGTGTGACTGTTCTGGCGGCCCTCTTGGTGGTCTCGTAGCTGTGCGCGATGTCATATGCTCTGGATAGGGTGTGCGGCTGCTTTTCCAGTAGTTTCTGCACCACCTCGGCGTCGGCCAGGGCATTGGTGAAAACCTCCACACTGATAGCGTCCTGCTCCAGCTCGGTACGGTCAGCATACACAATGGACACTTTCTCATAGATGTCATCCCTTAATAGGTGCAGGGCTTCGTTCTGCCCCCTAACCCTCTGCCTAAGTTCAATACCGATGGCTGCCGCATGTTCGGACCGAGGCCCGTAGGCGGTCTCTATTTCAGTCACAATCCGCCGGTAGCTCCAACGGTCAGACCTGGGGTTTTTATGAATGATAGCTCCGGCCGCGCCAGTCAGGCTGAATCTCAGTTGAATTGCCATTGTCATTTCCGACCAATGGTTTGCCTTTGCACAGCTTTCAAACCGGTGAACAAAGTCTTTCCAGGAGCCCGTTCCATCAAAATGGCCCGGCTTTAATATTGGAATTCTCTCTTGATATCCATAATGTTCATCGTCACTAACGTCCACTATTTCAACATCTGGCGTGGTGCGTGATGACCGTGGGGCTGACTTGGCCCTTTCCACCACTGATTGACCGTATTGGTATCGATCACGGTGTGGGGCATAGTTATTATTGTAGCACGTTGCTCCACAACATTCCACTGGCCGGGGCGTGCAGATTGGAAAAGGTGTCGAAGTGAACTGGGAGGGCAATGCATGGGGCTGGGAGAAAGGGTTTTGTACCGTACAGTTCATGGAAGTGAATGGGTTAGCTAGCTGAGTAATGGTGCGTTGGGCAACAGTTGGGGCGGGGCTATTTTTAACCCTGTGCGGTAAAACTGCAGTGGGGCTGGCTGTCATATGCTTTGAACAGTCACAGGTTTGCTGATAAAAGTATGTGGACTCACCATCTGTTGTATTATGTGGTTCCACGGACATTAGGAACGGGTTAGTCAACCCTGATGGCGGTGGTGTGGGGGGCAAATCTAGGTTGAAGAACGGCATCCGGTTTTTAGCTCCATCCGCGGCAAACGTTCGCTCCATGCCAGCCGCGAATGGGTTAATGCCGTCGGCATATCGGCCATCCCCGTGATTATCTTGGTCCGTATTAGTGTCTCTTAATTCCATTAAAAATGGGTTGGTGCTTACGTTAGGGGTTTCCATTTCGACAGCTTTCTTCCTCCACGCGCTATTTTTAGCTCCAGCCCCGAGCGCCGTAATTCTGCGTCCGACGAAACTTTTTTTTTTCCTTTTAAATCCCGGACGAAGCCCCCAGTGTCACCTTCACAGCTTTCACGCTCACAACCGTGGTTAAGAGCGAGCTGGTATCAATATAATTACTTGGCTCGTAGCAGGTAACTTGCTTATGGTGGTCCGGTCTAACAGAGCTTCCAAACACACACTGTAGTCGTCGGTTGGTTTCAACCATGAACTCGGCTTTATTATTCTCAGCAGTAATGTTACACATTCGCGGGCATATAAGGCACTTTTCTTCACAGCATTCAACTGGAGTACAACCTGCGTCACTGCTACGTTTCACACCGTAAAACTCAGACTGCTTCTGCTATACTTTTTGTTTTTACTTCCCCCGCATCCCCTCGCTCATTACGTCACACATACACACCATTCCATAAAAACCTTAAAGGGGAAGCAGAGATGATAACACTTGTCAGGTGCAACTGTTTTTTCTACCATTGATCTGGAAAATGCTTACCACCAGGTTCCGCTCCATCCAGATAGCCGTGACCTCACAGCGTTTATAACGCACGACGGGCTGTTTCGTTTTTGCCGTGTTCCGTATGGTCTCGCATCGGCTCCGGCCGCATTCCAGAAAATGATGTCAATAATACTCAAAGATGTTCCCAATGTACAGAATTACTTGGATGACATCATCTGTTTCGGACATACACAGCAAGACCATGACGTTGCTTTGGATGCTGTCCTCAAACGTCTAAGCGAGGCCGGTCTACGAATGAATGAGAAAAAGTGTAATTTCCGTCAGTCCTGCTTGCGCTTTCTTGGACACATGTTGAATGGAAATGGTATCCAACCTGATGAAGATCATCTGCAAGCAATAATGCAGGCCCCAGCTCCAACTGATGTCACCAGCTTGCGCTCCTTTCTGGGTATGTTGTCCTGGTATAATAAGTTTATACCTAATTATGCCACTCTCGTTGAGCCGTTGCGTGCATGCCTGCGCCAGGATTCTGAATTTGAATGGACTGATGATGCCCAACAGAGCTTTATGGATGTTAAGAAATACTTAGTGGACAGTCCAGCACTTGCCCTATTTAACCCAGAAATGCCCATCATTGTGTCCACTGATGCATCAGATTATGGTCTGGGAGCGATATTATCGCAGGTGTACCCAGATCACAGTGAACGCACAGTGGCATTTGCGTCACGAACCTTAACCTCAGCCGAACGGCGTTATTCAACTGTGGAGAAAGAGGCTTTAGCGTGTGTTTGGGCCGTCGAGAAGTGGCGCACATACCTCTGGGGCAGACGTTTTACGCTGCGCACTGATCACCAGGCGCTGACAACACTGCTGTCTACGCGGGGAGCTGGACGTGCCGGGATGCGCATTGCTCGGTGGTCAGCTCGCCTTCTGTGTTTCACTTATGACGTTGTGTATCGGGCTGGCTCATCAAATCATGTTGCTGACTGTCTGTCGCGGTTACCTCTTCCTCTCGCTTCTGCTTCTACCTCTGATGATGAGCCAGAGCTGGTCGCTTTACTGTCTACTGCCCTGACTGCGATTTCACCATCCGAGTTCAAAACTGCTGCAGCCTCGTGTCCTGAACTGACCGCTTTATGCACCCAAATCGAAAAGGGATGGTCTGTTTCTGTAAAAGCTGTGCATACCGACCTTCAACCCTACTACAATGTGAGGAATGAACTTAGTGTCAAGGACAATGTGGTGTTCAGGAACACCCGTCTAGTAGTTCCAGTAACATTGAGACATACATTAATAGCCCTCGCGCACGAAAGTCACCAGGGAATCGTGAGGACAAAGCAGCGCTTACGCGAACTATACTGGTTCCCTGGAATGGATCAGATGATCCAGACTCAGGTCTCCTCGTGCGAGTTGTGTCAAAGGCTGGATAAATCGGCTCGCACTGTTACCGCGCCCCTCCAACCGGTACCTTTTCCAGATGCACCATGGAGTAAACTGGGAATGGACATTGTTGGCCCGTTTGACACTGCTGGTTGGGACTGTAAGTACGCTATTACTTTCACTGACTACTATTCCAAATGGCCAGAAGTTGCCTTTACATCGTCTGTGACGACAGGGGTTGTTATTGACTTTCTCAATGGCATTTTCAGTCGCCATGGTTAACCGGTATAGTTGGTTACGGACAATGGGCCGCAATTCACGTCGGATGCGTTCACGACCTTCCTGCGAGAAAGAGGCATTGTGGCAGTTCGCACGGCTGTCTATAATCCAGCCGCGAACGGGGCTATAGAATGTTTTAACAGAGTTCTTAAGGACTGTGTACAGTCGGCTATAGTACAATCTAAGCCATGGAAACGTACTGTTACAGACTTTCTTCAAGTTTATCGCTCTACTCCACATGCCACCACGGGAGTTTCACCCTTCGAATTACTCCATGGGCGGAAGATGAGAACAAAACTGAACGTTGCCCTTCATTCCCCTGCAAGCACTCTCCAGCCAACGGATGTTCGCAAGCGAGTTGTTCTTAAGCAATCTCAAATGAAGCGTTATACTGATGCAAAACGTGGAGCACGACGGCTTATCCTCAAAGAGGGGGACAGGGTGCGAGTGCGCAAGCCCTTTCATGTGCCGAAGGGACACTGTAAATTTTCTGATCCTGTTGAAATTGAGAAACAAGTGGGTCCGAATACCTACTTGCTAGAGGATGGAAGGAAATGGCATTCCTCACGATTGGCACGAGCTGTTCAGATGCCTGATCCTGCAGTTGAGCTTGCGGAGCAAAGTTCTTTCTGTAATGAGGCTGATAACTTTTCGCGGGTTGAGGAACGTCCGTCAAGAATGCGCAAACCTCCCTCATGGCTAAAAGAGTTCGAGACGTAAATGTATATGTGACACTTCACTGGACTGGACAGGGGAAGCAGGACACGATAACAGGAGGGTGAACTCAAAGGTATGGGTTTTAATTTCCAAAACAAAAAGTATAACACTGAACATAAATTGTTTACAATGAACACAGGAGCGATCTCTCTATAAACAAACTCTTTGGGCTTCGGTTGGCAACGCTAGACTCCCCTCCCCACTGGCGTTGTTGTGGCTCTTATATGCCGCTCTCCCCGTGCTTACTGAAATTAGAGACGGGTGTTAGACATATTTTAGCTCAGGTGCAAGCGCCCTTACCGCTCCCTCTCTCCGAACGGGCGCTTGACCACGCCCCCGCTGCCACAGTATAGTTATACATTGCATAGCCTATAGCTTATACGTTCTGTTCCTGTTATAATTAAGATAAGCTTGTTTTTTGTGCTCAAGCAATATATTAAAAAAAAAAAAAATAATAATACTGTTCAAACAATTTTACTTCCTTGTGTTATTGCTTAATGTTGGAATGAAACATCTTTTTGTTTTATGGTAATTACTGATAGATTAAGTGGGAAGGAAAATATCTTATGTATTGGGGGGATGTTGTGTCTACATAAACTGTGATTACAAGAACTGAACACTAGAGGGAGATAGAGAGGGCGATTGATCAGTGTAGATACAAGAGAGACTGTGAGATGCACATGTGAGTTCGATCTGGATTAAAAGGAGTGAGCATCTAAGAATTCTTGTGTCATCACATCTTTTATTGTTTTGTAAAATTAAGTAACAATACAACAAACAGGCCACCAAAGACTGTCCTCGGAAAACAACTGGTCACCACATGTTAAAATCAATCAATACAATTCTACACTGAAATGGGCCAATTTATACATGTAAAACTTTATGTAGTTAGTTTGGAATAAGTAATGTTACGTATTAACATATAATGTAATCTAATAAAAAGCGTTTAATGACTTTTGTATTTTTAAGCTTCATTTTAAGATTTGTTTGATTTTTGTCAACAGAAAAGAAAGAAACTAAAGAGATCGCTCCAGTAGAAAAAGTTGATGTGAGTTTTTAGTCAAATTTAATTTCTATTGGAAGATTTTCCATCAAATTTAATATTGTTACTATGAATAAAAGTGTGTGAATGATGTTGTAACTGGTTTGAAGTGTCGAATCAAATGTTTTTTGTTGTTTCAGGTTGTTATATTGAAGGTGATCAGAAGATGCCCGCACCTGGCACAACGTGGCACCCGTTCGTTCCTCCTTTCGGCTACATCAAGTGCGCAGTGTGCACCTGCAAGATGAGTTTATAAACATCACAGAATTATTGTGGCTGTAAACTACTGTGACATGACACTACGGAGACTCCACTATGGAGAGCCGCTTAACTCTTTTAGCTTCTTTTTTAAAAGCTGTATTTTCAGCTGGGTGAGGGTGTTTTAAGTGTCTAATTAGGTTTGTTGTTCCGAACATTATTGTGGTGGTTCCCCCACAGTTTACTTCAGCCATACAAATATTACTAATTGCGAACTTTATGTATTTTTCACTCACAGTGAAGATCTTCCACGCCAATGTCATGTTTCCATGCGGCTGTAACGTTATTGCCTCCACCGCTGGCAACAAAACGGACCGGCTCGGAATCGGAAAGACGTCAGACTGACCGGCCGGTCACCGGTCCAGGCCGAGGATGCGGAAAACCGGCTGATTCCGGTCCCTGGCCGGTCGATCGGTGCATCTCTAATTAAAATGGTAAAATAAGAAATTGCCTAGGTTAATAGGCTAAAAATATTCTCTCAAATATTTCCACTGTACTGTTATTACAACTATTTCAGGTGGCTTTACCACTATTGCTGTAATATCCACCATTACTGCTGGGCGCTGTATTCTACCTCTATCTGGAGGGCTGATACAGAAGGTCTCAAGCCTCCCAAGCCCTCTAGGGACTTCCTTAGGTCCTATTGACTTTAGAGCAGTTTAAATTGACTGAGCGTCCCTGGCAACTCAAGCCCCTAATGTCACGTCCCTAACTACTAACTACAGTTCTTTAGATATGGCACTTGGTATGGGGCCTAAACAGTGAGCTGGTGGCACTAGAAGGAAGGTCATAAGGTCACCAAAATTGACAGGATTAACCCTGTATGCAACATTAAAGTTGACACAAATTTGCAATCCACCAAATAGATTTTAAGATATACCACTCTGGACCTAACTGCTGACAGACTGACATGGTGACATATAGGGTCCAGCTTCCCAGCAGACCATAAATGGTTGCAAATAACATTTATGGGATGGGAAATATTTTCAGAAATAGCCAAAACTTAAAATCACACTGTAATTGCCCTTTTAACATTTTTCTCCATTTCTCTACTGACAGTAACTTGCCAAACATGCACATCTTGAGCCTTGTGTCTCTGAATGCTTTTTTTCGTTTGTGCTTATGTTTTAGTTTCTTCCCTGTCCAGTTCATCTAAGAGGCCGGCACATTGGTTAGAGTCCAGGCCAGCATCCTTCTAATACGCCCTCAACTGATGCTCCTCCCACAATAGCAAAACGGCCAACCTAGGAGGGTTTTGAGGGACATATTTGCACAGAACATGGATAGGTTACAAAAAATGCCATGTGGCTACATGGGAACATATTTTTCCTGCTAGACAACATTACAAAACGATATTTGCCATGTATATATATGTGTGTGTTGAATATAAAACTTACTTTTTCTTATTACACTGATTCGTAACATTTCTTCCATCTTGTGGCATCTCACTGAAGGGCCTGCAATCAACTTGCCCATCTGCTAAAAGGAAAAATATTAAGTGACATGAGAGAATAATGAAGTATTTATCTGCATTATTGCTTATAATACTTGTAAGCAGTGTTGGGTGTAACGCGTTACAAAGTACAAAGTAACGCATTACTGTAATTAAAATACTTATCTACTGAAAAGGTAAAGTAAGGGATTACTGTTCATTTTTAGGTAATTTAATTAGTTACTTATAATGTACTTGCGTTACATACTGTAAATTAGTTCAACAGTTCTGCATAAATCAATATTGAATTTAAAATGTAAATGTATCTCCTAAAAGTAAAAGTGAACTCTGCCTCTTTAAAAACGTTAGCTGTAGTGCAGTTGCTGTGACGAGTTCGCGCCAGTTGGTTACGTTGTCTTAAGTGGAAAATGTCGGCAGAAACGAGTGTCAAATGGAAATATTCCAATTACTTCACTTTTTTAACACAGGTAGACAATAACAACATTACGGTACAATGTAAGCTATGTCCTGGGGAGAAAAAACTATCGGCCGCTATCAATAGCACAAGTAATCTACTGAAGCACCTGACAAGACAGCATCGACGAACACTTTTGAGTGATCCATGTTCGTCGACAGATAAGGTTACGGCAATCCCTGTTAAGCAGCCAAAACTTGATTTTACACCGGCGGTGCAGAAAGTGTCTGAAGGTGAGCTTTAAAAAAAATGATTGCAGGCTACGTTGCGGAAGAGATGCTACGTCTGCGTACTGTACTCCGTCTTTTAGGTGCATACTAAACAAAATACCTGTGTGTGGCAAAAAAGCAGCCCTGCCCGATCGAAAAACATTTCCATCTACTTAGATAAGTGTTACACTGACATGGAAATTGAGCTTAAAAGGACATTCGAGAGTTTGGAATATATTTCCACGACTGCCGACATTTGGACGAGCCATAACAAAAGTTTTCTCGGAATGACGGCACATCGGATTGATCCTTCTACTTTTCTACGTGGACATGCAGCATTAGCTTGTAAAAGAGTTAGAGGGAGACACGCGTCGTATGATGTAATTGCCAATGAAATCGAACAAGTCCATTTAGCTTATGGACTTAACTCTAAAGTGACAGCAACTGTGACAGACAACGGGTCCAATTTTGTCAAAGCATTTAGAATGTTCGAGCAATCAGATTCTGATGAGGAGTCAGAGGAAGATGAAGACGTGACCTTTACTGATGTTGCGCACACACTCTCCACAGACTCTGATGGACATCTTTCTCTCCCTCCACACTTACGGTGTGCATCACACACACTGAACTTAATTTTTCATGATGTTGAGAAATGGCTAACAGCAAATGAGTCCAAAGTCATCTACAGAAGTGCTATTTCAAAGTGTTCTGCACTGTGGACAAAACCACTTTTTCAGCACAGTCAGCTGAGCAGTAGAAATTAGTGGTTTTGTTGAAAAACAACAAAATTCTAACAAAAATAAAACATCTGTAAAATGTACAGCTTGATGTTTGCAGAGTATTATATATTTTTGTTATTCATATATCTTTCAGATGCATTATGACCATTAACTAAAGTTTACAATGAATTAGAAATGAGTTAATTTAGTTGAAAACACATGACTACATGGGCTACATTATGTTTAAAATATAATATGGTACTCGTTGCTTTGAAAGCAAGTTTCGTGTTTACAGCTTGATACATGTCATTTAACTTCTCGTAAGTTAAGCTTTTTTGTTATTCAGATATGTTGTAGAATAATTATATTTTTGTGTTATTCAGATATGTAGCAGAGGAATTCTGTTTAACTAAAGGTTACATTTGTTACTAAAATGTTTAAGTATTATAGCATGTTTTAATAAAGCTAAAATGCTTTAAAAGGGTTAACTATTCCATGTTTGACTCATATTTAATTATTAAGAGTTTCATTTCTATTGTCTATCCGTTCAAGGTTTATAGGGATTTTAAAAAGTAATTTGTTTAATTATTGAGTAATTAAATTACTTTTCAGACAGAGTAATTAGAAGAGTATTTTATATACAATATTAATGGTGTAATTAGTAAGTAGTAATTAATTACGTTTTTAAAGTAACTTACCCAACACTGCTCGTATGACTGTGATATTTCTCCTTCTATTTTAACTGATTGTTACGCCCCATGGCTCAAAAGGGACGCAACAAAATTGGGACACACGAGAAAACCGAACGTTTAAATAAAGTTATTTGTTAACACAAGGAAATTTATACAAAAACTGTGTAATGCAGCAGTCAGGCGTCAGTAGTGTCGTGCTAGGTGAATGTGTGGAAATGTAATAGGCTGCGGTGTCGTGATGCATGCAAAAGAAACATAACCAAACGAATATCAAAAAACAATCCAAAATCAACTAGGCCGCCCGCTCCTCTCTCTGGGACTCTGCCATCCGTCTTGCTTCTCTTAAAAGGGGAAGTTGTCACCGATGCAATCAGGTAAGAGGGCGGAATCATCCATGGGGTGGGGACAACCCCATTAAAGACACAGGTCGTCTGATCATACTGTCATATTACTCTCTGTTAGGAGAAATAGTAACTCACTTTCAGTTAGATCTCATTGGAAATGTAATATTAATCTGTTAAAGTGGAAATCTGTTTTTAATTCTGTTCTGTTATTGCTTAACAATGTTAAAAGTATGTCAGAGTTAACTCCAATTGGTAAATGGGAATGGGTTCAATTTAGCATTTAAAGAAGGGAAACGTATTGCAAATACTATAAAGTTAATAATCTCATCGCGATTAAACTACTTTGATAATCAAGCCATTCTGAACGAGAGGGAGCAGAGAGAACTTCCCCTTCTTCAATCTGAGCTGGATGATTCATACGATCCAGAGCAAGATGGATTGAACTTAGAAAAACACAAACAAGCTTTAAAAACTATCAATAAACTCAGTATTAATAACCATATAAGCGAAGAGCAAACACTGATTGATGATTATGTATACTACTTTAAGGTCATTTATATAAATCAAGACATACAGAGAGAGATTGTGATTTGTTCTTCTTCTTAAGGACAAATTACCTATTATAGCTGGTGATTTTAAAAGCAAAATGGAGGATGAGATTGATGTTTCAGAATTATATATTGCTATTTCACAAATGCCTAATGAAAAGTCCCCAGGTATTGATGGTATTACAGTAGAACTATATCAACATTTCTGGGCCAAAATAAGAGTCTTATTTTTTGAAGCATTAAGAGTGTTTAGATAAATCTGAATTATCTCCATCAATGAAACATGGCTTAATTATCCTAATTTCAAAGCCGAATAAGGACATCTTATATTTAGACTGGAGACCAATAACTCTTCTATCAAAGGACTTATCCCGCACCGGCCCGCGGGCGGGCCCGCGAGGGAGTGGCGATACTTTTATTACCTTTTTTAAGCTTTGTTTTATAACAAATATTCAACAGACTATCATAAACTATGCATCATTTGAAAGGTAAAACACTCAAGAATCATGTTCTATCACTTGTTTTTGCAATCAATACACCAGAGAGGAAAGGGTTAATTAAATGCAAAAGGACTTCTCTTTGAAAATGAGCAAAATGAACCGCTATACTCATCTTTCATCTCGTATGGTTCAGATCAGTTCGGACGAATCCAAGAAACAACAGCATACATTTCAATGTAAGGGTCCACTCTTCAAAATGGATCCCACTTTTTAATCCAAAACAACGAAAAATAGGGAAAAAAATGAAATGTCATCCTTTGGTTTGCATGAGCGTTTTCGAGATAGAGTTTGCATCATTCCATATTCCATCTAATCCATATTCCAACACTCAAAAGCTATCTCACCCCTGTAGTTTAGACTCTTCCGGATGAAATGAGTCATCCCCCTTCTATATTTATGATGTATTGAATATAACAATAATGGAAGGAAAGGATTATAAGAAGTCAGGTGAAGATGTGTAGATTATAAAATAACAGTGGAGATGACTAGCAAGATATGAGATTACGTGATCTGTTTATAAGAATGAATGGTGTATTGAATATAACAATAATGGAAGGAAAGGATTATAAGAAGTCAGGTGAAGATGAGTTGATTATAAAATAACAGTGGAGATGACTAGCAAGATATGAGATTACAGTGATACGTTTATATGAATGAATGGTGTATTGAATATAAATATAATTTATTTTGTTAAAATGTTAAAATGTTGTGCTGAAATCATTTTTTCTTGTGTAGTTTGATGGGCAGAATAGTTCTGAATGGATAAACATGTATGTAGAATCATGAATGTAGATAAACACCATTCATGCTCCTTATGTCATTTGGTAACCAGGTGTCCATTTGGAGTCTACAAGTGGCATTTTGGAAAGGACGCCTATACTTTTCTTGAATAAAAGCTTACAGGAACTACATTTTTGGGAGTATCATCCTCAAATTTGAATCAAAACTTGGTCAGACATTCAGTTTTATCTTTATGGTGTTTTCAGGCCCTTAACATAAAATTCTGATACATTTTTCCCTAAATGAAGTTTATTCAAAGAAATCGTGAGTCAATTTCATGTATATTTTACCTTGTTTTACTCTGTTCCTATGCTACTTTGAGTTATAATGACTCTTGGGTAACAAAGTTTCAAGTGTCTATTTTAAAAAAATATCAGAGTTATGAATGTGGACCCTAGGGTTCAAGAGCTACAGAGATTTGTATTTGGGTATGTCATTTTCAGAAAATTCTTAAAAATAGGGGCGCTGATTAAGGATTGCTTTCTCACGTTTTTGCAAATAGGCTTAAAAAGTCTCTTGAACTTTTCTCACAGGTTAATTTCTAAGTTTTATAAAGATATTTAGGAGTGATGGAGGTGTAGTGGGCTAAAGCACATAACTGGTAGTCAGAAGGTTGCTGGTTTGACCCCCACAGCACCACCATTGTGTCCTTGAGTAAGACACATATCTCCAGGTTGCTCCGGGGGGATTGTCCCTGTAATAAGTGCACTAAGTCACTTTGGATAAAAGCATCTGCCAAATGCATAAATGTAAATATTTGTAGTAGTGTATCCCTTAATCAAGGCTCATCTTCCAGAATTCAAATCAAATGAGGAATTGGTCAAGGATGCCCTATTTCACCATTATTATTCACTTTAGCAGCAGAACTAATGTTTTTATTCATTAAAATGTTTGAGGATAATATAGGGATTGATATTCTTGGCAGGACTTTTACCAAAAGCCAATTTGCAGACGACACTGTTTTATTTCTTATAAATATAGAGCTGGTTTCATTATTATTGACAGAATTTCTATATTTGCTTCAGGACTGACCCCAAACTTGAAAAGTGTGAATTAATGGCAGTCCATAATTGTGCTCTGAAGGGAATAGTGTGCAGTGAAAGAGGAGGTTAACTACTTAGGGGCCATGATTACCAAGAATTTATTAATAGAGAAAAAGTGCATTCTGGACCAAAACCTGCTCCAGAAAAACAAAGAAAAGGCTTTGCTTGCAAAACTCCATCAAATAAGTTGAAATGTTCATAATAGTTTCAGGTACTTACATGGTACTTTGGGAAGAGATCTTTCTCGTCCTCTTCAAGGTCATTTACAAGCAAGAGATTATAACCTTAATAAACCTCCATAAAGCTTCATCAGAGGCCTTTTCATTTGATAGTCTTTAACAACTAACAAGCACTTTAGGGGTTTTCAATCCTGCTCCTGGGGACCCACAGCTCTGAATATTTAGTGTCTGACACACCAGATCAGGACATGGAGCCTTTACTAACGAGCGGATGATTTCAATCAGGGGTGTTCAATAAAGTTACATTAGATGTCTCTCTTATTTTACACACCTGGTTCAACTCGCTCATCAGGACAGGCTTCCACATCAACTGGGAATATAAAATAAGGCAGATCCAAAATGTGCAATGTGGTGCTCCAGATCTGGATTGAACACACCTGGTCAACATTTAACCAGACAATGAAGAAATAAAAGGAAAGTACAAATGATTAAGGCTTACCTTTTAGCGTACACTTGTGTCGGCCAGTCTGCCAAAATGTGTCAAATCAGTTGTTGCTCACTTTCAAATGAATCCAGAAATTAAACCTCAAAATTGCACAATTTTCCCAAAATAATGTATTTGTGTTCTCTGTTAAATTTAGGAGTGAAATGCAGCCAGTATTTGTGATACTATGCAAAGCCATAATTTAAAATATAAAACATCCGTAATAGATTTCACGTGATTTAAACATAATAAATCTTCTGTCGTCGCTCTCATTTGCATGTTCATGAGTGCTTTCACTTTCAAATTTGACTGTAAAATAAGTTCAATTGCAGCTTGTTTCTCATCAAAACCTGTCGTATGACTTCAGAAGACTTGGAGCATGTTACATGCACTACTTTTATAACACTTTTGGGTCCTTTTGAAGCTTTAAAATGAGTCACTATCAGCTGTTGTTGTATTAAGAGTGAACAGGGCATCCACAGAAGTCAGTCGTAAAGGTTTGGAACCACATGAGGGTGAGTAAATGATGACAGAACTCTTATTTGTGGTGGTCGATTCCTTTATTGATCCGTCGTAATGATGCTCGTCAGAAACTGAAATAAGAGAATGAAACATGATTTCAGTTTCTGCTCTTTTCACATCAGAGGCCAAAAAATACAAATACAGTCCGATATCAAATCAAGAAGAGACTGAATAAATGACATCACGCTCTCTGCTGCTCAGAATCAATGTCATGAATCTTTGGTTCAAACATGATCATTCTGGAAATATCACATGATCATCCTCACAGAAGTGTCAGAAATAGTTGCGAGTAAATGAAAGTTTGTTTGTTTGAGTCTCACATTATAAATGGACAGAAAGAGCGTCTTCTTGTGTCCACACGAGTAATTACAGTCATTCTGAACACTTGTGTAAGAAACACAGAAATAATCATTCCCAACTGTCTTATTCAGTCCAGGACATGATCCACATCCTGATAATAGGAAATAAATCCATCGGAATAATGTTTATGATATTAAGATGTGTGATACAAATCATTCATACACACCACAAACTAAATACACGAGGAAACATGTGACAGTTGTGATTAAATACAGTTTGAGTGAGTGTGTGTGTGTGTGTGTGTGTAATATGTGACAGTTGTGATTAAATACAGTTTGAGTGTGTGTGTGTGTGTTTATGTGAGTGTGTGTGTGTTTATGTGTGTGTAATGTGACAGTTGTGATTAAATACAGTTTGAGTGTGTGTGTGTGTGTGTGTTTATGTGAGTGTGTAATATGTGACAGTTGTGATTAAATACAGTTTGAGTGAGTGTGTGTGTGTGTGTAATATGTGACAGTTGTGATTAAATACAGTTTGAGTGTGTGTGTGTGTGTGTGTGAGTGTGTGTAATATGTGACAGTTGTGATTAAATACAGTTTGAGTGAGTGTGTGTGTGTGTGTGTGTAATATGTGACAGTTGTGATTAAATACAGTTTGAGTGAGTGTGTGTGTGTGTGTGTGTGTAATATGTGACAGTTGTGATTAAATACAGTTTGAGTGAGTGTGTGTGTGTGTGTGTGTAATATGTGACAGTTGTGATTAAATACAGTTTGAGTGAGTGTGTGTGTGAGTGTGTGTAATATGTGACAGTTGTGATTAAATACAGTTTGAGTGAGTGTGTGTGTGAGTGTGTGTAATGTGTGAGTTGTGATTAAATACAGTTTGAGTGAGTGTGTGTGTGTGTGTAATATGTGACAGTTGTGATTAAATACAGTTTGAGTGAGTGTGTGTGTGAGTGAGTGTGTGTGTGTAATATGTGACAGTTGTGATTAAATACAGTTTGAGTGAGTGTGTGTGTGTGTGTGTGTGTGTTTATGTGTGTGTGGGTAATATGTGACAGTTGTGATTAAATACAGTTTGAGTGAGTGTGTGTGTGTGTGTGTGTGTGTGTTTATGTGTGTGTGGGTAATATGTGACAGTTGTGATTAAATACAGTTTGAGTGAGTGTGTGTGTGTGAGTGTGTGTAATATGTGACAGTTGTGATTAAATACAGTTTGAGTGAGTGAGTGTGTGTGAGTGTGTGTAATATGTGACAGTTGTGATTAAATACAGTTTGAGTGTGTGTGTAATATGTGACAGTTGTGATTAAATACAGTTTGAGTGTGTGTGTGTGTGTGTGTGTGTGTGTGAGTGTGTGTGTGTGTGTGTTCTCTGTTGTGTCTCACACAGACGGTTGTTTAATGTCACACAGAGTCACTGAATCATAAACTCTAAATCCAGCATAGAGCGGTTCAGTGAATGTGGTGTTGAATGTGTGTATGTGTGTGAGTGTGTGTGTGTCAGAGACACTGTAGAAGGACAGAGTGCCGGACGACCAGTCCAGATACACTCCTATTCTCTTACAGTCGACTAAAGGGACTCGTATGTCAGTGTCGTTATTATTGTGTCTGACACTGAAACTGTTATTAAACCAGATCAGACTCCAGGAGATTTTATTACATCCAAACCAAATGTCACGACTCCATCCTTTCCTCTTGATTCCTTTATATGTCACTGATAAATCAACACTGTCACCGCTCCATTCAGTCTCCCAGTAACAGCGTCCAGTCAGACTCTCTCTACACAGAACCTGATACATATCAAATCTCTCTGGATGATCCGGATATGACTGACACTCTTTCACACACGTCACCTTCCTGTTCCCCTCAGACAGAGAGAGATAAGAGTGTGCTGTATTTGGATCCAGTGTGAGATCACAGAAATCTGAACACAAGAACAAACATTAGAGACAACATTTAAATGTGTGTGTTTATCAGTGTGTGTGAGTGTGTGCGTTTATCAGTGTGTGCTGTATTTGGATCCAGTGTGAGATCACAGAAATCTGAACACAAGAACAAACATAAGAGACAACAATTAAATGTGTGTGTTTATCAGTGTGTGTATGTGTGTGTGTGTGTGTGTGTGTGTGTGTTTATCAGTGTGTGTGTGTGATTGTTTGAGTGTGTGATTGTTTGAGTGTGTGTGTGTGTGTGTGTGTGTGATTGTTTGAGTGTGTGTGAGTGTGTGTTAGTGTGTGTGTGTGTGTGTGTGTGTGTTCATACATTTTTGTGGTCCAGGTGTAATTCTGATCTCTGCTCCGTGATTCACACTATAAAACACAAACACAATCATGACGTCACATTGATGACACATTTATTTTCTGTGAGGAATAATTGATGATGGACCGTTAAATTAGTGAGTGTCCGTTACACCTCGAGTGGGATTCATTTTCAATAATTCAACGGGACGGAGTCGATTACTCTGATTATATCACGGTTACAACAGTTTAAGACATCTTTCAGGGTTTTATCTAGAGATGCACCAATCAGATATCTGGAACAGTTTCAGCTCCAATATTGACATTTTTACCTGGATCAGGAATCAGTCCGATGAGTCTGATCCAAATCCAAAAGCACGTGTTAGTCATGGTCGCTACCGTCCAGTACAAACATGACAGAAAAGCCCCATTAAAGGAATATTCCGGGTTCAATACAAGTTACACTCCATCGACAGCATTTGTGTCATAATGTGGAGAAACACAAAAATACATTTTCTGTGTTCCAGTGAGACACTTACAGGGATTTCAAATCTCATTTAAGACTTTTTAAATTGCTCCTGAATCCCAAAACAAACCCACAATGTGAAAATCAATTGTGAATCACAGACTCTTAAACAGACAGGAGCACATTCAACATGACCTTAATAATGCTGATCAGTACAACAGAGTTTCAAACACTCCAGACATGTTTTACACAGAAATATCACACTAAAACTGATTTATTCATGACATTATACAAATAATGACATTAGAGGTGGACTGATATTGGATTGATTCAATAATGTGTTCAATTATAATCTGACAATAGATGTTTAAAATTGCTCGTCTATATGAAATGTTTTTAGTCTTCCTGTGATGGGGAGGGCCAGACAGAGGCTACAAGAGCCCAAATTTCATTCAATTCCAGATGCACTTTATGGGGGATTTGAACTTTGAACTTTAAAGACACTTGCGGGACTTTTATTTTGAAATGTTTGTGCTTCACTGCTTCCAGCTGCTCATTCAAACAAATAAGGGATATAAAATGTGCACTCCTACAATAATCTACATTTACAATATCAGGACTCCAGACTAAATCAATGATTTAGGACACATTAACTCCTAAACTCAAACATTAAGGACACAAATGGCTGTTTTGAGTTTTTCTCCATTTCCATTGTTGTTCAGAAACAAGATAGAAAGCCGAAGAAAAGGAAGATGCTTATAACACATTAATAGAAGGTTTAATAAACAGTTGATATAGTTGAGAACAGAAGTTTGCACACACTGGTGCGCTATAAAGATTGATTCAATCACTCAAGATAATATCTGATGAAACCGCAGATGAACACACACAAACTTATTATTATTATTCATTATTGTCACAATCAATTATTTTGGGTCGCAGTGTGTAACCCTGTAGAAACAATTCAAAGATTGTCATATTTCATCATCAACAGTTGATCTTTAGTGATCTCTTGTCATAAATGTCCGATATGTTTGAATGATTGTGAACTGTCCCGTGTGCTTGGAGAAAATACAACAGTGTCGTGTTTTCACATTTATTTCATTAAATCAGATTCTGTTGAAGTTTGATAATCACAATCAGCTCATATCACCATTCCTGACTTTCTGCTCCCAAATATAAAACCTCTTTAAATAAAAAACAAGACTTTTATCGTATTAAGACATTTTGGAAAACTGAAATGAAGACTTTTTAAGGATCTGTGGGTCAATGGGGGGAATTTTTGGAGGTTTAAAGTCAGAAATGTGAAGCTTATAATTTTATAAAAGCACTTACATTCATTATTTTGTATGATTTGAGTTTGAATCACGTTAAAGGAATATTCGGGGTTCAATACATGTTAAGATCAATCAGCAGCATTTGTTTTATAATGTTGATCACACAGAAAAATATGTCGACTCGCTCATTTTCTTTAATAAAAGCACAAATGTGTGTTCCAGTCAGACACTTGTGAAGTTACAGGCAAATTTACAACTGTGTTACCATGACGATGTAACACTGTAAAACCTAAAATAACTGTAAAAACAATGTAAACAACTTTCCAGCTCAAATAATGCACAAATCTTACCAGAATAAAGAATAAGTGATTTATAAAAGTTATAAGCTTCACATTTCTGCCTTTAAACATCAAAGAATTACCCATTGACTTCCATTCTGCCTCTCTTCCCTCAAATTACACAATGTTTTAAAGAATTAATTTTGTGCTAATCAATATTATGCCTCAAATGCTGCTGATTGGGTTTCATTTGTATTGAAACCGGAAATGTCCATTAAAAGTATTCTATATGTAATATGAATCGCAAAATATTAATAATATTTTAATTATTAAATATATAGTCTGCATAAACACACACACACACACACACACACACACACACACACACACACACACACTGCTCAACATACTTGAGTTTGTCCAGTGTGCTGTGTGGATCACTGAGTCTCTCATTGAGCAATCTGACTCCTGGTTCTCCTGGGTGATTGTAGCTCAAATCCAGCTCTTTAAGGTGTGATGGGTTTGAAGTCAGAGCTGAGGCAACATAAAAACAGCCGACCTCTGTCACCATACAGCCAGATAATCTACAAACACACACAGCAACAGTCAAGATACATATATGGTGACTTTATTTAGCAACATGGACTTGAGTCACATTTCAAGACTTAAATTCACAAACAGGCCTCATGAAGCTTTCTTTTAAACACTGACGTTATTGAGATCATAAAGGAACAAAGTGTGTTTTTCTTTGACATGTATGAGCAAGCTAGTGCTGTAACAAATAACTGATCAAATCAATAATAATCAATAGTTTTTTTGGAGTCACTAGTGTGACGCGGTCTTAGTTCACCCAAAAAAATTATAATCCTCTCATCATTTATTCATGCTTACATCATCTCAAACTTGTATGACTTTATTTCTTCTGTGAACACAAAAGATATTTTGATGTAGATGTGAATATTTCAATTGAATGCAAGTCAATGGGGTCCAACACTTTATATCTCCAAAAAGAAAATGAAGTCACCATTACACTTAAAGCTCGATTACACTTTATAACCCTCTGCACATGCATAAACCTTTAGACCCCCGTGACTTGCATTGTATTGATATATTCACATTTCTATCAAAATATTTGAGTTTGTTTTCTGTAGAAGAAATTCAAAGCATTTGTTTTGGTTTGGATCTGATTGTGAATGCCATGTTCATGCCTAAATGGACTGGGACCAAGGAAGAAAACACCAGATTCTGAAACAAATGCTCCAAACAAGCAAAGAGTGAAAACAACCTAAATGTCCTGGTATAGTATTGTCAAATGTACTGGTACTTCGGAACCAAATCTATACTAAAATAAAAAAGATGTAATTATACCAGTGTTTCTGCAGTACCGAGCACCGCCTCTATCCGGTAGCAGTGCACAGTCTGACTGACACACGACAGCTTTAAAATGCTCACAGGATTATTCTGAATGTGTGCTCTGTTACTCCTTATACACTGAAATGGACAATTAATCAAATTAAAATCGTGACATGCCCTAGTATGATTTATTAAACCGATTAAGGCTGCAATCTTAGTGTGGATGAGCTGCATACTTTAAATAAATCTGACCGCTCATCCACTAGAAACTCCACAGATATTGAGAATCATTCATGTTGTACGAGATGACACAGCAGAGAATTAATCTACTGTGAACCACGCAGCACATGTAAACTATATCATTTATATCATTAAAATCACAGCATTTGCACTTTAATCTCAGCTCAGCTTTATTTATATCACATTCAAAACAACAGAGTTGACCAAAGTGCTTCACAGCAATACAATTTAAAACAACATTTCAGAATTACTACATACACAAACACCATTAATCTAAAATACAAACACTCCAAAACTGTGTCCTACATTTGTCAGACTCAAAGGCCAGTGTAAAGAGATTTCAGAAATGACTTAAGTGTTCAATGATCACACTGCGCCGTGACGTGAACTGTGTATCTGATAAAGTGAAGCATCCGCCAAAAAACGCACGTCATTATTAAAGCACAATTCATAATAAAAGTTATCTAGCCTGAAATTGAAGAAATTTAATAAACTTATATTACAACTATATAGTAAAATGTAATATTCACTGTAATAATAAAAAAAATATAAATAATTAATCAAAACATCACAAGCAAGACAACGCAATGCAATGACATTGAAAAGTTCTATTTTCACATGTTAAAAGTTTTAAGAATTAATTAATTAGACCCATTTTGATGAAATTAAATTCAATAATAAAAAAAATGTTCTGGAAAATAACTCCAATGCTATTGGCTCACACTACAGTCAGTCTTTATGGAAAAGCAACCAAAGTGACTCACGATTCAAACAAGTGCAGTGTTGCGACTGCAGCTGTTTAGAACAGTTACGTGCTGATTGCAAAGTCACAGAATTTTAGGGGGGCTGAGATGAGTTTTAGGGGGGGTTGAAGCCTTCCTAAAACAGGCCTAACAGGCCTTACGCTGATGGCTGCTGCTAAGACCCTTGGAAGTAAGTGAGGTCAGTTCTAGGAGACCGTGCGCTCCGTATCTGCATGCTCGTGCGCTTCCAGTATATCATGCACTCGCGTGTCTTTGAAAGCTAAATACAATCACGCTCTCTCGTCTCCGAGTACTCCGTTAAAAGACTTTGTTCACTCTGTGTATTTTTTGTGCTCTCTCGCTCGGTGTCTGCTAACACTAACATCATAAATGCAGCACTGGCCCGATTGGGCAAGTGACAGTTCTTGCAACTGGCCCGAACACCTGTCACACTGGCCATCGGGCAGTCCTTATTGTCGAGCCCCGACTATATTTGTACACTCGTTCATGAATGAAATAAATGCATCAGTTCTCATTTGTGAACAAGGATCTGCTGAACGATTGAACGAGAGGAGAAGGTCATTCCTTCAGTTTGGCATTCTTGTTTAATGAGGAAAGAAAGAGGCTGGATGAATTATGAAAGAGTAAAAGAGACTGATGACCAAACATTACTTGACATGAGGGTGTTATTGAAACATTATTACAGTTATTTTTAGCCAATAACTGATTATGTAACAATGTAGCAAGTCAGCTGCCTACGTTTCCAGATGCAGCACAAGGTAAAAGCACTTCTCGTGTGAATGAAGTAAATGTCTTATTCACTATGACTGTATGTACAATTGGTTTGATTCTGTATTTTTGGAGTAAATGTGATTGCTAACGTAGACTGCCATCCATGATTGATGGACTACTGTTTGTACTGTTATTTCCTTCTTAATATAGTAACACAATTTTCATGTGCAAATAAATTAAAACATTTCGTGACTAAACAGATATATAAAGAAACTGCCATCTACCATTTCAAATACAATATATATTAGTTTTGTGTGAAACTGACTAAATATAGAGCTAAATAAGAGTTTATTACTATTTTATTATTTTAGCAAGTTTATGTTTGTTATTTACTATATTAAATTGTGTGAAATATCGACATTGTATTGGCCTATCAACCACCCTGCTCTCTGGATATAAGCATTGGCCATTAAAAAAACCCACATTTGTCAACCACTAATGAACATATGAATTTAACTAAGTTTGTCATTTCTGCAACACTAGCGGCACAAAACAGAATTGTGAAATTAATGATTGTTTCCACACAGGTTTCCAAAACACTCCTATTGCCTTGAAATTAGAGCTGAAACGATTAGTCGGCGTTATCGACAACATCGACAAATATTTTAATTGTTGAATAGTCGCTTGATCTCATTTAAAGTAACATTTACATAACATACTTAATAATATATGTATTAAACTAATGATGACATGAGGAGCACAGCAGCTCGTGACTGACTGAGGAAGTAAACACATGTCCAGATGCACTCTAAACTTTCCAAACAAAACCTGCATGTCAGAGCATGTAAAAAGCAAACAACCTGCCATTATACCTTTAATGCATCATTTATTCAAGTTCAAATAATGAGGAAGTGCATCATAAACAAACTACAAAAATGGCATTTCTCTGTGCGGTCAGCACCATGTCTATGAGTCGCGTGAAGGGGGAGAGACTGAAACTGAACCCGACTGAGACACCCTCGTCGATGCCCGTCCCTCGTGCGCGTTTGCAGTAGCTAGATTAATAACGTGATGGATTGTGAGGTATTGAATCACAATATACTGCAGCCTGTGTGTCACGTGTGTGTCTTATTGTGAAGTAAATCAGCGATACGCAGCTCTATTGAGAAGATAGAGTTTGTTTTAGGAGTTAAAGATTATCGAAGTGAAAATAAACGTGAGAGTCTTCGCCCATTATACACGGCAACAAAGTTTTTGATCAGTATTTTTTGGCTTGTTTTCCAAAAATAACATCTAAAACTCCTTTAAAACAACGTACATTTACATTAGTAGCTATACTGCAGAAGAAACAATTGTTATTGGAGAATATTGAACACAATATTTAATATATCTGAAAACAGCCTCCTTAAAACAAGACACATTTACCTGTGAAGCAACATTTAAGATATTTAGACTTGCTTTTAGAGAATATGTGTAAAACAAGACAAAAACTCTTGATTACAAAAGGTTTTTTTGCAGTGAATTTTTAACTTAATAAAAGTTTTTTTTCCTTATAATTCAGTAAAAGTCATTTAGAGATTAGGGCTGCATGATTATTGCAAGAACAAAACTGTTCGAGCAACAGACAAACTCTCATTACAATGACTGCGGTCACTCACTGCAGGTTTACACGGTTTGAGATCTGCTTTTCAGCACGAGCTCAATGACGCTCCGCACAATGTTCTGCACTCTCACGAATGATCTCATTAAAAACAAAACTGTCTTATCAGCATAATAAATCAATTATTTACACCGCGTCTGTGCCTTGATTAGAACGGGAGTGTTTTAGTTTTGTCGTGTTGCTCATTTGCAGTGTATTTAAAACATCAACGTTCAAAGCGAGCGGTGCAACATGCAATGAATCCTAAATAATTATTTTAGAGTGTCAGGTGATAATTGTCCTGTGCCACCGCGAACAGAGATGGAACATAAATCAAGCATCTGGGCATTCAGACGGTTTAAAACTTGCACATTAGGATCAGTTGTTATTACTGATAGGACGGAGGACTAATCTAAGCGGCTCTGATTGGCCATTTCATTGCTCAACGGAGATGTCTGTTGTGACTTTTCAAGTCAAGCTGTTTACACCATTTGTAAGTGTATGTAAGATTTATATTAATCCATACAGAACTCAGTGGATTTGTGATTTGTTTTTGTACCTGAATATTAAAGTTAAAATGATCATTCTAAGCTGATAAGTTGATTTTATAACTGAGTTTTATAAAAATGCTAGCTGCACTAAGGTAAATGCATTAAGCTTAAGACATATTTTAGTCACTTTGTTTACTGTAAACAAACAAAAAAAAAAACAGTTTGCAGCTCTATCTAGGCAAATACAAGTATCGGGTCGGGACTCGGTATAGGCAGATATTTAATATTTAAATATTGGATCGGGGGCCAAAAAGCTGATCGGGACATCCCTACTATCAACGGATTCATTTTAGTTGGCACTGAACATTAAATTGGGATATGAGAAATATTTGCAAAATCAAAAGAAACACCAACCTCAGTATCTCCAAATGGCAGTTTGTACTCTTCAGTCCATCATAGATCAGCTGCACTCCTGAATCCTGCAGGTCATTGTTACTCAGGTCCAGCTCTCTCAGACGAGAGTTTGATGATTGTAGAGCTGATGCCAGACTTTCACAACACTGATCAGTGAGATTACAGCCACACAATCTAAACAGGATAATGAAAAACTAAATGATTATAAAACCATTTTATTGATCAAAATATAGTTTTGATTATGGTTTTATCTACAGTAAGTAAACAATCCATCCGAGTAGGGCTGCACGATATTGGAAAAAACTGACATTGCAATATTTTGTTTTTCTGTGATATATATTGCGATATGAAAAAATACAGGATGACTTCGCCAGATGACATGAATAGCTCCATCTGAGAAGAATTCATTATTCTAGAATGATTGGGGTGATTTTGTAGGGAACTGCATCTTCATGGAAAAGACACTGAAAATGACTTTTTAATTTTTGACTTATTTTGGCTAGATTATTTTATTATAATAATTAATACACTGTTTAATTCACCATGGTTCTATTGTATTCATGTAATACTCCTTTATCAAATTTCATTGCTCAACGGAGATGTCTGTGATTGGTTAGAATACTCAACCACTGCAAAAACACTTTGTAAATAGAAACCATTGAGCAGACTTAAATTAAACGCTGTAACCGTCAGTTTTCACAATTACATCATCATTGGCAGCTGTAATCATGATTAGTTTCTCGATTCATTGTGCAGCCCTATTTGAGATATGTTTAAAAGATGATTTTGTCCTCTTTATTGTTAGTAAGCACATTTAATACAACCTTTTAAGTCAGAGCACAAGCTGAATAGTCGGATAAGAGCTAATAATTAATCGTTGCAATAATCAACAGAATAGCCGAATAATCGTTCTAACCATCATTCGATTAGTCGATTATCAAAATAATCGTTAGTTGCAGCCCTACTTGCAATCCTTCTGCTACTGATAATACAAAGAGTTAGCCACGCCCCAAATTCAAAACATGGGTTGAGTCAGAAGTTAAAATGTCAGAGTGCTCAAACAAACACACCAGTGTTTTCAAAGTGTCACAAAGTCACAGTGTTTTCACTCTTCAGGAAGTCAAACTACCAACTAGAGATGTCCCGATCAATCGCCCGCTGATCAAAATCGGCCGATATTCATCTTAAATCCGTGATCGGCTGATCGTGCCTAGATTTAGGGCTGATGTTTTTTGCAGCATGCAGGCAATCACACATACACTGCTGATCTAATGAATGAGTGTTTCTCAGCCCTTGAAGCATGACAGAATGGCGTATGAAGGGTGAGTTGTTGGCAACTCAAATGACTCATGAATTTAAACTTTCAGACGTGATGTAATTGGCTGGTTTGTTTTTAAAAATGTGTAAGAATTACATGTGTAAGAATATTAATTTGCCCATTTTCTTGAGTCATTACGGTAGTTATTCTGACTCGTTGAACAGTGAACAGGAAGCGGATATAGAGGCTGCTAATAGGTTTCAAAACAAATTAAACAACAAATAAACATGTAAATACACGATAGCCTACATGACGTGAGTCATGACAATCAGACATCGTGTTGAGTGATAGAGACTGTTTGAGCGATCATGAACGCTTTTAGCTTTACTCTCTTTAACACGAGCGCTCTCTGTGTCAATCAAACATGTCAATATCTCATCATCAGTCACTCATCCCCATTTAAATCAGATTAATGTTGGTCACAATATCACTAATAATAAATATAACTGTTTAACCTTCAATAATCAGTGATTTGTGTTACAGCAAAACTCAAAGCCAGTAAACAGACCAGAGATATGAATGATTTCACACCGGTGCAGTTTTACAGCTTATGAATATATTTGTCTTATTTTTGAACGCATCTCTGCGGTGTGGGATGCTTTCATGGTTTTTACTGGTTGTCAGTATGTCACAATGGCATTTTGATATTGCCAACAGAACTATTAATAACTGCTTCATTATTGTTCAACTTGGGCCTGTTCAAGTGTAACTGTTTATTTAGTTCTCTTTTTATTTGAAAGGGCAAATTTCCATCACATACATCAATTACAACTTTAGTCATTCAAGCTCATGGGTAAGGATAAATTCAGAAAGTTTAGATTAGTTTGTCCATGTTGCCCTTCTGAAATTTTCTTTTACAGACCACTACTTAATCAGTTGAGAACAATAACAAAACAGAACAGAACCAGGGTGCGCACCACTTCAGGTAATTAAAACGTCATATAAAAAAGAGGGCAGGTCTTACACAAAGTACAAGTACAGTCAGATGAAATCAGATCTAATTGATTTTACATACTCAGTCCATTTAGTCCAAATCTTATAAAAGTTTCCTTTTTCAACTTTAAGGTAAAAGGATATCTTCTCCATAACATAAATCTCGTAGACAATTTCAATCCATTCATCAATGGTGGGTGGGTCTACTTTTAACCATTTCCTCGTAACAGATTTCTTACTGGCTGCCAATAATATCGCCAGCAGTTTTTTATCGTTGATGTTCAATGTTTCAAATCCTAGATTACCCAAATACACAGTTTCACATTTAAATGGAATGTTTACATTAAATACATTGTTTATATGTTTGTGGATCTCTTCCCAGTAAGGTCTTATTGTCTGGCAATCTCAAAAAATATGGAAGTGGTTGGCTCCATTAGATCCACAAAGTCTCCAACAGGCATCTCCGCTGCCTTGGTATCGTTTCTGAATGGGTGTGATAAAAAATCTTGTAATGTTTTTCCAGCAAAACTCCCGCCATGTGTTTGACCCGGTTGATAACCATTGTATCTGACATATTTTCCCCCAGCTCTCCTGTGTGATAATCACTTTTACTTCCCTTTCCCATTTCTTCTTTATGTATTCTGTATTTTCTTGTTTAGATAATTGTATAGCATTGTATAATTTGGAGATAATTTTGTTGCTTGGTCTGGGTTTAGTTAATGATAAAAATACTTCCAGGAATTTTAATTCACTTGCTCCTAACACCCCTTTAAGATTTTCGTTAAAGTGATGTCTCACTTGCAAGTACCTAAAAAAAATCATCTTTCCCCAGTCCATAATCTTTCTGTAGAGTTTCAAAATTCTGGAATGTCCCTTTGTGGATAAATGATTGATAAGTAGTTAAACCTTTTGAGATCCATATCTTAAATCTGCCATCGATTCTGTTTGGTGCAAAGTCTGAATCATAGGCACACCATCTCATAATTTTAGATGCTTCTCCTAATCTGCAAACTTTAACTATTGCCTGCCAGGACTTCAGAAAGCTGCCTGTTATAGAATCATCTGGGATTTCCTGCTCTTCTAGTAATTTGTTATCACTTAGTTTGGCTGTTCTTGGGATTCCGTTTAACATCGTACTTTCTATTTCTTTCCATGCTGCAGTGTATGTTGATGAACACAGGCATACCAACGGTCTCATTTGGGCTGCATGGTAGTAATCCTGTAGGCAAGGAAGGCCCAATCCCCCCCCTCTCTTTTCTTAACTGCAGTGTCTTAAATTTTATTCTGGCCCTTTTCCCTTGCCATAAATACCTTGCTATTAATCTGTCCCATTCTATGAACTGCTTAGATGGTATTTTGACTGGCAGACACTGAAAAAGGTATAGCATCCGTGGAAGAACATTCATCCTGATTGACTCTATCCGGGAGCTTAAACTTAAAAAGGGAATAACATTCCATCTATGTATATCAGATCTTATCTTTGAATTTAATGGGCCGTAATTAATGTCGTACATTCCTGAGAAGTCCTTAGGTAATAAAACACCCAAATATTTAATGGATTCAGCATCCCATTTCCAATTATAAATGGTCTTGATTGAGTCTGGTGGGTTATAATTAAATGTTAATATTTGGGTTTTGTTGATATTAATTTTATAACCCGAAATTAAACCAAATTCCTCTTGTAATTTCATCAGTTTTGGGAGTGTCTGAGTAGGTTGTGTTATGCTTATCAATAAATCGTCAGCAAACAGGGCCAGTTTTTGCTACCCAGATTTCATTGTTACCCCCTTTATGTCCGACCTTTGCCTAATCAGTTGACTCATGGGTTCTATAAACAGGGCAAAGAGGAGTGGCGATGCACAACACCTGTGTCTCGTTCCTCTTTCCAGAATGAATGAACTGGTTAGATCTCCATTGATTTTGATTCTAGCCGTTGGTTTGTTGTATAGAGCTGCAAATATGTCAATTATAGTCGTATGGAAGCCAAATTTAGAAAGTACTTTATATAAAAATGACCACCTCACTGAGTCGAATGCTTTCTCTGCATCCAAACTCAATATCAGTGTCTCCAGTTTTTGTTGAGTGATTTGTCTCATAACGTGCAGTGTTTTCCTGATGTTATCTTGGGTCTGTCTTTGTCTGACAAAGCCAGTCTGGTCCTTATGTATTAATAATGGTAATATCAGTTCTATTCTTTTAGATAATATGGAGGTGAATAATTTATAATCATTATTTAAAAGACTTACAGGCCGATAATTCCCACATTCCAGTTTGTCTTTCCCCTCTTTAGGTATGACCGAGATCATTGCCTCCCTCCACGAGGGGGGTATTCTTATTTTCCAAAACCCAATTAAACGTTTTTGATAATGTTGGAATTAGTTGATCTTGCATTACTTTGTACCATTCTGTGGGTAAGCCATCTGTCCCTGGAGATTTCCCTCCTTTCATTCTCCTGATTGCTGATTGAATTTCTTCTTTTTTTATTTTAGATATTAATTTTTTATTTTGTTCCTCAGTGATCTGTGGGAGGTTAATCTGGGCCAAAAACGTATCGATCTGGTTGTCATTGCTTTTCTGTGGTTGGGAATATAATGATTTATAGTATTCTAGGAAGCACTGCTGGATTTTTTCCAGACTAGTTTCTATTTCATTTGTTGCAGAGTTTCTTATTTTGTGTATAGTTCTATCCGCTTGTTGTTTTCTTAACCTATACGTTAGAAGTTTCAGTGATTTTCCACCTACCTCATAATATTGTTGCTTTGTGAAAAGGAGCTTTTTTTGAATTTCCTGAGTATTTATTTAATCTTTTAAAAAAAATCTTTTAAAAAAATTTCTTTTTTTAGTTTTTTAATTTTTTGTTTGTTGTCGTCTTTGAGAGACTTTGAGTGTTCTTTCTGTGGTCTCTTCAGATCTTCCTCCAATTTTTGGAGTTTTATTCCCTTAATTTTCTTCTCATATGAGGATATGGCTATTATTCTGCCCCTAATCACCACTTTTAATGCATCCCAGAGAATAGGTGGGGTCACTTCTTCATTATCATTAATATCCAAGTACAACTGAATTTCATTTTTCAATTTATCTTTAATAACTGGGTTATTCAGAATGCTTGAGTTCAATCTCCAGAGTGTGGATTTCTTATTATTGTTATACAGGTGGACTAACATATAAATGGGACCATGTTCTGAAATAGTGCTAGCTTTTATTTCACAATTATCCAACCTACAAAGATCTCCTTTAAGCATAAAAAAGTAATCTATGCATGAGTACACATTGTGAGCGGGTGAGTAATGTGAGTAGTCTCTGCTCGTCGGGTTTATCTCTCTCCACACATCCACAATCCCCACTTCACACATCCAAGTATTTAATCTTCTGCCGATGTTTTTGGCGCCAGATTTCCCGTTTGATGAGTCGAGTTTCAGATTTAATCGGATATTAAATCTCCGCCACATATTAAAATCCCTTGACTTTTTGTTGTCATTAGAACGACTATATGTTTATAAAAGGACCAGTCACTACCCGGAGGGACATACACATTAAAGAGACTCATAACTATTCCTTCTATTTTGCCCGTAACCATAACAAATCTTCCTTCGCTATCCTTATGTTCTGATATGTGTTCAATTTACAGCCCCGGATATTAAAATAGCCACTCCTCTCCTCCTACCCGATCCACGGGAAGAAAAATAAATATGTTTAAATCCTGATTTATTCAATTTGGCATGTTCAGAGTCATTAAGGTGTGACTCTTGCAAGAAAGCTACCTGAATTCTATCTTTTTTTAATTTTGATAAGATTTTCCCCCTCTTAACTGGATTGAGTAGCCTACTCCATTTATATTAAATGAAGCTATCTTTAAAGACGTGTTTGCATCTATGTAAGTCCCCCTTTCATCTCGCTCAGAAACCTGGTGCGCTTCCCCCTCCCTGCAAGAACCGGCAGGGATTGAACAACTAACATATAACACAATTTGTCCGTGTGACTCCCTATGTAGGGGTCTGTTAATATGACCCTTATGAGCCTCCCAAAGTGGCTCGAAGGGAAAAGTCCCCCTCCTCACTCCGGAGGAAGAGGCCCTTACCTCCAACAGTCGCATGGTGGAATAGTAATTAAAAAATAAATAAAATAAAAAACAATAAATAAATAAAAAAGATTCAAAAGGTGAAAAGTTAGTCCCGAACTATCCTGACATGGAACTCCATCATTAATTACAATACAGTTCAAGAAATTTCACAATTAGCTCCGCCGTCCTCGAGCTTGGGTTAAATCCTTTAGGTCCCGGAGGGGGCCGGTGATGATCTCCTGAAGGTTCGGAGCTTCTCCCTGTAGTTCTCCCGCCCGGCTTTCAGTGTGTCCTTCCTCACTTGTCTGTCCACTCTTCTCCAGGATAGCCGCTGCACCACGAGCGTCTCCGGAGGTCTGGTGGTTGTCACAGTGTAACCTCTTCTCCGCAGATCCTCTGATGTCTCCTCTATAGTATCGTAGGTTTTGATTCTGTCGTCGTGTTTCACGCGCAGCCTGGCTGGGAAGAGGGTCTGGAACGGAACTTTATTTTCCTTCAGCATTTTGCGGATCCCTGAATATTCTCTTCGTTTTTTGAGTATCAGAGGTGGATAGTCGTGGTCCAGGTTTATGTTGTTTTCTTGCCAGGTGAACCCCTTCCTCTGCCATACCTTGCGGAGTAATGACTCTTTTGTTTTGAAACTTAAAAACGTAATTATGATGGAGCGTGGCGGAGCATCTTCCGGCGGCTTCGGTCCCATCGACCGATGAGCTCTTTCAATCTGGAGGTCGGGCATGTCGTCATTTACCCCGAGACCCTCATGGAGTAAATTTTCCACAAATGAGACCATCGTTGTTGATTCCTTTTCGGCTCCCTCCGGCACCCCGTAAATCCTTATGTTTTCGCGCCTGGAGCGACTTTCCAGATCCAGCAGCTTGTCCTCCAGCTTGGTGTGCAGTTTTAGCATAGCCGTGATGACTTCTGTGTTTTGGATCATCTCTTCTGCTTTCTCAATTCGCCCTTCTGCCTCGTCCAGTCTGGCATTCACCTTCACAATTTCTTCTTTTATTGTCTCTAATTGTTCTTTATTTTCTTGGCGAAACTCTTAGTTCTTGCAGAATCAGATCCATGTCAGCCATTTCTCAACATTGTTTGCTAGCTAAAACCTGTTGGGTGCTAATGTTGTTGCGCTCCGTCTTTCTCCCCCCTGCCTTCGGACGATTTTTATTGCTCTAAGTGGTATTATGGCTCTTGCCCCCTTGTCTACGCTTTTTATGAAATTATTTATTTGGTTTGTATGGGGGAATTTCTCTAATTTCTCTGGTTCAGCCGGGAGCTCTCTCACTATGCGACCATCTTGCCGATGTTCCGACCGGAAGTCCTCTGTTTATTTAGTTTTTATACAATTAATTTTTTGTTGTGAATTTTCAAGTCAAGCTGTTTACACCATTTGTAAGTGTATGTAAGATTTATATTAATCCATACAGAACTCAGTGGATTTGTGATTTGTTTTTGTACCTGAATATTAAAGATAAAATAAGCTATTACACCATTCTAAGTAGAAGTTGATTTTATATGTGAGTTTTATAAAAATGCTAGCTGCACTAAGTTAAATGCATTAAGCTAAAGACATATTTTAGTTACTTTGTTTACTGTAAACAAACAAAAACAGTCTGCAGCTCTATCTAGGCAAATACAAGTATCAGATCGGGACTCGGTATAGGCAGATATTTAATATTTAAATATCGGTTCGGGTGCCAAAAAGCTGAATGGGGCATCCCTACTATCAACGGATTCATTTTAGTTGACACTGAACATTAAATTGGGATGTGAGAAATATTTGCAAAATCAAAGGAAACACAAACCTCAGTATCTCCAGATGACAGTTTGTACTCTTCAGTGCATCAGAGATCAGCTTCACTCTTGAATCCTGCAGGTCATTGTTACTCAGGTCCAGCTCTCTCAGAGGAGAGTTTGATGATTGTAGAGCTGATGCCAGACTTTCACAACATTGATCAGTGAGATTACAGCCACACAATCTAAACAGGATAATGAAAAACAAAATTACTAGAAAACCATTTTACCTATCAAAATATAGTTTTGATTATGGTTTTATCTACAGTAAGTAAACAATCCATCCGAGTAGGGCTGCACGATATTGGAAAAAACTGACATTGCAATATTTTGTTTTTCTGTGATATATATTGCGATATGAAAAAATACAGGATGACTTCGCCAGATGACATGAATAGCTCTATCTGAGAAGAATTCATTATTCTAGAATGATTGGGGTGATTTTGTAGGGAACTGCTTCTTCATGGAAAAGAAACTGAAAATGACTTTAATTTTTTACTTATTTTGACTAGATTATTTTATTATAATAATTAATACACTGTTTAATTCACCATGGTTCTTTTGTATTCATGTAATACTCCTTTATCAAATCACCCTAAAGTCAATGATCTAACATGTTATTAATAATGCATGTTGCTTACCCTAAAATAAAGGGGCTCACTTGTGTGGAATGAAGTGTGGTGTCTAGAAGGGATTCGGGAGATTACAGGAGGCTTTATCTCTGTACTCCAACCAGGTTAAAACAGAGCATTACACTAAGGAAGTTTCATTATCACAATAGGGCATTAATGTGAATGACAAAATAAGTAATTTAACATTTTATTATATTACAAATTAGATTACAAACCTCTTTTTTTTAAAGAAATAAAAACAATAAATATATTTTAATTTAAACCCTTTGGGGAAAAAAGTGCATCTATACACCAACCCTGAGTGGTTTACAGAAATACAACAAAAAATAAAGTTTATAAAAGAAATAACTTAAAAAATAGTTGTGTGATTGTATTACATACCGCTTGTCAAGCGATCGGAACATGTTTTTAAAAGCCTCTTTGGTAAACGTGTTAATTGGTACCATGTCTTTCGTAAGGTGAAATGTTACTGAATCTGTGATTTTTCTCTGCCGTTTGGAAACTTTCTCGTATGGTGTAACACTGGCAAAGGCATCTGAAATTGTTTTTTTTTGCTTTGGATGGCATTTAGATCTGGCTTTGCCCTCGACATACAAAGATTTGTGGTGCTGACTTAAATCATCAAACAAATTGGTCGTGTTTCCTCGTGTTGTGGCAACAATTGCAAGACAATCTCGACAAAGTACCTGTTTTTGGTCAACATCATCCTGTCTTTAGACAAAATATTTCCATATAATTGACAATGCATTTCATTTTGCCTGTTCCTTGCACATCATTTCATCAAGCGCAAGCAGAGCCTGCACGTCAACAACGTGCAGCATTGAATGATTTAAAAAATAATAATATTTGAATAAACTGTGTATCTATGAACCCATAAATCACAGTAAATTACGTAATATCAGACAGATATAATGCTACTTTTCCTATTGAAAAAAATGATTGTAGACTATGTTTATCTTACTACATCGCACGTTCTGTGATGTGACTATTGTGGATGCACACATCCAATGTTGATGCTCAGGCCCAGGGTGGGTAATCGGGAGGATTCCCGGTGGGCCGTTTCACTTTTGGGCCGGTTGAGTAAATATTATTATTATTTATTATTTATTTTTATTTTTTACATTTGTCACGTTAGTCTATCTTCTCTTAAATAAGGCTACACACGTTCCGCATTCTGACACTGCAGTGCAGCCTCTGCATGGGTTATACCATGTGAGGGAGTTCTCCCCTCCCCTCTCAAATAGAGTTGGTTGGGTCCATAGCGCGTCTTTTCCAAAACATTTTCTCAGCTGGATAGCCAATTTCTTTACCGATAGCTGGGCCAGCCCTACCGTAACGGTACGGGTCAGGGAGGATGGATGGGAGGAAGAGGCCAGGATAAATAAAAGAAAGGCATTGGAGGAGGATGCTGCCAAATGTGCCAAGCTTACAAATGTATTTTCAAGAGGACAAACACAAGTGGCAACAGGTAAAGAGAGATAGGTCTAGTAATGATTAGCATTGGCAACGCTGTAACGTAATTATTCGGCTAATACCGTTGTTGCATGCTTTGTCAACCTATTCACAAACAAAATATTAAATTTAATAAACATTTTAGCCTTTTTGTCAAGTCATCTTCATTTATATAGCGCTTTTTAACAATGTAGATTGTATCAAAGCAGCTTTACAGAGATAAACATATAATTTAAGGTAACAGATTGTTTTGGCTTTATAGCGGTTCTTGAATAATGTTATTTTCCATTTTTGTATCACCCAATATATGGCGATTCATAGACTTTGCAAATATTGATAACAAAACTCAAGCTTGATCTGTGTATGCAGTAAAATGTCCTCTTAATTATTTTTTTGTAGCTTCTGAGCAGCAGATAAGCCAGTCCCCCGCTGAAAATGAGGAGGCCATGGCATCAGGGACAGGTAGAGAGGATACCAGAATAAACAATATTAATTAAATTTATTTAATGTAAGAAAGAACAGTATATGACGGTACATGATAAACCAATATGTATTGTTTGTTCAGAAGTGGTTGTAGTAAAGGAGTAAATTACCACAATGATACCCATGCAGAAAAATGAATGACCATGACAATGTCGGCCCCCATGAGGTCTCATTCCAACAAATCCAGCCTACTGCCTAATCTGAGTCTGACGCCCTATGCCCTTCTGCCCTTTTTGTTATGCAATACAGGTGGGTTAGATGTTGAGAGAGGAGAATTAGAGATAGCATCCAGTGAGACAACAGCCCTGCATGAGATCCCAGAGGCACAGGCAGATGCAAGCGTAGATGAGGAAGCCTATCATGTTGTGGTATTAATAAAACTACACAATAGTAAGAGCTGAACTTCATTTATCCAATTTCCACCACCATGGAAAAAGTGGGCCGGTCTTAGGCCTGAAACTCCCGGGATGAACAGTGGCACCACTCCGGCCCTGTCGATGCTGAAACTATATATTGTGCAGCCCTACATCCGATATATCACAGAGGCCAATAAATCGGCTGATATTCAGACTTTTTTTAATTATCAGCGTCGGCCAATAGCTTTATTTCTTGAAGGTGCCGAAAATCACTTTATTGCATGTGAAGCGACTGAGACATGTAAATGACCAGTCATGGTTCGTTTTGTTGTTACGTGCCATCATGTTACTACAATAATAGACCGGTGTGCAACACAGTGTCATTTAAACGGACCACATATCAGAGCCGTGACAGAAGCGTTTCAGCTCATAATGTTAAAGTGCTCGCCTGTTTCATTCTCACTCTCTCTCCTCAACAGTTCCCTGTTACTTTTAAATGTCTATTCTAATGATAAAAGGCAAATATCAATAAGAGTAATATCATATACCGTCTGTAAATATGCACAGATCTCGTTTAACAGATTTAATAAACCAACTTCACACAACTTCAGCAGATCCAGCGTCCTGTGGAGCGCTCATTTATTTACCTCTAAAGCACATATTCTATCAGCCTCTCATCAATAGTTCCCTGCAACTTTTCTAATGATAAAAGGCAAATATCAATAAAACTTCTATATGCAAATATCTTGTTTAAACAGATGTAATTCACGAAGAAATTGGAAGATTGGAACTTAATGAAGATCCAGCGTTTTCTTCCTGTCGAGCGCTCATCTAATATCTTCCTCCGAAATACATCTTCTATCAACCAGAATCAAAAACTTCAGGATCAAAAGTTTTGATTTCAGGGCAGTCGATTTAACGTGTTAATAATACGCAATTAATTTTACAAAAATTAACGCAATTAATCGCAATGCTTTCCTGAGAAATGCTTGTAGTACCACCTGTTTACTCCAGAGGGCAGTAAGTGACACTTCAGCTGTATGAGCAACACACAGTTTATACAGAGAACAAAACATTAACAACCCTTCAGCGGACACACACACAAACAGGTTACGTTCTTGTGTTCAAAACACTTGAAGGAGCGCAAATGCTAACTAAGAGATCTCAAGATGTGTTTAAAGATTGAGTATTAAACTATATTTAACTTGACACAGTGACCTAAACATTTTATTTTTATGACTCAACACACCCGAGACGCGACACAAGCATGTCTGACGCAGGTCGTATCGTCTTTACCTCACAAATATTTAATTACCAACAAGGTTAAGGAGGAGTTCTTTAAACTGTTACACCGTTTTTACCCAGTCAATCTTTATTTAAGAAACATGCTCCCTGAAATAGATCCACTTTGCTCCTTCTGTAATGCTGTAGAGGAATCTGTCCCTCACCTTTTTTTGGGAATGTGTCCACACTATTAATTTGGAGAAAAATGTGTTTGTTTTTACGTACCTCTATTTTAACTAGTTTTTCTTTGCTTTATAAAGATGTTTTATTTGGTTTTCACAGTTTTGATAATTTAATATTTTCTGATTAATCTGTTTATTTTTCTTGCTTATACATAAGTGTAAATTTACATCTATAAATCCCCTATTTGCACTTTTTTTGTAAAGACTTGAAATATTATTTAAATACTCTTTGTACCTCCAACAACTCCAAAGCATTGAAAAGCATTGCGCTATGTAATGAATATAATGTCTTGGTATTATTGTAAAATATATCTGTAGTATTGTGTACTATGTGTAACCCTGACTTGTTTCAAAAAAAAATTAAATAAATGTCTGACGCAAGTGTAGATTGACGGTCCTTAAACAAGCCCTCATAATAAATCTCCAACTGATTGATAAATTCACTTGTGTAATGGATTACTGTGAACTGTGTGTCAATGATTGACTTATGATCAATAATATGGTAGTAAACAATACATTGTATTCTGAAGCTGCTTTTTGTCTTATCAATGATGAACTCTTCTGCCACAAGAATGTAATGCATTTTAATTATCTGAATATTTTTTATATTATATATAATTTTTTAATTTTAATATTTAAAGATAACAATGTATAATTATTTCTTCATTATATATTGAATTATTGATATATGAGGGGCTTTCTCAGCAAATATTTGTATATGCGATTAATCGCATTTAATCGGGACACCATGTAATTAATTAGATTAAAAATTTTCATTGATTGACAGCCCTAATATAAATATCAAATAAAAAATTATTAAGATAATTAAAATGCATTACATTCCTGTAGCAGAAGAGATAATCATTAATAAGACAAAAAGCGGCTTTAGAATACAATGTATTCCATTTTTTATTTAGAAACAAGTCAGTGTTACACATAGTACACAATACTACAGATATATTTTTACAATAATGCCCAGACATTATATTCATTACATAGCGCAATGCTTTTCAATGCTTTGGAGTTGTTGGAGGTACAAAGAGTATTTAAATAATATTTCATGTCTTTACAACAAAGTGCAAATTGGGGCTTTATAGACATAAATTTACACTTTTATGCATGAAAAACTTGGCAAGAAAAATAAACAGATTAATCAGAAAATATTAAATGATCAAAACTGTGGAAACCAAATAAAACGTCTTTATGAAGAAAAGAAAAACTAGTTAAAATAGAGGTACGTAAAAACAAACACATTTTTCTCCAAAATACTACAGAGTGGACATATTCCCAAAAAAGGTGAGGGACAGATTCATCTACAGCATTACAGAAGGAGCAAAGTGGATCTATTTCAGGAGCATGTTTCTTAAATAAAGATTAACTGGGTAAAAACGGTGTAACAGTGTAAAGGACTCCTCCTTATCCTTGTTGGTAATTAAATATTTGTGAGGTAAAGACGATACGACCTGCGTCAGACATGCTTGTGTCACGTCTCGGGTGTGTTGCGTCATAAAAATCAAATGTTTAGGTCACTGTGTCACGTTAAATATAGTTTAATACTCAATCTTTAAACACATCTTGAGATCCCTTAGTTAACATTTGCGCTCCTTCAAGTGTTTTGAACACAAGAACGTAACACATGTTTGTGTGTGTGTCCGCTGAAGGGTTGTTAATGTTTTGTTCACTTTAATAAACTGTGTTGCTCATAGAGCTGAAATATCACTTACTGCCCCCTGGAGTAAACAGGTGGTACTACAAGCATTTCTCAGGAAAGCATTGTGATTAATTGCGTTAATTTTTTAACGCGTTATTTTTTGTCAAATTAATCGCATGTTATTAATGCGTTAAATCGACAGCCCTAATTTTAACATTTGCAAAATCAAAAGAAACACAAACCTCAATATCTCCAGATGACAGTTTGTACTCTTCAGTGCATCAGAGATCAGCTTCACTCTTGAATCCTGCAGGTCATTGTTACTCAGGTCCAGCTCTCTCAGAGGAGAGTTTGATGATTGTAGAGCTGATGACACAATTTCACAGTGCTGAACCGTCAGATTACAGCCGGACATACTAAAAAACAGGAAGCATGTACAGCAATCAAATAAAGATGAGCAACTTGCTTATGGTCATGACAATTCCACATTTTGTATACAAAACCTAAAGGGGTCATGAGGAATTACATTTTCCTTGATATTCAGTCAGCCGCCACTGCCGCCGCTTTTTTCAGCATCTGAGGAGCAAGTTCAACACAGGTAACCACTTTTACTTCATTTCTGTGATGGCTCACAGGGCTCGATATTAATTCATGTCCGGGACAAGTGGATTTTTAAAGAGGCAAGTGAAAGAGAATTTTATTTACCCAACCGGTGAAGCAGACTGATTAAAACATCAATAACAAAAAATAACCAGCTATATTTGTGATAGGCTAGGCCTGTGTCAATTACTAGAAAGTTAATATTCTTATTCTACTGTTGAAAGTAATCAGGAGTATGTAATTTTATAATTCACAAGCAATCTAGTAACAGCTGCGCCCTGTTTGATTGACAGGTGACGTATGTGTGTGTGCTGAAAATGCTCGTGCTAATGCATGCCTAAAAGGTCAAATAAATTTCAAAATTTCACCAAAATGCCCGTCTTGGTGATGCATTTGTATTTTTTGTTCTATTGGTTTTATCTATTTCTATTCATTGCTGTTTTTTATTGTTATTTTATTACTGACTGTTTACTAGTCTTGAATAATTACTAAAGAATTTCTATAATTAACATATTAATGATATTATTTGTTGTGGTATTAAAGCTGGTAATGAGGATCGTCATATTTCACTAAATATTACTGAAATGTTGGTATTGGATGATGTATAGTCTTTATTGTACATGGTCGATCTTGCTGCAATAACATGATGAATAAGTAGATCTTATTCTACAGAAGTGTGAACATCCCTGCTGTAAATGATGGTTTGCAAATGCAGACAATTATTTGGGCGCACCGGCACGAGTAACAGCTGATCTAAAACTCAAAGTAATTAACTTACTGCAGCCTACCATCAGAATTAAAACTCCTTAATGTATCTTCCCTCATATACCAAACACTTTTAAAAGAGGCACGTTAGTTATTTTTGCATTAAAAGCCTTTATTCTTGCTCACATGTCTGCGAGCGCTGTCCTTGTCTAACTCAGTGTGATAAGCAAAATCTCAAACATAAATATATAAAGAAACAAAATCATGAAATATCACTCTACCAATAACAGACTCTCTCACATCTGCGTGAGGACGCACCGAATTTACAGTATTCTGCTTCTAACGCAGGTGCTCGGACTGTCACGTGGACGAGTGCTTGTGGGTTTGTTTTTCTTGGATGTTCAATTGTCATGAAAAGTCAATAACATCATAACCACACACTGCAACACTGTAAAAACCTCTTAAAATGACACACCTTGTTGATGTTTTATAACGAGACCATCAAGCAGCTGAATGGACCTGTGCCAATGTGTAACAGACCAGTAGAAATGTGTCAAGAATCACGGTTATAACAAATCAGTGGCAATGCACGTTCCCAAAAATCATTGTATTATAATCATAATTTTGCATTTCTCACGGCCACAGAAGATAGTGAGTGAAAGTTAATTCTGAATTTATGCATTTGACCAGGAAAACACATCTCGAAACTGAACCGTCCACTCAACAACCGGACTAGAAACTCATAAAACTGATTTCAATCTAAAATAGTGAAAGCTCAGATGACACACAAAAATAAATTCTCTAGCAATTGAAAACCTTCCAACTAAGTTCTGGGAACACAAATGTTCTGCTTTTCATCAGACAGCAACGATATATTAGGATGTGATGTGTTGGATTTGCATTATGTGCAAACACAGAAATGTAGTTTTATACTGTTGTGGAGCTTGTTCATTCTCTTCTGATTGAGTTTCAGATATGGTTGTATTTGAGGGGCTGCACGATATTAGCCAATCAGAACAGGGGGCGTTTACACTGAAGTTTTAACTGAGCGTTTCAGACAGAGGGCCAGAGACAGGGTGGAAAATTATCAAATATTACTAAATTGACTGATTTAGTGAAAGAAAAACTTTACTAACATTATCAGTGGACCTCAGGGAAGATAATAAAATGATAAAATAGAGCATTTCATGACCCCTTTAAATCTTCATCTATTCATTTACCAGACACTTTTATCCAAAGTCAAATTAAATTCTTCTTTATGTCAGCTGACATGACTTTGAGTTTGCCACAAACCCAAGAACCTACCGTAGATCACAACTTCTGTCAGATGTAATTCTATTGATTAAATATTAGATGTTAACACTCACAGAGCTTTTCTGCAGTTCCTCACAGCTGGTAAGAGTCTCTGTCGACCATCTATTGAATATATTTGCCATTTGTTGGGGTCAAACTCATCCATCACCTCCTCTGACATCAGGATCATGTTGGCCAAAGTTGAACATTGTACAAGAGAAAGATGTTTCTTTGTTTTAGATTTTAAAAAGACCTGCATTTCTTCAACAACAGAATGATCTTTCATTTCAATCAAGCAGTGTGAGAGATTCATCCATCTTTCAGGACTGACGTTTTTTTTATAATTTTCTTTGAGGTTTTGGATTATTTTCTTCATGATCTCTGGATTGTTCTCTGTGTGTTTCAGTAGATCCTGTAAGAGTCTCTGATTGGACTCCAGTGAGATGCCATGAAGGAATCGAAGGAAAAGATCCAGATGTCCAGTTTTACTGTCCAGGGCTTCATTCACTACTGCCTTCAGAAACACATGCAGAGGAACATCCTCACATTGAGTTCTGCGTTCTTCTCTCAGAAACATTTTCAGAACCTCACAGTTCTTGTGTAAATAACAGAAAAACACATAAAGTGCTGCAAAAAACTCCTGAAAGCTCAGATGAATGAAGCTGTAGACTTTCCTCTGATGAATCACAGATTCCTCCTTAAAGATTTCAGTGCAGATCCCAGAATACACTGAGGCGTCAGTGACGTCTATGCCGCTCTCAATCAGGTCCTCTTCATAGAACATGACATTGCCCTTCATCAGCTGGTTGAAAGCCAGTTCAGCAAGTTTCACAATCACTTTCTCTGGATCTCTCTCTTCATACTTCTCATTCCTCATTTTGATCTGAATGAGCAGGAAGTGGATGTACATTTCAGTCAGAGTTTGAGGGATTTCTGCACTGTCGTCTCGTTTCAGGATGTTTTGAAGCACAGTGGATGAGATCCAACAGAAGACTGGTATGTGGCACATGATGTGGAGGCTTCTTGCTCTTCTAATGTGTGAGATGATTCTGCTGGCTTGATGCTCATCACTGATTCTCTTCCTGAAATATTCCTCCTTCTGAGGGTCATTGAATCCCTGGATTTCGGTCACACGGTTGATGTATTCTGAGGGGATCTGATTGGCTGCTGCTGGTCTGGAGGTGATCCAGATGAGAGCGAAGGGAAGCAGATCTCCTTTGATGAGGTTTGACATCAACACACCCACTGATGAAGTCTCAGTCACATCAGAAACTTTCTCACTGTCTGAAAACTTCAGAGGAATTCTGCTTTCATCCAGACCATCAAAGATGAACACAACTTTACACTCAGCATAAATCTTTGAGTCCAGATCATGAAGGTCTGGATGAAAGTCCAGCAGAAGTTTGTGAAGACTGTACTGGTGATCTTTAATCAAGTTCAGCTCTCGAAATGGAAGCACAAACATGAAATCTACATCTTGATTGGCTTTTCCCTCGGCCCAGTCCACAATGAACTTCTGCACAGAGACTGTTTTTCCAATTCCAGCGATGCCTTTAGTGAGAACAGTCTTGATGTTTTCTCTTCTCTTCTCCTCACATCCTGGTTCAGTTAAAGGTTTAAAGATGTCATTGAAGTTGATTGGAGTGTCTTGGAGTGTCCTGTATCTTTTCTCCATCAGTAAAACCTCATGTTCTTCATTCACTCCTTCACTCTCTCCCTCGATGATGTAGAGCTGTGTGTAAATCCTGTTCAGGAGGGTTTGATTCTCTTGTAGTTTGATTCCCTCAAATAAACTCTCATACTTGTTCTTCATGATGGTTTTCTGAGTGTCTTTGAGTCTCTGTAGGACATCATCCACTGCTTCTGTCCGATCGGACATCCCAGATCTGATCAGATCAGCGCTCTCCACACTGCAGAGGAATTAAGAAGAACAGAGGAACTGAGAAAACTGAGACTCAAAGTTTCAATCAGAATTTGCATATGGTCAGGGGACATGATAAATTGTGTTTTTATTATTTATATGCATTATTATTCATATAATAAATTGCGCTTAATTAACTTGTTAATTCAACAGTCTTAATTATTATTAGACTTACAGGGACAATCCCCCCCCCCCCGGAGCAACCTGCAGTTAAGTGTCTTGCTCAAGGACAAAATGGTGGTGCTGTGGGGATCAAACCAGCAACCTTCTGTTTACCAGTTCTGTGCTTTAGCCCACTACACCACCACCACTCCCACGTGATCCTGTTCAGAAGTTTATATTCTCTTGGTGTTTAATATGGTGTGTTGCTTTCTCGATGATCAGTGACTGTTGGTGTAATAATTGTTCATGAGTTCCTGCTTTGTCCTGAGCAGTGACGACTACCAACTACTCCATAATTATTTGGTTTCTCAGCATCTTCTGCACATTTGAGTTCTTCCCAACAGTGGCTATAAATGAGATTCAGCTTTTGACACTTGGGACAATTGAGGGACTCATTCTCAACTATTACAAAAGCTGCAAACAATCACTGATGCTCAAGAAGACAACACAAGAAGAACCAAGGGGTGCAAACTTCTGAACAGGATGATTTGTGTAAATAAGAGTAAATTTTGTGTTGTGTAGCTTCTGTAGGGCAGCACTACATAACAAATATAATCTTTGATCTATTATAGGCTATTTTTATACATTCTGAAAGGGGTGTGCAAACTTCTGCACTTAACTGTATAGGCTACTTAGTTTGTGAAAGTTTGTATTTTAGATTTAGTTTTTTCATGATTTAACTGCATTTTAGCTTTATGTACAAACTCCATGTAGTCTATTCTACCCATATGATGTCATATTGCATGTGTAATTATTAGGGCTGTCAATCGATTACATTTTGTTTTAAATCAATTACATGGTGTCCCGATTAATTAACTGCATTTAATCGCACGCATATATATATATATAAAATAAAAAAATTATTCAGATAATTAAAATGCATTACATTCTTGTGTCAGAAGAGTTCATCATTGATTTATCAATACAAAAAGCGGCTTTAGAATACAATGTATTGATTACTACCATATTATTGATCATAAGTCAATCATTGACACACAGTTCACAGTAATCAATTACACAAGTGAATTTATCAATCAGTTGGAGATTTATTATGAGGGCTTGTTTAAGGATGAACACCTGCGACAGACATGCTCGTGTAGCGTCAGACATGCTTGTGTAGCGTCTCGGGTGTGTTGCGTCATAAACACACATGTTTAGGTCACTGTGTCAAGTTAAATATAGTTTAATACTCAATCTTTAAACACATCTTGAGATCTCCTAGTTTAGATTTGCGCTCCATCAAGTGTTTTTTACACAAGAATGTAACGCATGTTTGTGTTGTTCTGCTGAAGTGTTTCTTCACAGTATAAACTGTGTTGCTCATACAGCTGAAGTGCCACTTACTGTAAATTCTTATTTGTTTTTTTTTTCTCTAGCCTTGCTCTCAAGACTTTTTTTTTTTTTTTTTTAAACTAATACCCCGTTGTTGTTTGCTTTTTGTTGTTCAGTATTGTGTAGGGGACACTTTTCTTTCATTTACACTGACAATAATTGTATTGTATTTCTTATTTCCCCCCTAAGAGAGTTTTGTATGTTTTTTTTTTTTCTTGTCAAAAAAAGTTCCCGCTTTCTGTCTGTCCTCGTCCAACAACAGCCAATCACGTGAGATTCGACGAGATGCAGCCAATCAATACAGGATTTGGTCAGCAGCCAATAGCATTACGATTGGGCCCCGCCCCTGAGTGTCAATACTGTGCCAAAACTCGTAAAGATTTTAGCTGCGTGTGTTCAGATCTGCGCGCGTGTGTGAGACTTATCATGACTCGCGGTTTTGTTATTTCTGCTCGCAAGTTGTTAATTTGTGTGCACAATCATATTTTTTGTGCTCGAGTTTGTGATTTGCAAGTTCACATTTTACGTGCGAGCTGTGTCATGGCGCTCACACTGTTGTAATTCACTTGCGCGCTGTAACGCCATACGAGTCCTATGAAAGACCCTGAAATATAAATATCAGTCACTTTTGCATATTAATCATTACTCTACACAATCACAAAAGTGACCGATTATGGTTTCAAACCGTGAATTTCTCCGAAAGGTGAGTTATTTAGATCCCCGAAATTATTTTTTTTTTATTATTATTCATTATTTATTTTATAGAATTTGATAATTTTCCAACAGTGGGTGGGAAACACTGTCCTAGACCACCTAACAGGGTCATCCGATAACATCATGATTTATCTCCTGTCCGATCGTGTAAGTAAAGACGTCGAGCAGTTTTGGGCCTGTTCAACACTTCCGGGTTTATTAGAATCTAGTTCTTTTTTATGGAGTTCATTTGATCTGACTGTCGTGAAAATCTATTAAACACAAAGACGAATGGATATCTCTCAGAAATATGCCGACTACTGAAAGTACTCTACAAATATCAAAGTTTGTGCGGCTTCAAATATCGACGTGTAGTGCTCGATCTTAAAATGACGCACTGTGAAAAACTGAGTGTGATATAAACTATCAATACTTTATCTGATCACTAATATCCAAACATCCAAAAAGAGTTTATTGCTTTGAAATAGGCTTCATTATTATTATTATTATTATTATTATTATTATTGTTAACTCACCGTGAGATGTTAAATATCTTTAAGTCTCTTGATAATGTCCGGGGGAAACAGTCAGCCTGCGAGTTGAAGATTTTTGGTTTCGCTTTAGACGTGATGTAAACAAGTGATCTGCGCATGCTCGTGTCTGAGTGACACATGAGTCCTCGTGCAGCTGCACTCCAGTGGAATACATCACAAATGAAAGGCCGAGGTTGTATCTCACTACAGATGAGAATTAAAACATTTTTGTAAACTCTGAACATTACCGAAGTCTCTCGAGCAAGTCAGTCCACTGTCGGTCATTTCTGTAATTCTCTCGGGAGGTTATTTACAGTCATGTCAGTGCAGCTACTATCTACTTGAATGGAGAAAGACCAAAATCTCACAAACGGTTGGTCAAAGAAAATCTATTAATATTGTAATCATAAATTGTACTTCTTTACATCATACTACGTTAAAAAACGAATTTTCCCCCCAGACTTGTACAGCTAATGCGCATGCGTGTTCTATAGTTGATTGACAGATGTCTGTATCTAAAAGGTGATTGGCTCTTTTACTTGTAAGGCGGGACTTAGTTTCATATTTCTGCATTTAAACCCTCCAAAAATCAACATCCATTGTAAGTGTCTCACTGTAACCTTCATTTTAGCGTCTTTTAAGGAAAGGAGGGACGAGTCGAAATGATTTTTTGTGGTAATCAACTTTATGCCACAAATGCTGTTGATTGAGCTTAACTTGTATATTAGACAGAATGAGCATCAGTTACTATTCACTTTTATTGCATCTTTTCTCAATACAATGAAAGTGAATGGTGACTGAGGCAAAACTGTGACAGTTCTTTGTGTATCACAGAATAAAGTATGTAGTCAGCTGCACTCCAGTGGATTACATTAGTGATGGGAAGTCCGATTCAATTTCACGAACCGGTTCTTTCAGACAGTTCGAATCCATGAACTGGTTCAAAAACCCATTCAGCTGTTATTTTACATCATCATGTAATGACGTCTGTAGCAATTCTAACATCCCGGAGTCATAGTTTTCACAATCAAACATTATGATGATATTTTGAGCTCATTAGAAAGTGTTTCTGGTGGTCATTGCTTGTGCGGGATGTTCGCCAGTTCATTGCTGCTTGCCCCATTTGTGCAACCAATAAAACTTCCTGCAACCCCCCCGAGTCGGCCTCCACCAACCTGAGTATCTGGACAAACTGACCGCTAGAATAACAAGATCTGCAAAGCTGTCATTGCTGCACATGGAGGATTTTTTCATGAGAACTCTTTTTTTTTTTTAAATCAGAAGTTCTGAAATTTCTTTTCAAATTGTAAAAGTAATTTTTCACATTATTAATGTCCTGACTATACGTTGTGATCAGTTGATTGTCACTTTGGTGAATTAAAGTACCAATTTCTTTCCATAAGAGCAAAATCTGTATATTATTCCCAACATTTGACCACCAGTGTGAGCTGAGCCCCAAATTCATCAGACCATTTCCCATCACCAAAGTCATTAGTCCGGTGGCGGTGGTGGACTCGATAAAATCAAGAATGTCTTACAGTCCACACACGGCAAAATAAAAGTATTTTTATCTTGTTTTCCTGTAACATTATCGAAACATTCTTAAAACATGATTTATTTACTTGACAAGCAAAATGGCACAAGATAATAACTCTTGATTTAAGAGAAATCTGACAAAATTGGGTGAACTTTAGACTTAAAACAAGAAATAAAATCTGCCAATGGGGCAAGAAAAATAAACTTGTTTTCTGTTTGAATTCAGTTTATTTTCTGACCCCATTAACAAACAGTTTTTTCTTGTTTTAAGCATAAATTTCTTTCAAAACAAGAATTAAAATATCATGCCAGTTTGTTTTCAAGTAAATAAAGCACATTTTAAGAACGTTTAGATATTTCTTACTAGAAAACAAGACAAAAATAATTGTCTTAAAAATATTTTTTGAGCAGCAAATGTGATGCAGAGTCAAAAGATGAAGATTTTTCCAGAACATGATTGTTATTGATTCAGCGAAAATGTTAATAAACGTTTCTTCAGAGTATTTTAACCTGTTGTGTACATTAGAACGATGAAGCTGAATCATCTAGTGGCTATTAATGGTACTGACTCAATGGGATCGTTCACCCAAAAATAACAACTCTTTAATAATTTACTCACCCTAATCTCAGATGTGTTTGACTTTCTTACTTCTGCAGAACACAAATGAAGATTTTTAGAAGAATATTTCAGATCTGTAGGTCCATATAATGCAAGTGAATGGTGACCAGAACGTTGAATCTCCAAAAAGCACATAAAAGTAATTGATAAACCCCCAGTGGATTAATCCATGTCTTCTGAAGCAATCCATTCGGTTTTAGAACAGACCAAAATATAACTAATTTTTCACTGGACATCTTGTCACTGCAGTCTCTCGGCACAATCATGATGTCAAGCTTGATTACACTTCTTAGTGCTTGACGCATGAGAAGAGCACTAGATGGCGCTATAGGAAGTGCAGTCGAGCTTGAAATCCTGATCAGCAAAGAGACGGCTGATGTCAAGGTTTATAGTGAAAAAAAAAAAAAAGAAGTTATATTTTGGTCTGTTCTCATCCACATAGATTGCTTTTGAAGACATGGATTAATCCACTGGGGTTTTATTGATTACCTTTATGAGCTTTTTGGAGCTTCAAAGTTCTGGCCATCATTCACTTGCATTGTGTGAAATGTATAAAATCTTAATTTGTGTTCTGTTGAAGAAAGAAAGTCACACACATCTAGGATGGCATGAGGGTGAGTAAATGATGAGAGAATTTTAATCCTTCATAAAAGAGTTGTGCGCCATGAACCAAACCAACCAGCTCCGATCACAACATCACAAACTTTGCTTTGAGCCAAAAAAGGATTTTAAAATCACACATAAATACAAAAGGTACAAGACTGTGTACCAATCGAGTTTCAAGAGGGCATCCCATGAAGCATTGCGAATGATGTCATTGAATATAACGTTATAGAAATATTTAAAACTGATTTTTGATTATTGATTTTAGGTTGTTGTTTATAAGTATAGAAACAATATGTTTTAAGTTTATTGCAAAATATCCTGATATGTACAAATATAAAAGTAGATTAAGCATGAATAGATTACATCATTTACAGTGCATCGTGTCTCTCAGTGCTCTGAAGCTCATTTCACCGGTTTCGTTTGCTGCAATTCTCTGATTGGTGGAGCTTTCTCTGATGCACCATGGGTAATGTAGTTGTTTACCATGAATTCAGATATCAAATACTATTTTCAAACAATAAAGTACATATAATGCAGACGCATGTATTTAACAGAAGCATATACCATCAATGAACATCTTCAGAGCTCATGATAGGTCTGTCTTTAAAGGTTTATAAGTTATCATTGAAAATAAATGAGTCTATGGGATAAATGAATGAGATTTTTACTTCCGGAACAAGACTGTTGATGTCAATTGTAGGCAGGATAATTTACCCTGAGTTCCCTTTAGGAATTTATTTTATTAACTTTACATGAGGATATTTTTCACATTATGTTAACATTAATTACACACTGTCATACCTTAAACATGAATTCTGAAGCAGCTGAGAGGCCTCTGTCTCTTCATGGAGTCCGTCAGGTGAATTCTGATGCATTATGGGTACTGTAGTTTCTGTCAAGACTGGTTATTGTACCGTCAGCGGTTCTTCACGTCTGGGATCGGGGCGGATTGGATCTTCCTCATGCTGCTGGGACTCGCCATGACACTGATCAGCTTTATCATGGATATCTTCATCTTCCTCTTCATTGACGGTTAGTGTGTCTGTGTGTGTGTGTGTGTGTGTGTTCAATCTTTCAGGACACGCCCCCCTCCTTGTTATTTCTGAGCACCTCAGAACTTTACAACACACAGTTGAGGGGGTTCATTTAATTGTTCTTCGTTTTGTTCGCTCTGTTTCGCTGTATTTGAGTGTATGCCTAAAACACCTGTTGCGTTTCTCTCTTGAACAAAAGTTTTTTTTTTTTTATAATAATTATTATTATTACAAGAAAATAATAATGTTGTTGTACTGATGTTATACCCGCTCCCCCTTTCTTGTTATTAGTTTGATCCAAGTGCCCCGTAGTGACGCATCACCGTAAGAGTATAGAGCTTAAAATAGCTTATGTACAGATTATCAGAGAAAAGCCTTGAAAGCTGTGACAACATAACAAATGCAACCTGCATCTGCAAATGGAAGTAAATTAAAATGGAAACTCACCAACAAAGACAGAAACACCACAGCACTACAGACTGAAACATTACCACTGTTCAGGACTTTTCAGGAGCTGTTCAAGGACTGAAGCTTCTGATGTGAAAAGGATGGCCTTATACTCCTCATTAAATATATACTCTCATAAACTCAGGGGTTTCCACCACGAGTAATGTCCCCAAGCCGTTCAGGAGCACAACAGCACAGCAAAGACAAACTCTGAGGCCTCTTTTTTATCAGCTTTCACCTGCTGTTGTAAGGCATCTAAAGAACAAAAAACAAACAGGAAGTTAGAACTGCACAATGTTATAAAACTTTTGACCAGTAGTAGTGCATACCTGACAGAAGGTGGGTCCTAAATATTTGGAAATGTGACTAATTATATGTTACAAATGTACCACAAAATTAAGTGCAACTTGAAATTTGATTAAATGTTTATGCTGAAGTTAAAACTCGCTGAATTTAAATTTAAGACTATGTAATGACTTTTAATATAGATATTTTCTTTTTAAGCATCTGCAGATAAACTGGAGGACTGAATGGAAAGCAAGGTGAAAAGATTAAAATAGTTTGAGTAAAAAAATAAATTAAAAAGTAAAGTAAGGTGGATAATTACCTAGAATTAAAATGGTAAAATAAGAAATTGCCTAGTTAATAGGCTAACATATTCTCTCAAATATTTCCACTGTACTGTTATTACAACTAAATCCGTTTTTACCCAATTACAACTATTTCAGGTGTCTTTACCACTATTGCTGTAATTTCATTACTGCTGGGCGCTGTATTCTACCTCTATCTGGAGGGCTGATACAGAAGGTCTCAAGCCTCCCAAGCCCTCTAGGGACTTCCTTAGGTCCTATTGACTTTGAGCACTTTAAATGGACTGAGCGTCCCTGGCAACTCAACCCCCTAATAGGATTTGGATTCACGTCCCTAGCTACTAACTACAGTTCTTTAGATATGGCACTTTGTGTGGGGCCCAAACAGTGAGCTGGTGGCATTAGAAGGAAGGTCATAAGGTCACTCTGGACCTAACTTCTGACAGACTGACATGGTGACATATAGGGTCCAGCTTCCCAGCAGACCAAAAATGGTTGCAAATAACATTTATGGGATGGGAAATATTTAAAGAAATAGCCAAAACTTAAAATCACACTGTAATTGCCCTTTTAACATTTTTCTCCATTTCTCTACTGACAGTAACTTGCCAAACATGCACATCTTGAGCTTTGTGTCTCTGAATGCTGTTTTTCGTTTATGCTTATGTTTTAGTTTCTTCCCTGCCCAGTTCATCTAAGAGGCCGGCACATTGGTTAGAGTCCAGGCCAGCATCCTAATACGCCCTCAACTGATGCTCCTCCCACAATAGCAAAACGGCCAACCTAGAAGGGTTTTGAGGGACAAATTTGCACAGAACATGGATAGGTTACAAAAAATGCCATGGGCTACATGGGAACATATTTTTTCCTGCTAGACAACATTAAAAAACAATATTTTCCTAGTAGATATGTGTGTGTTGAATATAAAACTTGCTTTTTCTCATTACACTGATTCGTAACATTTCTTCCATCTTGTGGCATCTCATTGAAGGGCCTGCAATCAATTTGCCCATCTACTAAAAGGAAAAATATTAAGTGGCATGAGGTAATAATGAAGTATTTATCTGCATTATTGCTTATAATACTTATAAGTTAAATTGGACACTGTAGGGGGGGCGTAAACAAATGTAAGTAAACATCGTTGTGATTGTTCCGTTGTGCAACCAGAGACCCTCCAAGGATAACACAAAATATATCTGCAGTAGTTTAACATTCATTAGGAATTAATGTTATAGCATTTTATGAAAGCTTTTAATTAAAGCACCGAGGCTTATTACATACAAACGGGTTGAAAAGAAAAGCTCATAAACAATACGTTAATCTAGCGATCTAAAACGTTCAGAATACATTTTTTATCCATATAACAACAATGTCAGTCAAAACGTGACAGATATATTTAATAGAGATTCCAATAAATGTTAATAAACTCCAGTTTGTACAAAAGTAGCGATCTATGCACCTCTTCCCCAAGCACTAATGTAAACAAAAGTCTTCTTCTGTTGCTGCGCTTTGCCAACAGACACCAACACACCGAACGCAGAACTATAAATACAAACAGACGCAGAAGTGTCCGCCTTTATTCCTCCTCTCCGTCTCCGTCCTCTGTCTGTATCGTGCACAGTCTGTTATGCCGCGTTCAAGAGCACTGGACAATTGGAAACGTTCCTCCCAGCACAGAGCCTTAAAGCGGTTCCGATGAATTCCCGCTCAATTTACTTGAGTGACTAAATATTCGTTTATTGTGAAACAGCAACACAGTAATACATCACATAAATAATAAAACAACAAACATGGGTGTTAATTCATTACGATTAATTGATCCATCCACATTTTTCACGAATTATAATTATTAATTTACGTCAGAAAGCAAAATTTCCATTGCCACCCTAACTGAGGATAACCGTTAAATCTGTTTATCGTTTGAAAAGAAACAAGTAATACACTCCTGTTTAAATTAAACACAAAAATGTGTAAATTTAGTCCAATTAAGTTGTCTACCATAATTTTGGCTAATTTTAATGGACAAATTACCTCAGACAACATTTAAATTAAGTTGAATCCGTTGTTCTACCGTTGTTCTACCGTTGGAGAAGGCGTAACCGTCAACTTGGATCACGTGTGTCTTGATAACCAATCACAATGTAGCTCTGACGTCACTGCATCACTGTCAGAGATGTACGACATAAAAATAAAATAAAATAAATTAAAAAGACAGTCAATCAACCTATTTGTGGACATCCCAGTCAAATCTGAAGTCCAAATAATTAAGTATAATTATGTAAAAATCAGAAAAATAGGTCAAAACTTTGAACCTCTTATCCTTACTATTGCTCGTAAATGAAACTCCTGGTTACAGCGTGATCTGTCTAGAACAGCTCAAGTGTTGCTGTCCAAAGCAGATGGATTATCTCGGGTTATCCCGCAATGGCACTGGATGGATCTGTGGAGATTTGTAGAACATTGGACAAAATTATAGTAGACTTTGTTTTGAATTGTAAGTCACTTAATCCAAAAAGTGTTATGATAGCTGATCGGGCTATGGGGGGATTTGAGTTAGTGGACTTTTCCACTCTTAATAACTCTTTCAAAGTTAAATTGATAAAATCATTTTTAAACAACCCCACATCCTAAATACCTTTAGCTTTAAGTAGTTTTCATAAACAGGTTTTAATATATTGGTCCCCAATATATAATTATAGTTTTTATACACATAGTTATTTTATATGGAACAACAAATATTAAATATAAAAATAAATCTCTTTTTTTTCATAATTGGTTTGACAAGAATATACTTTTAGGAGTCAACTTTTAGATGATAGGGAAAAATAGAAAAGAATGGTTTAATTCTTAACAGATGTCAGATTTCCTGCTTGTGTAAGTTTGTGGAATAATACGTTTAGTGATATAGAATGGGAAGATTTCTGTGACAAACATTTTTATTATCCAATAAAGTTGTTGAAGTCTCTATTAAAATGATGCATAATTGCTACCCAGTAAATTATAAACTTGCTAAATTCAATAATAGTATTTCCCCCATATGCTCCTTCTGTCATCAGTTTGAAGAAACAATTATTCATTTGTTTTGGGAGTTTACTTATTGCAAATTATTTTGGGTTGACTTCTCAAATTTTGTTAAAAAGTTTTTATCTTCAAACTTTTGTATAAGCCACAAAATGTTGTTTTTTTGGTGAATCTTTGAATTTAGACCCTTCTCATTTTAATTTAATATAATTAATTTATTACTTTTTCTTGCCAAATATTACTTTCATAAGTTTATTTTTTCAACGAAAACTCCTTTTTTATTTTCAAGAAAGATCTTGATATATATTTCAATTATTTAAGGAATTCTAAAAATTCTATTGCATGTAAAACTATTTTATGGTGTAATGTTTATAAGCTAGTATAATGTAACCCTCATTGCTTATGGAAACAGTAAATCTGCTGGCGCTGCCATATTAAAGGGCTCCTTTCAGGGAAAAATCCTTAAAAATGTTGTTCATGATTCAGGAAGATGGGTTATTTTAGTTATTGAATTTATGGAGAATATGTTCATTTTGGGTAATATATATGGTCATAATAATAGTCATAGAAACACCTTTTTCCAGAATTTGATGAACAAATAAAGGCCTTATTGAATTCCTTCATCAACGCTAAATTAATTTTGGGGGGTGACTGGAACTGCATAAGTGACACCATCAAAGACTGTCAACCTCAAAGATCATTAGGAGGCAATTATGGAGAGTTTAATCATCTATGTGTGCATTTAAACTGTTGTGACATATGGAGACTAAAAAATCCACAGCAAATCCAGTTCAGTTGGAATAACAAAAACTTATCCAAGAGATCCAGGATTGACTTCTGGCTTATTTCAAACGAGCTGCTCGATAATGTGGAAGAAACCAAAATACAGCCTCAGTTTCTTCTGATCATCATTTGATACTTTAGTATGTATAAGGGGTCGATCAATCAAATATAAACCAAATTATTGGAAATTAAATAATACACTTTTGAGTGAGAAAATCTTCAAAGAAAAAGACAAAAAAAATGATAAATGAAAATTTGATAAATGCAAAAAAAGGCAAAATATATGGCAAACATTGGGAATATACACAAGATCAGATCCGTACTATGGCCATTGAAAGGGCAAAAGAATGATTGTTAGATAATTTTGTCCCCCAATGTGTTTAATTTATTTTCTTGATCTCATACGTCTCGATACGGCTCAGCTGAGGGATGAAAGAAATGACACAGACACCCAATGCTATCAAATCCTTCTTCAACGTTTATTGTTCAGCACTTCGTTATATAGTCCAGAAAACCACATTCCACTGGACACAATGGACTGGCTCATTACCTTATTTGGTTGTGACATACATTTCTGAGCTACGTATGAGACGTGAGAGTAGAGACAATAGACCAATTCTTATAGAACATCTTTCTAACAGGAAACAGACACCAACAGGAAATGTTTAAGAGATGCCTCCATTATTCCTCATTATTATAGAAATGTGACATACATTTCTGAGCTACGTGAGAGTAGAGACAAGAGACCAATTCTTATAGAACATCCTTCTAACAGGAAACAGCTGCAGTTTTGCTTTGTGATGACACAGCAAGCTGCATCACCCAGAGAAGTTGGTTGAGAAGTCTTAATTATTTCATAATGATCTAAGGATAAAAGAACGAGACTAGATAGGATACTCAAGGGAATCATTTCTATCTATGAAAAAAATGAGCAATCACATGCTGACATCAATATTTTATTTGAATTACAAGCTGAATTAGACAATATCAATCTAATCTTAATTACCCTTAATTAATAATGATGTAAAATTGTTGGCTCATATTTTTGCGCAAAGAATAAAGTTATGTTTAGACACAATAATGGATGACAGTCAGTCTGGTTTTATGCAAGGACGGCATATTAGTAACAATATTCATTAATCTTAGATTTAATTGATTATAAGGATTGCATAACCGATAATAGTTATATTCTATTTATAGATATATACAAAGCCTTTGATACGGTGAAACATGATGTTTTATTTGACGTATTAGATTTCTTTGGTTTTGGTCAATACTTTAAAAGGGCAATACAAACTTTATATAGTGACTGCAATAGTTCAGTTAAACTTCCATGGGGAACTACTCGTAGGTTTCGCATCTCCCGGGGCATAAAACAAGGAGACCCGGCGGCTCCTTTCTTATTTCTTCTGCTCATGCAAACTATGGCTCTATATATACATAATGACTCGTTTCAAGGCATCAACATTATGGAAAAAGAAATGAAATGTTGTCAGCTGATGATGATGCAGCTATTTTATAAAAGACATCTCACAGGTTAAAGTTAAAGAATGTCTCAATATATTTCCTAAAGCTTCAGGTTTATCTTTAAATGTTAAAAATGTCCTCTTGTTCCACTTAAAGACAATGATATTCCTTTAACTGAATGTGAAGGTGCCAGTTAGGGAGGAAGTTACGTACCTTGGTATCAAGATCTGTAAAACTCAATTAGACAGAGTTCAATCTAATGTCCAGCCCCTTATGGTGAAAATGAAAAAGAGGTTTGATATGTGGCTCATGAGGGATTTATCACTCAAAGGTCGAGTTCTTCTGTCCAAAACTGAGGGGCGGTCTCGTTTAGTCTATCCTGCTAAAGTCTTAGATGTACCAAATTCTTGTATTAAACAAATGGATTCAACCTTATTCAACTTTATATGGAAAAACAAGTCTCACTATCTAAATACAAATATTTTATGTCATTTAATCAAGGAGGCTTAAATGTGCTTGATTTTGGTACTTCTAATACAATTTTCAGGATAAACTGGATTAAATATTATATTAAGCATATACTGATAAACTATGGTTTATAATCCCAAATCTTAAGATCTATAGAGTTCCTTTTAAATTGTGACTTTGAGGTTAACAAGCTCCCATTCAGATATCCAGTTTTCATAGACAGGCTCTTTTATGTACAAACATAACTTTCCCCCCACAAACAGTTAATATGGAACAATAAAATGGTTAAATATAAGAATAAATCAATCTTCTACGACAATTGGGTTACAAATGATATTCTAATGGTCTCACAATTGATAAATAACAAGGGTTACTTAATTACATATACTGAATTATTAAATAAATATCTCCAGGAGAATATATATTGTTTTTGATGCAATCCCAGGAGGGTTTTTGAGACTCTTGAGAGGCATTAATGAACCTCATAAGCAATCAATGGATAAAAACAGGTTTTGTTAAATGGTGTAGATATTAAAGATATTAAATGTAATAATAAATTCTTCAGATGCTTGATTCACTGCCCTGCTACATCACGAAATAAATACTTCTGGAATTAACATTTTGGAAATATAAACTGGAGATTGATTTGGACCTATAATAATAAATACTGTATTAATAACAAAGTGTACGAAATATACTTTAAAATTATACATAAAATTACCCAACAAATGAGTTCCTAAAAGATATAAAAATGGTCTTTCTGAATCTTGTACATTGTGTAAAAAGGACACTGAAACTGTCTGACATCTTTTCTTTGAATGTATATATGTGAAGTTTTTCTGGATTGATGTGGAATATTTATTTCATTTGTTGAGTGGAATTATAATTTGCAGAGAAAATGGATGTTTTTGTTTGTTATGAAAAGATATAGACAAGAGTCCCGGTTTTTTGTTAAATCTTAATTTTTCTTTTATTTATATGAAATGAATGTTTTATTGTCAATTGGAAGCACTATTTGAGTTTTAAGAAGTGCAACTGTAACTATGTCTGCAGACTGCAAAACAACAACAAACAAACGAAACAGAGAGGACGTCCAGAACAAAAGAGAACGAGAGTTTGAGAGAACGAGACTCTGAAGACGAAAAAGATCGAGACAGAAACAGAAAAAACGAGAGTGAATTTCAGCTGTGGCCGTCGTTTGAATTTCCTTTAGTCTGATTTGTTTCACGGAAATGTTTGTTTTATTTTTAAACGACTTTATTTGGCACAAATATTTGACTTGGAACAAAACATCCATTGCGTTATCTGTAAACCTTTGTGGAACAGTTCGCTCACTTGATGACACACAAAATCTTTGAGCATTTATAACTTGTTTGTGCGGCAGTAAAAACTTTCAGTATGCAAATATGACGCTCAAATCTCAGCCAATCAGAAGACTGTTCTGCATTCTGTGGCTATGATGCGTCTGATTGGTGATTTGCTCTGTGGGTGGGGCTTGGTTGTGGAGGCGGGGTTTAGAATGCACCATTGGCCCCGCCCATTGATGTTGCATCTGATATCTGTCAGTATTTTGATGACTATTATAAATATTGTTTTATTGCATATTTATTAATTATGATGAATAAAGTTATTTTTTATTTATTTACGTTGTCTTAAAAGTGTTTTAATTCATGTTTGTGGTCTTTTGATGTGCTTGAGAGAATATTGATCTTTCATCAACATGTAATGTAACTTTCTCCGCCTCTGAAACGACTTTCATTTTCTTCTGACATCACCGATCCCTCTTATTTTAAAACTCCTCCCCTCAAACTACAGAGTCCATTCTGGTATTAAACGCCCACTTTTCATGATCCAATCAACTCTATTAGTATAATTCAAGTCCCGCCCTTCTTTTCCATGTCATTGAATATCCTGATTCACTTGGGAAAACATCACACTGCAGATGTAAAATGGGTTGTGAATGTATTTCATGTTGACTTAAAAGCTGCTGAACCGACACAAAATGCACGACACATGAACACAATTAATTCTAGAAAGTCAACAAACATGCAAGAGTGCACAACAGTACAATACTACACATTTATCACAAATAAACATATAAACACACAGTTCTGCACTTGCCTTGAGTGTTGGTGTGTTTCAAATGGCCACAGGAAATGAGGTCACACCTGCAGGAACTCCAGACACCAGGCAAGGAAAGGTCAAAGGTGGCCAAGATGGCGGCATGTGATTATTTTAGAGTTTGCAGTTTTCACCTGTCATCCATCACCTTTGACCCCGAGTCCCAAATCAAAAACATTCATTATTTCCCAAATCAAAGGTTTGTTGTAAGCGGAGAAAATAAGCCAGATGACTTCTTTCCAGAATCACATTGAAAAATCAAGTGTGGGATTGTTTCAAGATTAATGTGGCAGAATGTCCAACTTAAACTTAGAAAGAAGAGTTACAGGGATAGAAATGATGAAGACTTTTATAATCAACTTCTTTCAACTTGTTAGATAACAGAAACGTATTAATGCCAGTCCATATATTAATAGTAGAAAGAGAAGGATCATTTCATTTCCACTTGAAAAGAGCTTCGACAGCTGATTTTCCTAATAAGGGTTCTTCTAATCCTCCAATGGATAATTGGGGCATTTCACAGACGCGGTTAGAGAAGGTGGAAGATTAAATACTTTATGAGTTCAGTAATCGAGTATTGAGAAGAGCGATTGGACGAAAACACATGTCAGTCTCGTCCTTTCTTAAGAAGTAAAGAAATATTGGCAGAGTAGAGAGAGGAAGGACATTTCTGCTGACTAAAGGAATGATTGAACATCTGTAACATAAGAGGTGCAGTTTTACCTGCAGATTTCTGATCAACTTCGATGCAGAATCCATCAGGGTCAGGGGTGTTCCCGTTAGGGAAGACAATAAATGCATCTAAAAAACAAACAAAAAACAAAGAAAAAGTCTGAATGAGTACAATGCACTATTTATACCTGTATGTCTGGGGGAGTGGCATGCAAATTATACTCGCCAATTTTCATTGGCCATTTCTCAAAGGCTTGGGAGGTGTCTCTCAAGAGCGACCACTAGTGTCACTATATCGACACAATGTCGAGTGAGTGACAGAAGGGGAAAGAGTGTTACGGATCTGAACCCCATTGAGCTTTTGTGGGATCAGCTGGACTGTAAGGTGTGTGAGTAGTGCCCAACAAGACAGTCACATGTATGGCAAGTCCTACAGGAAGTGTGGGGTGAAAGGTCACCTGAGTATCTGGACAAACTGACAACTAGAATGCCAAGGATCTGCAAAGCTGTCATCGCTGCACATGGAGGATTCTTTGATGATACATTTTTTTTCAAATTGTAAGAGTAATTTGCCATGTTATTAATGTCCTGACAATACTTTCTGATCAGTTGATTGTCACTTTGGTGAATAAAAGTATCAATTTCTTTCCATAAGAGCAAAATCTGTCCAATATTCCAAACTTTTGGCACCCAGTGTATATAAATTATATGCAAGCTGCTTGTGATTGTAACTTGTTTTTATATGCGGATGATTCTGCACTATTGGTTGCAGGTAAGGATTCTTATTAAATACATGAAAATTAGGTGAGGAACATGAGAAGTAAGATTGGCTTTCAGAAAATATTTTTTTCTATATCTTGGCAAATCGGAATCAATACTATTTGGCTCTAAATATAAATTTCATAGGGCTGCCAAGCTGGATATCAAGGCCAGTGACTTTGTCATTTTAAACAGAACTTCAGTCAATTCTCTTGTTTGCGTTCTTGACAATAGCCTAAGTGGTGCAAGTATGGCCTTGAATGTTCTAGGCAAGGTTAATGCCAAGCCCCATTTTTTTGCTAGACATGTTGGATTTCTAGATAAAGAATGCTTAAAATTACTTGCATTATGTAAATGCAACGTCATATTGACTATGCTTGTAATTCGTTGATGTCTGATTTGTCTCGGATGTGGATGGGAAGGTTACAAGCATCTTAAAATAAATAAATTAGATTAGTCTTAGGGATTCAGCATTTTAATTGTGTGGATGAAACCCATCTTGGTTGGTTGCCAATTGAATGTTGAGCAGTTCACCTTCAAATCAAGTCAAGTGGTTTTTATTGTCGTTTCGATCATATACAGTTAGTTCAGAACACAGTGAAACGAGACAACGTTCCTCCAGGACCATGTGCTACATAAAACAACACAGGACAAACCCAGAACCACATGAGACCACACAGACTAAATAACATTCCTATATAAAATACCTATATAATACCTATATAAAGTGCATGTGCAAAAAGTACAGGACAGTACAATAATTACATTATAATTAAGAGACAGTACCAGTACACATTTGTAATCTGAGTAGTGCAAAAAGATGACAGTTTCTAAAAATGCCAAATGTAACATACATACTATGAGATATGTTCATAGCAGTTATTGAGGAAGCAGCCAGTTATAAAGTGACAGTAATTAAAGTGCAACTCAGGACACGTGTGTGTGTGTGTGTGTGTGTGTGTGTGTGTGTGTGTGTGTGTGTGTGTGTGTGTGTGTGTGTGTCAGTCCAGTCTCTGAGTATTGAGGAGTCTGATGGCTTGGGGGAAGAAGCTGTTACACAGTCTGGCCGTGAATGGCCCGAATGCTTTGGTACCTTAAACTTAATATGGTACATACTGTAGAATATTCAACAAAAGAGCTCTTGTTTTTTTAGTAGTTAGTTTTCACAGATTAGTGGAATTTTGTTTTAACAATCCCAGGCAGAGTATTATGGATCGTGCTTAATGTTGCTTTAAAACAATGTATGGTAGTGGTCTTTTGAATACTCAGGAGCACAGGAGAGGAATAAGTTACCTCTGCATATCAAGTGTATAACAATATGGCTGGTTTTATCTGAAAGCTAAAATACTTTTTTTTTTTTTTTTTTAGATAAATTAGACATATTAATGAATTGTATTTTTTAATAATGAGTATATGTATAATTGTGACATTGTATTTTATGTGTGGACATTGTATGTGAAGTAGTACTATCACTGACAGAAGACCTATTCCCAGGAATGTCTATAATAAGTAATATTAAGGACCACAATGGAAATCATTTTTGAACTTTTTATCCATGACAATTTGAGTTGTGATTCATTTAACTTTTTATTGTCAAATCAAAATAATAATAATAATAATAATAATAAAGAAAAAAACATGTTTTTTCCCCTTATCTCAAGAATAAGTGAGCACTAAGCCCCAGCTTCTTCTCAAAATGTAAATATATACACTTAATAAATATGAAACTATATATTGGCAAAGGACATATTTGAAGTTTCGATACACAGAAATGCATCTCGTAGTTCTGACATTAAACATTGGGTAGTAAGCAACTCGTCATTCATTCAAGATCACAGTGCTCCTCACAATGTGTTATCCCAACAACGTTCCTCTAGGACCATGTGCTACATAAAACAACATAGGACAAACACAGAACCACATGAGACCACACAGACTATATAACATACCTATATAACATACCTATATAAAGTGCACGTGCAAACGTGTGCAAAAAGTATGGGACAGTACAATAAATGACTGACAATGAACAGGACAATAGACACAGTAAGGGACAGTGCAAACGTAGTGTGTGTGTGTGTGTGTGTGTGTGTGTGTGTGTGTGTGTGTGTGTGTGTGTCAGTCCATGATCGGTCGTAAGCCTCCGCCTTTCTTAGGTACGATAAAGTAAGGGCTGTAGAGACCCTTCTTCTACTCGGCTGGAGGAACAGGCTCTATCGCATCTTTAAGTAAAAGTATCGTCTTCGCTGTGCACTGAGGTTTTTTAAGAAAAAACAAGTTTAACCATGACTAAAGATTTACAATGAATGCATTGTATAAATATATAATTTGATATATTTCATAAATCCTACATCAAGTCAAGTGGTTTTTATTGTCGTTTCGATCATATACAGTTAGTTCAGTACACAGTGAAACGAGACAACGTTCCTCCAGGACCATGTGCTGCATAAAACAACACAGGACAAACCCTATTGCTCAGGCCAATCATATTAAATTGGCACAATCGGTCATTGAGTAATTAAATATAATAAAATAATGAATACAAATAATTACATTAAATAGTGACAAACTAACCAAAATGATCACGTTAAATGTAATTACACCAATGGGTTATCAGTTCAACTTCAGTTTGACATTAAGCCTCATTCTTTAGGATTATCTTATATACAGTAAAGAATAGTTTGTATAAGCCAACTAGTTTTTAAGGTCTAGAATAAAGAGTGACATTTATATTTAAAAGTTATATTTTGTGTATACTGAATTATTGACCGACAGTAAAAACTGGTTTTACCAACAAATGTAGTTACAGTGACATTGAGCAGGAAGTTTACATATAACCAGTTTTGACGGAGCTGCTGATAAAAGTGAAATGATCAGCATCGATTGATGAGATGAAAAGAAAATTGGAGATCGAATCGGATGTTAAACTCCTGATTGGAGCATCCCAAATATTCAAGATGACTGTTTCAAACACTAATGATGATGATTAGTGGGCGGAGATCCTGTCACAAAATGGACAAAAACAGGTACATGGTGGACGGTAACATCTGGATATGAAGAAGACTTTGTTTCACTGTTTATATATTTATTTGTTTGTGGTTGAACTGAAAAAAGGTCTCAGTTTGGATCTTTTTAAGAGGCTCAAGTGTGAAAACCCCAGCAGCCTTTTTGCAGTTGAACATGTGGAAAACATCACCATCATAATCGCAGTTCAAATCACAATCACAATATTTTTCTAAATAATCGCAATATGACTTTGTGTCCAAATCGTGCAGCCCTAACAGAGACCAAAAAGGCAATGGCTGTGTCTCTAGTAGAGACATTTCCCCGTCTCCGTGACCCTGAAGGAAATGGCTTTGTGAGTATATTCATCTTATTTTATTCTGCTGACCGACATCATCCATCTCAGCTGTCATTGAACTTTTCTGTTATACTGATCCACTTTTCCTTAAATATGATGTTGTTATGCGAGTCTCCCATTACTGGTGTTTTGTGCACATTGGTAAATCTGCACTACAGATATCTCAAGACTTTAGTGTACTTCACCCTGATGCTGCTGATCAATTGTGCTCATCCTGGTTGCCTGACTTTGCTGACAAGATCCTGCCTTTGCTAAAAGAGATGGACGACAAATGGATTTCCTCCATTTAGACAACATGTCTGCAGGATAGTAATGATGTCGAATCAAATGCAGAAGAAACAGCTGCATTAAAAGTACAAACAGACGCCTCCTTCAAAATATCTGTGTGTCCTGCAGAAGTAAGAAAGTCACATGAGTTTGAGATGGCATAAGGATGAGAAAATGATGAAAGAATGAGATATTTTGGGTGAATTCTTCTTCTTTTAAAGCCACACAGAACCAGCAACGTCTCAAACTCTTGTTAGTGCAGCGGTTGTTTAGGAGCGGAGATGTGTACTTTAGCTACTGTCCCGTTGGCATTGAGGATGGATGAGTGTTTACACCTAAAATCTGATGTGGTCACTTGTGTTTTTGATGACCTCCATACAGGAGATGCTTTTTGTGATCCAGTTACATTTTGGGCCCCATTTACACCTGCATTTAGTGCTGATCACTGAAATGAACTTGTATCTCCTTTTAGATACCAAAGGCATCATGGCACTGAAGATGTGACCTCAGATCCTTCCACCATCAGTGTACAAGATTGGCAACAAAACCTTCCGGTCAACTATTGAGGAAGCCAGAACCTCTTTCATTGATGTAGAACATGTGAAAACAACACCAGAGCAGGTGTATTTATTCCCTTTACATTACAGCTGTAACAATGTTTTGGTCAGGAGTACATGCACTTTAAAGTTTGATGTGATTTTCTTATTCAGTCTGGAAGCAACATGGTGCAGCACTGAAACAGAGGGAGGAGAAGCACCTTCCCATTTGTTGCTGGACAGTTTTTCGTGGTGGTGAACGGGGAAGCGCTAGAAGAGCAGACTCTCCTCAAGGCAGTAGATGTTTGTTTCAAGTCCTTTTGTTGCTTTGAGACCCACTTTCCAAAACAATGCGCCCCTGCCTGGTAGTTTTTGCAGCAGGACGTTTATGAGTTGCCTGGTTCAGAAAATTCAACATTTTGCTTTTTGCGTGTCACCATTTATGCTGCTGAGGACTAAATTGCTCATTAAACGAACTAATGCAGGTATTTTGCATCCATGTATCTATTTTTATTTATTTATTTGGTGTTTTGTGAATTGATTTGCTACAATTGAGTAATTCTTGTACATTCTTAATAATTAAAGCACTGTCTAAATAAATACATAGTATTTAAATAGTATTTATTTAATTTGATATTCTGTAAAATAACTATTTGCTATTATTTTGTCATCCAAAAATTTTTTTTTTAACAGTGTTTTAATTTTCTGCCTGATTCAGAATAAAATGATAGTTTTTGCTGGACATTTAATAATTAAATAAAATGCTTTCATGTTGTACATGTATACTGTTGTGAAACATGTTTTTTTAATAAGCTTAACATGTTTATTATTATTTTTAGTAGTAGATGATCTAAAATAAAGGACCTTTAAAAAGGAGTCGCTTCAACCAGCATTGTGTCAAGAAACAACCCGGTGTGTGTTCGGTCCAATATTTACCAGCACTGCTTATTTTTTATAATTTTTTATTTTTAGAGTGTATAAATAAATAAATATGGGAATATATAAATTAAGAGAAATTATTATTATTATTAAATATTTATTTTTATTTATTTCGCGGTTTCGGGCTTCCGTAGAGTCGCGCAGATATAATGAAGGCTAAACACAAATACACAACAGTAAAGTGAAACTACAAAGCCTTTCTCAGCAGAGTGAAACACATGTTTGGATGAGTTATGAGGCACGATAAGGCGAGCAGGGAAGAGCAACACATGTCCAACATTCATTGAGTTTTGAAAGCCTGACGCTGCTTCAGAAGCTCAGAGGTGAAGTCCGGGAAAATAAGATCATCAAAGGCGAAGACAGCCGTACAAGACGCACAATCTTCTCTTTATCCAGATACTGATGCAATCGGATTATTAGGTTGGCTTGAGAAAGCCAACTTACTGAAATCCTATTTAAACTTATTATTATTATTATTATTATTCTGAGACTAAATTTCTAAATCTAACTCCTCCTAGAGCTTTTAAGCTACATGCACCAAACTCTGCACAGACCTTCAGACTAATCCCGAATAGTGTGCTATATCTTTTCTAAGCGATCGGGGGTACGGTGTTTGCCCCAGGGGCAAAAAATTGGGCAAAAAATCCCATTGACTTAACATTGAGCCGAACTTTGACGAGTCATAGCTCAGAGCGAGGATTTCGCAGAGACATGTGATTTACCACATTTGAAGAGGCTGACAGGCTCTGTGAGAACATACCTCACAATGGGGTAAAAGTTTTACCCCTGGGGGGCAGGAGCTGCCCAAAATTGCCCCAATGTAAGTCAATGGAATTTTTTGCAAAAATTTTTGGTCGCTGACCCACGAATGAGGCGTCAAATCGTGCGGATTATTTGGGAATGGTGTGCTATGACTTTTATAAGCGATCGGGGGTACGGTGTTTGCCCCAGGGGCAAAAAATTGGGCAAACAATCCCATTGACTTAACATTGAGCCGAATTTTGACGAGTCATAGCTCAGAGTGAGGATTTCGCAGAGAAGTGTGATTTACCTCATTTGAAGAGGCTGACAGGCTCTGTGAGAACGTACCTCACAATGGGGTAAAAGTTGCACCCCTGGGGGGCAGGAGCTGCCCAAATTTGCCCCAATGTTAAGTCTATGGTAGATTTTGTATTGAACATAACTCTGGATCACAGTGTCTTACAGACAAGGGGGCGGGCTCATTTTACTCAGACGACCAATCAGTCTCTCAGGATCATTGTGAAGCTATCAAGCCATGCCCTAGCAACCATTTACAGCACCTTAGCAACAATTCCCATAGACTTCCTTTGAAAAAGATCAAAGGGATTTCTCCGGACTGAATTATCATAGAAACACGAGGGTGGTCTCGTTTGACTTGGGGCAGTAAAACAGCCAATCATGAATCCCCTCAACACTTCCTAGCCCCTCCCTAGCAACCATTTTCGAGCACCTTAGCAACCAAAATCCAAAGAGAGATATCTTCCATTCTGAATGTCACAGAAGCATGGGAGTTGGTTTATATCATTCATATTGACAAGCAGCCTTTGGAGATTCATCATTGGCAGCTGCAAAGCCACTCCCTAGCAACAATTTAGAGCACCCTAGCAACCACATTTATTGATTTCATTTACAGTAAGATATCTTCAGATCAGAATGTCCTAGAGACATGATAGTTGCTTTGTTTTCATTGGGTGAGTAATCAGTCTTCAGCTTTCATCATGTGAACTACTTAGCCACGCCCTAGCAACCATTTAAAGCACCCTAGCAACAAAGAACCATTGACATCCATTCAAAATCACTAAGATGTGTATCTTAGGATCAGAATGACGTAGAGACTTCCGGGTTGACTTATTTCACTCAGGATGGCAAGGAGCATTGTTGCCTGTCACCTTGGTAACTGCCTAGCAACCAGATGGGGTTACCTTAGCAACCAAGTAACAAATCACATATCTCTGCACAAGAAAATCACAGAGACTTACGGGTTGACTTATTTCACTCAGGATGACAAGGAGCACTGTTGGCTGTCACCTTGGTAACTGCCTATCAACCAGATGGGGTTACCCTAGCAACCAAGTATCAAATCACATATCTTTGCACCAGAAAATCGTAGAGACTTCCTGTTTCACTTATTTCACTCAGGATGGAAAGGAGGCTTGATATGTATCACTCTGGTAACTGCCTAGCAACCAGATGTGGTTACCCTAGTAACCAAGTAACAAATCACATATCTTTGAACCAGAACATCGTAGAGACTTAGGGGTTGACATATTTCACACAGGATGGAAAGTAGCCTTGATATGCATCACCCTGGTAACTGCATAGCAACCAGACAGGGTTACCCTAGCAACCAAATAACAAATCACATATCTCTGCACCAGAAATTCATACAGACTTCCGGGTTGACTTAATTCACTCAGGATGGAAAGGAGGCTTGACAAGTTATCACCCTGGTAACTGCATAGCAACCAGACAGGGTTACCCTAGCAACCAAATAACAAATCACATATCTCTGCACCAGAAATTCATACAGACTTCGGGTTGACTTTATTCACTCAGGATGGAAAGGAGGCTTGATATGCATCACCCTAGTTACTGCATAGCAACCAGATATGGTTACCCTAGCAACCAAGTAACAAATCACATATCTTTGAACCAGAACATCGTAGAGACTTTGGGGTTGACATATTTCACTCAGGATTGCAAGGAGCCTTATGAGTATCACTTTGGTAACTGCCTAGCAACCAGATGGGGTTACCCTAGCAACCAAGTTACAAATCACATATCTCTGCACCAGAAAATCGTAGAGACTTCCTGTTTCAATTATTTCACTCAGGATGGAAAGTAGCCTTGATATGCATCACTCTGGTAACTGCCTAGCAACCAGATTGGGTTACCCTAGCAACCAAGTAACAAATCATATATTTCTGCTCCAGAAAACCGTAGAGACATCTGGGTTGACTTAATTCACTCAGGATGGAAAGGAGGCTTGATAAGGATAACCCTGGTAACTGCATAGCAACCAGACAGGGTTACCCTAGCAACCAAATAACAAATCACATATCTCTGCACCATTAAATCATACAGACTTGCGGGTTGACTTTATTCACTCAAGATGGAAAGGAGGCTTGATAAGTATCACCCTGGTAACTGCATAGCAACCAGACAGGGTTACCCTAGCAACCAAGTAACAATTCACATATCTTTGAACCAGAACATCGTAGAGACTTAGGGGTTGACATATTTCACTCAGGATTGCAAGGAGCCTTATGAGTAACACTTTGGTAACTGCCTAGCAACCAGATGGGGATAGCCTAGCAACCAAGTAACAAATCACATATCTATTTAACAGAAAATCGTAGAGACTTCCAGGTTGACTTATTTCACTCATGATGGAAAGTAGCCTTGATATGTATTACTCTGGTAACTGCCTAGCAACCAGATAGGGTTACCCTAGCAACCAAGTAACAAATTACATATCTCTGCACCAGAACAACATAAAGACTTCTGGTTTTGTTCATGGGACTCAGGGTTGCAAGGATCTATCTATCTATCTGTATGTCTGTCTGTCTATTTATCAATCTATCTATATCTATCTTTCGAACTATCTATCTATCTGAGGGTTAATATCTATCTATCTATCTATCTCTCTATCTATGGGTCAATATCTACCTATCTATCTATCTATCTATCTAAGGGTCTCTATCTATCTATCTGAGGGTCAATATCTATCTATCTATCTATCTATCTATCTATCTATCTATCTATCTATCTGAGGGTCAATAACTATCTATCTATCTATCTATCTATCTATCTATCTGAGGGTCAATATCTATCTATCTATCTATCTATCTATCTATCTATCTATCTATCTATCTATCTGAGGGTCAATAACTATCTATCTATCTATCTATCTATCTATCTATCTATCTGAGGGTCAATATCTATCTATCTATCTGAGGGTCAATATCTATCTATCTATCTATCTATCTATCTATCTGAGGGTCAATAACTATCTATCTATCTATCTATCTATCTATCTGAGGGTCAATATCTATCTATCTATCTATCTGAGGGTCAATAACTATCTATCTATCTATCTATCTATCTATCTATCTATCTGATGGTCAATATCTATCTATCTATCTATCTATCTATCTATCTGTCTGTCTATCTATCTATCTATCTGATGGTCAATATCTATCTATCTATCTATCTATCTATCTATCTATCTGATGGTCAATAACTATCTATCTATCTATCTATCTATCTATCTATCTGATGGTCAATATCTATCTATCTATCTATCTATCATACTCTATCTATCTATCTATCTATCTATCTATCTATCTGAGGGTCAATATCTATCTATCTATCTATCTATCTATCTATCTATCTATCTATCTATCTATCTATCTATCTATCTATCTGAGGGTCAATATCTATCTATCTATCTATCTATCTATCTAATCTATTTGATAGACTGAATAGTTTTATAATCTCTAAACTTTGAACATTGAAAACTACTAATAATTACATCAAACTAAAAACCTTAAATCTTCAAACTTTTAAAGCTACTTCAAACTTTATGCTAGGCTTTCTCAAGCCAACCTAAAGTTTGTACTCAAACTTTTTAATCTAGTTATTATTATTATTATTATTCTGAGACTAAATTTCTAAATCTAACTCCTCCTAGAGCTTTTAAGCTACATGCACCAAACTCTGCACAGACCTTCAGACTAATCCCGAATAGTGTGCTATATCTTTTCTAAGCGATCGGGGGTACGGTGTTTGCCCCAGGGGCAAAAAATTGGGCAAAAAATCCCATTGACTTAACATTGAGCCGAACTTTGACGAGTCATAGCTCAGAGCGAGGATTTCGCAGAGACATGTGATTTACCACATTTGAAGAGGCTGACAGGCTCTGTGAGAACATACCTCACAATGGGGTAAAAGTTTTACCCCTGGGGGGCAGGAGCTGCCCAAAATTGCCCCAATGTAAGTCAATGGAATTTTTTGCAAAAATTTTTGGTCGCTGACCCACGAATGAGGCGTCAAATCGTGCGGATTATTTGGGAATGGTGTGCTATGACTTTTATAAGCGATCGGGGGTACGGTGTTTGCCCCAGGGGCAAAAAATTGGGCAAACAATCCCATTGACTTAACATTGAGCCGAATTTTGACGAGTCATAGCTCAGAGTGAGGATTTCGCAGAGAAGTGTGATTTACCTCATTTGAAGAGGCTGACAGGCTCTGTGAGAACGTACCTCACAATGGGGTAAAAGTTGCACCCCTGGGGGGCAGGAGCTGCCCAAATTTGCCCCAATGTTAAGTCTATGGTAGATTTTGTATTGAACATAACTCTGGATCACAGTGTCTTACAGACAAGGGGGCGGGCTCATTTTACTCAGACGACCAATCAGTCTCTCAGGATCATTGTGAAGCTATCAAGCCATGCCCTAGCAACCATTTACAGCACCTTAGCAACAATTCCCATAGACTTCCTTTGAAAAAGATCAAAGGGATTTCTCCGGACTGAATTATCATAGAAACACGAGGGTGGTCTCGTTTGACTTGGGGCAGTAAAACAGCCAATCATGAATCCCCTCAACACTTCCTAGCCCCTCCCTAGCAACCATTTTCGAGCACCTTAGCAACCAAAATCCAAAGAGAGATATCTTCCATTCTGAATGTCACAGAAGCATGGGAGTTGGTTTATATCATTCATATTGACAAGCAGCCTTTGGAGATTCATCATTGGCAGCTGCAAAGCCACTCCCTAGCAACAATTTAGAGCACCCTAGCAACCACATTTATTGATTTCATTTACAGTAAGATATCTTCAGATCAGAATGTCCTAGAGACATGATAGTTGCTTTGTTTTCATTGGGTGAGTAATCAGTCTTCAGCTTTCATCATGTGAACTACTTAGCCACGCCCTAGCAACCATTTAAAGCACCCTAGCAACAAAGAACCATTGACATCCATTCAAAATCACTAAGATGTGTATCTTAGGATCAGAATGACGTAGAGACTTCCGGGTTGACTTATTTCACTCAGGATGGCAAGGAGCATTGTTGCCTGTCACCTTGGTAACTGCCTAGCAACCAGATGGGGTTACCTTAGCAACCAAGTAACAAATCACATATCTCTGCACAAGAAAATCACAGAGACTTACGGGTTGACTTATTTCACTCAGGATGACAAGGAGCACTGTTGGCTGTCACCTTGGTAACTGCCTATCAACCAGATGGGGTTACCCTAGCAACCAAGTATCAAATCACATATCTTTGCACCAGAAAATCGTAGAGACTTCCTGTTTCACTTATTTCACTCAGGATGGAAAGGAGGCTTGATATGTATCACTCTGGTAACTGCCTAGCAACCAGATGTGGTTACCCTAGTAACCAAGTAACAAATCACATATCTTTGAACCAGAACATCGTAGAGACTTAGGGGTTGACATATTTCACACAGGATGGAAAGTAGCCTTGATATGCATCACCCTGGTAACTGCATAGCAACCAGACAGGGTTACCCTAGCAACCAAATAACAAATCACATATCTCTGCACCAGAAATTCATACAGACTTCCGGGTTGACTTAATTCACTCAGGATGGAAAGGAGGCTTGACAAGTTATCACCCTGGTAACTGCATAGCAACCAGACAGGGTTACCCTAGCAACCAAATAACAAATCACATATCTCTGCACCAGAAATTCATACAGACTTCGGGTTGACTTTATTCACTCAGGATGGAAAGGAGGCTTGATATGCATCACCCTAGTTACTGCATAGCAACCAGATATGGTTACCCTAGCAACCAAGTAACAAATCACATATCTTTGAACCAGAACATCGTAGAGACTTTGGGGTTGACATATTTCACTCAGGATTGCAAGGAGCCTTATGAGTATCACTTTGGTAACTGCCTAGCAACCAGATGGGGTTACCCTAGCAACCAAGTTACAAATCACATATCTCTGCACCAGAAAATCGTAGAGACTTCCTGTTTCAATTATTTCACTCAGGATGGAAAGTAGCCTTGATATGCATCACTCTGGTAACTGCCTAGCAACCAGATTGGGTTACCCTAGCAACCAAGTAACAAATCATATATTTCTGCTCCAGAAAACCGTAGAGACATCTGGGTTGACTTAATTCACTCAGGATGGAAAGGAGGCTTGATAAGGATAACCCTGGTAACTGCATAGCAACCAGACAGGGTTACCCTAGCAACCAAATAACAAATCACATATCTCTGCACCATTAAATCATACAGACTTGCGGGTTGACTTTATTCACTCAAGATGGAAAGGAGGCTTGATAAGTATCACCCTGGTAACTGCATAGCAACCAGACAGGGTTACCCTAGCAACCAAGTAACAATTCACATATCTTTGAACCAGAACATCGTAGAGACTTAGGGGTTGACATATTTCACTCAGGATTGCAAGGAGCCTTATGAGTAACACTTTGGTAACTGCCTAGCAACCAGATGGGGATAGCCTAGCAACCAAGTAACAAATCACATATCTATTTAACAGAAAATCGTAGAGACTTCCAGGTTGACTTATTTCACTCATGATGGAAAGTAGCCTTGATATGTATTACTCTGGTAACTGCCTAGCAACCAGATAGGGTTACCCTAGCAACCAAGTAACAAATTACATATCTCTGCACCAGAACAACATAAAGACTTCTGGTTTTGTTCATGGGACTCAGGGTTGCAAGGATCTATCTATCTATCTGTATGTCTGTCTGTCTATTTATCAATCTATCTATATCTATCTTTCGAACTATCTATCTATCTGAGGGTTAATATCTATCTATCTATCTATCTCTCTATCTATGGGTCAATATCTACCTATCTATCTATCTATCTATCTAAGGGTCTCTATCTATCTATCTGAGGGTCAATATCTATCTATCTATCTATCTATCTATCTATCTATCTATCTGAGGGTCAATAACTATCTATCTATCTATCTATCTATCTGAGGGTCAATATCTATCTATCTATCTATCTATCTATCTATCTATCTATCTGAGGGTCAATAACTATCTATCTATCTATCTATCTATCTATCTATCTATCTGAGGGTCAATATCTATCTATCTATCTGAGGGTCAATATCTATCTATCTATCTATCTATCTATCTATCTATCTGAGGGTCAATAACTATCTATCTATCTATCTATCTATCTATCTATCTGAGGGTCAATATCTATCTATCTATCTATCTGAGGGTCAATAACTATCTATCTATCTATCTATCTATCTATCTATCTATCTGATGGTCAATATCTATCTATCTATCTATCTATCTATCTATCTGTCTGTCTATCTATCTATCTATCTGATGGTCAATATCTATCTATCTATCTATCTATCTATCTATCTATCTATCTATCTATCTATCTATCTATCTATCTGATGGTCAATAACTATCTATCTATCTATCTATCTATCTATCTATCTGATGGTCAATATCTATCTATCTATCTATCTATCATACTCTATCTATCTATCTATCTATCTATCTATCTATCTGAGGGTCAATATCTATCTATCTATCTATCTATCTATCTATCTATCTATCTATCTATCTATCTGAGGGTCAATATCTATCTATCTATCTATCTATCTATCTAATCTATTTGATAGACTGAATAGTTTTATAATCTCTAAACTTTGAACATTGAAAACTACTAATAATTACATCAAACTAAAAACCTTAAATCTTCAAACTTTTAAAGCTACTTCAAACTTTATGCTAGGCTTTCTCAAGCCAACCTAAAGTTTGTACTCAAACTTTTTAATCTAGTTGTATTATTATTACTGGTGAAAATAAAGAATAATGGAGGGATGAGAAGCGCACAAACAAACACGTGCTCCTCCATGTGCTGCTCGCGAGCGCCCCCCAGAGTCTTCCTTCAACATATTCACTTTTATTTGATTTTATTCAGTTTTTATAAAAGCTTACAATGACATTTAACATCAAACATCAGACAAACAGATATTTTTGGGGGAAACATAACAGATCTTACATTGTACAGAGTAAAACATTAAGTTCTACAAATTATCTTTTTCAAAATATGAGATGTTTTTATGCACTTCTTATTTCTAGTGATTGAATTCAATGAGTCGTGGAATATTTTAAGATCTTTACAAAAGAAATGAAAGGAGGGTGTTATAGACATGACTTTAGCTTTATGTATATGAAACTTCCCAAGAAGAATGATTAACTTTAATGTGTTATCAATTATATCTGAGCCAGTATTACAATCCAAGAAGAAGATCATAGCCTCATCTATTCTGATTATTGTGTCAAATGTATCAAAAACCATCATAGATACCTGCTTCCAAAAGCCTTCCGAGTATTTACAATTACAAAATAAATGCATGAGAGTTTCAGATTCAAGCTGACAAAAACAACATTGTGCTGAGAAGTCTTTTTGACACTTATTAAGGAATTACAGGGATAATATCTGTGTAGTATTTTGAAATGAGTTTCCTTGACCTTATTTGGCAGTAAAAATGTACCAGATTATCTCAGAAGAGGGTATAGAAGAAAAAAATGGTTTCCATTTCAGAATTGCTTTAGGGCAGCAACTGATATCTTGATTAAGACACTTTCTAATGTAAGAATTATTACACTTCATATCCAAAATATGAACACCTCCAATAACAAGTTTGTCTGCCGCAACACTGAATTGTAACTGAGATGCGCTTCACAAGCTGAAGCAATTTAATGGAGATGTTTTTAACAACCATATGGTAATCTCTACATTTAGATTCAATCCCTGAGATAGCACGAAATTGTTGATCATTATAAATCTCACCATTACAATTGAATAAGTCGGAAATAAACATAATTCCCTTATCAAACCATTCTTTTATATATACTTTTTCTTTTAGATAATACATGTTGGTTATTCCATATTATACATGTGTGAGGGGAGAAATTCTGTTTAAAGGCTATTTTCCATGCATCTAGTGATTGCTTGTGAACATTAGATCATCTTATGGGAAGTTTACTACATTTAAAGTCACATGATAATAAAAAGTTGAACCCACCACACTTTTCAAAAAACAAATTGGGGATATAAAACCATATAGACTTATTATGGGCCAAGCAACGTTTTATCCAGTTGATTTGAACAATGATGTTAAGAGTCCTGAAATCAAGAACGTTGAGCCCACCCTCTGAAAGAGGTCTAATAATCGTTTTTCGCTTTATATATTCAGTCCTGTTTTTCCAAATGAACTTAAATATGGCCCTGTCAATATCTGTGCACATTTTAGAGTTAACATACAAGGAGAGAGCAGGATATACCAGCCTCGAGATTCCCTCAGCTTTGGAAAGCAGAACACGTCCATGGATATACAGGTTTCTCTGAGACCAGACATTAAACACCATTTTGGCTTTATGTAAACAGGTAGTCAAATTATTTTCAACTCTTTCATGTGGACATTTATTGATTATAATGCCAAGATACCTAACCTTTTCTTTGACCTTAATTCCACATATATCTGGGATAGCAGAATGATGAATTGTCATAATCTCTGATTTACTCTGATTAACAGAAAGGCATTTGAAAAATGTTTTAATGCCTCTAATATAATGGGGACTTGACTTTTATCCTTCAGGAAAACACATGTATCATCTGCCACTTGACGGGTTAAAATAGTGCGGTCTGCTATTTGGATGCCTTCGATATTCGAACAATTGACTATATAAAGGTTAAGAAACTCTGGAACCAACAGAAACAGAAAAGGAGAAATAGGGCAGCCTTGCCTGATGCCTCTCTCAATGACAAACCGTGGTGAAGTCCCATTAGACAAGGAGACATTACTATTGATGTCTCTATACAGGGTCTGAACAGTTTTCATACATTTTGGACCGAAGCCAAATCGTCCTAAAGCATCATACATAAAGGAATGCTCCACTGTATCGAATGCCTTGTAGAAATCTAAGAACAAGAGAAGTGCATCATCATTAACTAACTCAGAGTAATCTAGAAGATCTAAAACAAGACGAATATTATTTGAAATGTGTCGAGCTTTCATGAAGCCAGATTGTGAGTGAGATAACTTCTTCTAAGCAGGGTTTTAGTCTCCTAGCATACACTGCAGCTAATATCTTGTAATCAGAATTAAGCAACGTTATAGGACGCCAATTATCTAAAAATGGTTTATCTTTATTTGGTTTAGGAATTAAGGTAATAAGACCTTGCTTCATCGATGCGGATAATTCCCCCCAATCTAAACATTCTTTGAAAACATCTCAAATTAAATATTTTATATCATTTCAAAATGATCGATAAAATTGAAACGGACTCTTATTAAACAAGTCTTTGTAATTATAATGTCCAGTTCTTCCACAGTTATCTCTCCCTCACAAACAGCAGGACTATCTTCACTTATAGATGAAATAAAAGGATCCACCTTCAAGAAAAATGTATTAGAAAATTCAGCATGAAAAGAAGAAGTATAAAGTCGTTGATAAAAGTCAGATACACACTTTGAAATTTTGCCTTCATCAGAAGTGAGATTACCATTAATATTAAGGGTTGAGATCCTTTTTAACTCGCCTCTTCTTTTTTCTAAATTAAAAAAATATGTAGAATTCTTTTCTCCAAATTCTAGCCATTTTGCCCTCGATCTAATGAATGCACCTTTGGCCTTTTCTGCATAGAGAACATCAAGGTCTTCCTTCAATAAATACAACTTCTCCCTGTCCCGTTCACTGGGAGATGACAGACATCAAATATTATTTATTTCCTTCATAATCGCAGAGCTTCTCGACTCCTTTGCCTTAGAAAGTTGTTTACCAAACTGTATAGAGAATTTTCGGCACTCGTATTTAAAAAGTTCCCACTTTGCAACAGCAGAGTCTGAATTAATTTGACATTTTTCGATAATGTTCTTAATGCCTGAACAATATGAAGGAAGTTGCAAAAACGAAGTATTCATCTTCCAGTATCCTGGTGGTCTCTGAAAACTATTACGAACCTCAGATATTTCAAGATGGATACAGGCATGATCAGTTAGAGGGGCAGGAGAAATAGTCCAGGAGCTATTAAAAGAAACTAGGCAGTCAGATATAAGCCAAAGGTCTATTCTAGATTTTTGTGACATGTCTGCTTTAAACCATGTAAATGACGAGATACTGTTTCCATGGACGTGTCTGTAAGCATCCAACAAAGAAAGCCTGCTACAAAAATCATAACTAAATGAAGAGAATTAACATGAAGTATTGGGGGGAATCTATCTAAATGCAGATCAGGGGCTTCATTAAAATCCCCTCCCACAATAAACACTGATGAAGGACATTTCAAATTTAAAGCAAGTAATTTTGTAGATAAAGATTGGACAAGAATCTGGTTTAAGTTAGAGCTGTTAAAGCCATATACATGACATCAGATAATAACAGCTTCTCCAGACTGAACAACAGCTATTATCCATCTGCCCTCTAAGGAGAAGTGTGACTCAAGAATTTGACCATTAAAATGATGGTTAAATAAAATGACAACTCCCCCTGAGTGAGTAGACCCATGTGAAAATAAAGTTTGACCTCCCCACTGTGCTGACCAAAAAGACTCATCATTAACACTCGAATGAGTTTCTTGCAGAAAATAAACATCTCTTCTTTTAGAATTACAAAATCAAAATAAAGCTTTTTGTTTAGTAAGATGGCGAATCCCCCGAACATGAAGAGAAAAACAAGAAAAGTTCAAAGACATTTAGGAAGTCTTCCTTCAACATATTCACTTTTATTTGACACAACTATTGAAATAGTCTGGAGTGGATCGACGAGCGGGTTTTGGACATATAAAGACAAATCTGGGTAAACAATCCTAGAAATGCTTCCGCTGTAGATATCAAGACACGACCATCGATATTTAGGCTTCTTTGAAAAACACACATTTCTTATTGAAGTATTTCTATCATGTCAGCGTTATACAAAAGTGTTTGACCTTTTGATTGGATAGTCTTTAACAAGCACTTTAGGGGTTTCAATCCTGCTCCTGGGGACCCACAGCTCTGAATATTTAGTGTCTGACACACCAGATCAGGACATGGAGCCTTTACTAACGAGCGGATGATTTCAATCAGGGGTGTTCAATAAGGGGGACATTAAACATGAGTTGTGTGTCCCCAAGAACATGTTTGAAAGCACTGGTTTAAGGTTTACAGATGACCTTTAACCTGTTGTTCTCCTCAGGGCATTTGACAGAAGATTAGACTCTGTAGTCTTTATCCTCCGTTTATGTGCCGTTTCACACCAATGGCTGAAGAAAGGAAATATTAGAAACGATCATCGTCCACATTTGTGTTCATTTATGTTTCATTGATGCAGTTTTGCTCTTCTACAGACGCTGACTGTTGTGTACAGATTGATGCATGTTTTTCTCAAGCATTTATTTATTTCAAAAGGAATAAATGGTGTTTTATTGTGGTTTGTATTTCAAGGATATTTCCCAGAAGTACAAATAAAATGATAAATGTGAATGCTAATAATACTGTGAATAATATCATTTCAGTGACCAGATCTCCATTTCTCCAAATAATATCAAGTTTCATATTTTCTACAGAATTAATCAGCACACTAAATATATGTACAAAAATTAATGGATAAATCATCCTGACTATTGATTATAAAATCTTGGTCTTGCTATCAGCTTGTATTATTGTTGAACTTCATGAACATATCCTTCTCTTCAGTGCATTGTGGACCAAAACCTGCTCCAGAAAAATAAAATAAAAGGCTTTGCTTGCAAAACTCTATAAAAGAAGTTTGTTTTTAAGTGCTTGTGCTTTGGTGGATAACTTGCACACATCCAGTTCTAACAAGATCTTCTGAAAGGCCTGAAATGTTACCTCAGTTCTTTAGGATAGCTGAGGTTTAGGGCATATGTGCGTCCCAGAGGAATGGCACAGGCTTGTATTATTGAATGGCCTCAGCTAACTTAACTGTACTTATCTGTGTAAGAGGGGAAGTTCTTGTTTTTCAGTGTTACAGGCGACTTCAGGACAACCAAACTTACCGAGTCGTCTTCTGTAATCGGCCATCTTGTATTTAGGCTTGTTTGCAGCCATAAAAGCCAGAGAACGAGCCTGGTTCCTTTAGACATGGATATTTTGGAATGAGTGCTTCAGCTACACTGGAAATCTGCATCCCAGAAGGATATGCAGTGTAAGCATGAATGACCTCAGCTAACTTATCATTAATATCCTTCTTCACAGTTTGGACATTTACAAGACTACCATCTCTACTGTAGGCCTCCATGGCCTTTTCAAGCACCATCTGTACTTCTGGGGAAGAAGATGGGACTGGGAACTCTTGGGGCCATGGCAACCTATCTGGGCTACTTTGTGTGGAGAGGATGACTGTATCCTCAGAGGAAGTGGATATATATTTGGTGAACTAGCGCTTGGTTGGATCTGTAGTTAACTGTACTCATACTATCACTTAATAAGTACAACAGATATAACGCTTCAGTGTGACCAAGCGGTTTTTACCCAGACAATAAGCTGCAAGGGGATACGATCAATAAGTGACTGGTGCTCAACAAGACGTACCTCCCCACTTGACTGAAGATAAAAACATCTCAGATGTTCATCATACCAAGCATCGAAAGTCTTGACAATGAAACTGTTGCCCAAAATGACAATCTGCATTATTTGAACACAATCTGGTAAACCTCCAGTGCAATCATTAGGCAGCATCATCCCCACTTTGTATGTTATTCCACAGTAAGACACAGAAGTGGATAATGGCACACTTGTTTGGTTTGGTGATGTTCTTTTAATGGCCTGTTGTACCTCCACATGCAGCAGCTCCAATGGCATATTGGAAACTTACTGACATTTAGGGAGGTTTTCTCAGGGCTGGCATGCATGTGGTAAGCCATCATCAGCTGATGCCTTGTAGCAAGGGACAGAATTTTTTTTTTGATATTTGTAGTATGTCTCACTACACGCTTAAAGAAGCGGTGATTCAAAGCGTACGGTCCAAAGTCCAACAACTGGACCAAAAGCCTTTATCAATGGAGGATAACGCTCCAAGAAGTGATGTTTTGGGAGCAGTCTTTCATGTGGGAAAAGTTCAAGAAATTGATGGCGATGTTCCGATATCTTCGAGTCGAGGCAACCAATACTTTCTGCAGTGTGGACAGGTGACACAACCCGTTCAACAATGTCTTTTAAAGTCAGTAGAATTTGCCAAGCAGGTTCATCTAAAGGTATCTTGGACCCAATCAAGAATGGTAGAAGTCTGATAAGGGCCCAGTTGTCATGCATATTACCCCCTACACTTCTGCTACATTTGGAGGTATTGAATTAGGGCTATTCGATTTGTCAATCCATTTGTAGGGAAAAAGTACAATTGACTTGTTGAGTTCATTTAAAGTGAAATATTTCTTCTTTATCAGAACAGAGAGGCAAAGTGCTCTACTGGACACCTTCAAATAAGTCATGGGCCAGATCCGGAGGATAACCAGTAGTGAAGTGAAAGTGCTTCAGTTTCTTTGTCAATGGACAAGCCTTTTTGACAGCATAGCAATGGGTCAGTGTAGGGTTTCCCTTCACAGTTTGAACATGGAGGCCTCCTTTGTTCTTGGTGGAAAAGACCCTGATCTCACTTCGTTTTTCTGGAATTGGTGGGCAAGAACCTACAGACATAATCCCCATGAAGACGTTCAACTAAGCCACCGATGTGCACCAAGATTATCTGCTACAACACTGAGCACAGTCCCTTTGATGGTTTCCCCAAAATTTGCCATTTCAAACTCATCAACATATAAGATCAGAGAGATTTTCAATTAATCTCCAGAGAATTCATTTTCCTTGAAATTTCTACCATCAAAGAATGACTCTAGTTTCATGGCACTCGGAGGACACTGTGAAGGGACAATTGAACATTGTCTAAACCTTTCCAAACTGATGCACTTACTATCCAGTGTTCAAGCTCAGCGGTCAAGGCTCTGGGTTACTGACCGAAAGGTTGGGGGTTCAAGCCCCAGGACAGTCAAGATGCCACTGTTGGGTCCTTGAGCAAGGCCCTTGACCTGATCTGCTCCAGGGGCTGTTTCATGGCTGACCCTGCGCTCTGACCTCAGCCAAGTTGGGATATGTGAAAAACTGCATTTCATTGGATCTGTACCTGAACTCTGCACAATGACAATAAAGTTGAATCCAAAATGTATTCCACAGGTTCAACCATTTGTCCTTAAAGAACCATCTTCTTCTGAATGAAGAGCCAAGGGAACCGTCTACCTCTAGTGCTGTCCTCATGGGGTTGAACTGACACAGTTCATCAACAAACTCATTGACACTCGCTTCACCAAGAACACAACTGTTCCTTCTCAAATTCCAATCAACAATATTTCTAACATCTCGGACTGATGTCAGGCAAGAAATAAACTGGAGCTCCCCGACCAAGGCATTAATACATCTAGCAGAAACGTTAAACACACTCTCCAATTTCAACCGAAGCAAGGCTAATTTCTTCAGTAATATGTGACAGTTGTGATTAAATACAGTTTGAGTGAGTGAGTGTGTGTGTAATATGTGACAGTTGTGATTAAATACAGTTTGAGTGAGTGTGTGTGTGTGTGTGTGTGTAATATGTGACAGTTGTGATTAAATACAGTTTGAGTGAGTGTGTGTGTGTGTAATATGTGACAGTTGTGATTAAATACAGTTTGAGTGAGTGTGTGTGTGTGTGTGTAATATGTGACAGTTGTGATTAAATACAGTTTGAGTGAGTGTGTGTGTGTGTAATATGTGACAGTTGTGATTAAATACAGTTTGAGTGAGTGTGTGTGTGTGTGTGTGTGTAATATGTGACAGTTGTGATTAAATACAGTTTGAGTGAGTGTGTGTGTGTGTAATATGTGACAGTTGTGATTAAATACAGTTTGAGTGAGTGTGTGTGTGTGTGTGTAATATGTGACAGTTGTGATTAAATACAGTTTGAGTGAGTGTGTGTGTGTGTAATATGTGACAGTTGTGATTAAATACAGTTTGAGTGAGTGTGTGTGTGTGTGTGTAATATGTGTCAGTTGTGATTAAATACAGTTTGAGTGAGTGTGTGTGTGTGTGTGTGTGTAATATGTGACAGTTGTGATTAAATACAGTTTGAGTGAGTGTGTGTGTGTGTAATATGTGACAGTTGTGATTAAATACAGTTTGAGTGAGTGTGTGTGTGTGTGTGTGTGTGTGTAATATGTGTCAGTTGTGATTAAATACAGTTTGAGTGAGTGTGTGTGTGTGTGTGTGTAATATGTGACAGTTGTGATTAAATACAGTTTGAGTGAGTGTATGTGTTTGTGTTCGTGTGTGTGTGTGTGTGTGTGTGTGTGTGTGTGTGTGCGTTTGTGTTCATGTGTGTGTGTAATATGTGACAGTTGTGATTAAATAGTGATCATATTTCTTTAAGTCAGATGTGTGTGTGAGTGTGTGTGTGTCTGTGTTTATGTGTGTGTGTGTTTGTGTTTATGTGTGTGAGTGTGTGTGAGTTTATGTGTGTGTGTGTGTGTTCTCTGTTGTGTCTCACACAGACGGTTGTTTAATGTCATACAGAGTCACTGAGGAATCAGAATAACAAACTGTAAATCCAGCATAGAGTGGTTCAGTGAATGTGGTGTTGAATGTGTGTATGTGTGTGAGTGTGTGTGTGTCAGAGACGCTGTAGAAGGACAGAGTGCCGGACGACCAGTCCAGATACACTCCTATTCTCTTACAGTCGACTGAAGGGACTCGTATGTCAGTGAATTTATTATTGTGCCAGACACTGAATCTGTTATTAGAGCAGTCCAGACTCCAGGAGATTTTATTCTGTCCAAACACACAATCATCACTCGCTCCTTTCCTCTTGATTCCTTTATATGTCACTGATATATTAACTTCGTTCCCGCTCCATTCAGTCTCCCAGTAACAGCGTCCAGTCAGACTCTCTCTACAC